>CM024761.1:129811818-129920781 GCA_014218235.1 Colocasia esculenta
AGAAGAAGTGTTCAAGCATTTGAAGCATTCGAGCTTTCAAGCTTCCTTCTTCTCTCTTCATTTTCTCCCTGTGCTCATTGTAATCTGGGGGAGAGTCTGTGACTGTGAGCTAAGTCTTGAGTGTTCATCTTGTAATAGCTCTCAGTCTGATCTTTCTTTTTAAGAAAGATTTCTATCCAGCTGTAGGACTATATATAGTGTGTAACCTAGCTAGGGGTTTGTGTCTACACAACCACACTGGGGTTTGTACCAGGAGGTTGGCTTTTGACCTGTAAAAGAAGTGGCTACCTTCTGCCCGGGAAAGAGAAGAAGACCAGCAGGGTGCTGGGTGTTGTATTGTCCTTGAGGGGGACTGTACCCTTGGTTAGTAAATCCCAAGAGGTTGCTTGGGGACTGGACGTAGGACTTCCATGTGGGAAGGGCCGAACCAGGATAAATCTCTTGTGTTATTTGTGTGATTGTTATTTGCTTCCGCACTGCTACTCTTTATCATCAAACTAACCAAACTTTCAAGTGATATTTTCTGTGTGTTAGGTTTCTATTCAGATTTCAGAAAAACCTATTCACCCTCTAGGTTGCCTGTGCTGTACAAAAGGGACAACAAGTGGTATCAGAGCGGGTCTCTGATCATTCAAAGAAGATCAAACGATCTTAGAGTAAAGATCCATGGCAGCTCAAGGATATGTTGAAGGTCAATCAATCACCAGACCTCCATTCTTTGATGGAGAGGACTACCAATATTGGAAGATGAGAATGGAATGCTTCATTCGAGGCATAGACTTTGATCTGTGGCAGGTAATTGAGGTAGGTGATTTGTTATTGTTCCTGCTGAAGGCACTACTGCTATTACAGTAGAGATAAGCATAAATATCCCTAAAATTAAAGCTGAGAACTTCTTATGTTGTGCTTTATCTAAAAAGGAATTTAGTAGAGTATCTGCTTGTAAATCTGCCAAAGAAATATGGGATAAGCTGCAGATAACTTATGAAGGAACAGATAAAGTGAAACAAACTAGGATAGATATCTTGTTTCACAATACGAACAATTTAAAATGCTTCAAAACGAAAATATCACTACTATGTATAATATTTTCAAGCATAGTAGTAGGTTTAATTTTCTTGGAAAAATTCTTTCTAATGAAGAAACCGTTAGAAAAATACTTAGGTCCTTAACTATTTCATGGACACCTAAAGTAACTGCTATTGAAGAGGCCCATGATTTAACAAATGTCGATTGATAATTTAATAGGTTCTCTCATGGCACATGAAATAAATATGGAGCGATTGTCTGAAAGCTCATCTAAGAAGAAATGTACTGATGCTCTTAAGGTTGTAGCTGCTCCTTCCACCTCTCCTTCTAGTCCCAAAATGCAGATTCTGAAGATAATGATGCTGATGAAGTATTGTACAAGCTTCAGAAGATTTTAAAGAAGAAGAAAACAGATCAAGAAGGATCCAAAGAAAGGAGAAAAAGGAGAAAGAACCAGTCTGCTATGAATGCAGAAAACCTGAGCATCTGAGACCGGATTGTCCAAGACTCAAGAAGACTAGTCAAACGAGAAAAGCCCAAGAAGCAGCACAAGAAATTAAAAGAAGAGGCATGGCGGCTGCTTGGGAAAATGATGAGGTCACAAGCTGAATCATCAAGCTCAGATTTCGAAAAGGAGCAGGTAAATCTAGCCCTCATGGTGGGACTAGATGAGGTACATTCTGACTCAATTTTTAATTCTTGCACAGATTCAGGGTCAGCATCAGAAGACTTAGAAGAAGTCTTTAATGAACTGTATGAAAAACATAAGGGGGTTGTAAAAGAACTAAAAAATCTGAAAAACAACTCTACTTGCTTGGAAAACACCAATTCTGATCTTAAATTCGAATTGGAGCAACTAGAAGAACAATTAAAAGAATGTAAAGATAAAAATTATCTTTTAAATGAAGATTTGAAAAGCAAGAATAATGAGAAGTTAGAGTTAGAAGAAAAATTAAAAACTCTAACTGAAGAAAATATTATTTAAAAGAATCAGTTAGAAAATTAACTGAAGGGAAAACATCTTTAGCCCTATGCTTAAAATGATCAAAATCTGGAAATAACAAACAAGGGCTTGGATACATACCTCCAGAAAAAGGAAAACAAGCCATGATTCTAGAAAAATATCCACTATCAAAATTTGTAAAAGAAACCAAGATGCCCCAGAAAAAAGCCCATGTAAAAGAAAAAGTTTACAGAAATCACGTTCTAAAAACTCAACAAAGAAAATAAGAACAACAAAACAATCTATATTCATTGTTGTTCTCATTGCAATAAACTAGGACACACTGTAAACCTGCACAACAAGGCACTTAGTTTGGATCCCTAAAGGATATTTCCATGCATCTAACCATCAAGGACCCAAAAGGATTTGGGTACCTACCTTTGAGTAATTTACTTGCAGGATAGCCTGGAGCATCAAAAACCAAGGATGCTCAAGGCAGGAGTGACTGCAGACTCTTCATTCAAATCACATCTGAAGAAAGAGTAGTCACAAAAATTGAATTGGTCTTTATTACTAACAATTATTGCAAGTTTCATTCAGGTGGAATCTCTCATTCAGGGGGAGCACAGACTAAGGGGGAGTTATTCATTTATGTCAATCATTGTTGAACCTCTCAATGGTAAGAATTTCCTTCACAAAGGGAGAGAATGCAATGGTAAGAACCTTCCTTTTTGGTTTGTGACAAAAAGGGGGAGAGTATGCATTATCTGTGAATTTTCTATTTTCTATGCATTATGTATTTTTGTCAGAAAATTCTCATAATTTTGTCATCACCAAAAATGGGGAAATTGTTGAACCACTCTATATTTTACCCTCATATTTTGGTGATAACAAAAATTATGATTAAATAAATAAAGACAATTTTTTATGATTTATTAAATATTATTAAATAATTTAATATTATACTTTACTAATAAAAACAATTTTGATTAATTAAATATTATTGAATATATTAATATTATGGTTTTCTAATAAATAAAAATTTATGGTACTATCGCTGTGTGATTTGCACTGAAAAGTCAAATCGATGTCCATTAATATACATTGATTTCAGTTCACAAAGTGTATAACGATTGCTCTCATAAGGATTCACTGCTATAAGGATTCGCTCATAAGGATTCACTGTCATAACGATTCACTTCATAACGATTCGCTCTCATAATGATTCGCTCTCATAACGATTCACTCTCATAATGATTCGCTCTCATAATAATTTTCTCTCACATCGATTCGCTCTCTAACGATTCGCTCTCATAACGATTCGCTCTCATAACGATTCACTCTCATAACGATTCGCTCTCACATCGATTTTCTCTATAACGATTCGCTCTCATAACGATTCGCTTTCATAAGGATTCACTACTATAAGGATTCGCTCTCATAAGGATTCACTGCTATAAGGATTCGCTCTCATAAGGATTCACTGCTATAAGGATTCACTCTCATAAGGATTCACTGCTATAAGGATACGCTCTAATAAGGATTTGGTAAGTGAAACATGGATTCCTTTGTAGAACATGGATTCCTTTGTAAAACATGGATTCCTTTGTAAAACATGGATTCTTTTGTAAAACATGGATTCCTTTGTAAAACTTGGATTCCTTTGTAAAACATGGTTTCCTTTGTAAAAATATGGATTCCTTTGTAAAACATGGATTTGATCTCTCTAACATCGATTTCCTTTATATTCTTAAAATGCTTTTGGCATCTAGTGAAAAAGTCAAATATTCTTGATTTACGTAATCCTCTATCTTTCTGACAGGAGATCTTTTTGCTTATCTTCTCTGGATCTCTTCTTTCCGCCAACAAAAAGGGGAGTTACTTACTACTTCTGGGTGGCAACAGGAAACATAGAGTATGAGCCTTTTTGACAGAAACACTCTTTTAACTAAACACTTTCTTCTATACTTGCAGACCTTGTAGACCACAAAATATCAGAAGAAATAGAAGATGAGCAATGGCTAGAACTCCAACGGATTTATTCAAATTGCTCATATAAAAGATGAAGCAAGGCTGAAGAAGAAGTAAGAGCTTTTCTGAAGATCTTTGAAGGAGTGTACAACCAGTGAGGAACCTGAACTCCAAATACACTCAAAGGAAAAGAGAGAAAGAGCCTGAGCCCAAGAAGAAGTGTTCAAGCATTTGAAGCATTCGAGCTTTCAAGCTTCCTTTCTTCTCTCTTCATTTTCTCCCTGTGCTCATTGTAATCTTGGGGGAGAGTCTGTGACTGTGAGCTAAGTCTTGAGTGTTCATCTTGTAATAGCTCTCAGTCTGATCTTTCTTTTCTAAGAAAGATTTCTATCCAGCTGTAGGACTGTATATAGTGTGTAACCAGCTAGGGGTTTGTGTCTAACACAACCACACTGGGGTTTGTACCAGGAGGTTGGCTTGTTGACCTGTAAAAGAAGTGGGCTGCCTTCTTGCCCGGGAAAGAGAAGAAGACCAGCTAGGGTGCTGGGTGTTGTATTGTCCTTGAGGGGGACTATACCCTTGGTTAGTAAAATCCCAAGAGGTGCTTGGGGCTGGACGTAGGACTTCCATGTGGGAAGGGCCGAACCAGGATAAATCTCTTGTGATTTGTGTGATTGTTTATTGCTTCCGCACTGCTACTCTTTATCATACTAAACTAACCAAACTTTCAAGTGATAATTTTCTGTGTTTAAGTTTCTATTTCAGATTTCAGAAAAACCTATTCACCCCCCCCTCTAGGTTAGCTTTCTGCTGTACCAAAAGGGCCAACATGTTGTTCACTCCGACATGACCGGGTGGGTGAAAGTGACATGTGGGAACTGACAGAATCCTAATCGGATTCCCGGTTTGGGTTCGGCGCACAAATCACTAATCTAAAAAAAACTCAAGTGTAAAGGATCAAAACACACAACCCGGAGATCCAAAATCACAAATAGGGATCCGATCAGCGTGTCGTTCACTCCGACACGACTGGGTGGGTGAAAAGTGACGTGTGAGAACTGACGGAATCCTTATCGGGTTCCTGTTTGGGTTCGGCGCTCAAATCACTAATCTAAAAAAAATCCAAGTGTAAAGGATCAAAAATATTATCTAATTAAACTTAGTGATTAATTACATGTTTTAAATTTAAATTATGAAAATAATGTGTATATATTATTTTTTAATTATGTTTCTCGTATTGTTTTTTTTAATATAGGATCCTCTGGCACCTGATGATCGTGAAGTGAGGACAGCGGACGATCCAGCAGACCTTTCTTGATTTTTAGCGCTTTTAATTATGTATGACTTTATATTTCTTGTGTGTGATATTTTATGTTTGATTTTTAGTACCTATTTTTGTGGAATGTATGAATATTTTAGCAGGTTTTGTAATTTATCATTGTTATTTTTTGTATTTAAAAAAAATAAGTTGATTTTTTCCGACGGATATACCCGACCGAAAATGCCGACAGAAGTTTAGACGAAATTTTCGACGGATATTCTGTAGGAATTTACCCGTCGGAACGTCCGATGGATTACCGACGGATTTGTCGTCCGTCGGTATTTTTTGATGAAAATTTTCCGACAGACGCTTTCCGACGGTCGTCCGCCTGAAAGTTGTCGGAAGCCGCCTTTTCTGACGGATTGCCGTCAGATTTCCGACGGATTATGTCGTCGAAAATCCTGCTTTTTATGTAGTGCAAGTGTTAGTTCTCCGTATTATCTCACCTACTCATGTACTTTAGGGACAATAGTTTCTCTATAATAGATAAATGTCTTGTAGAAGATGTGATTTATGTCTTCACTATCTAATACTTTATTCAATTCAAGACTAACTATGAAAAGGTGATAAAACTTTGCATAAGTATGATGCTTGTAGACATTTATTGCGACTATCAACCGGAGCATGCAACTACACATATAGCCAAGAAGCCGTTGAAACAAAGGACCCAAACGGTTACATTCCAATGGATAGCTGAAGACTCTAAAGATTTTGAAGACTATATAAGAAGCCGAAGTTTGGATGAACAAAAAACATACACACAAATACACTTACAGATACACACCTTGTGATACATTCAAGAGAGCTACCTAAAAAAGAGCAAAAAGCAAGAGTTGTTAGTCAAAGCAAAGCACTCCAAGCATTAAAACTCTCAAGTGTTGAATTAGTCTGTCATTGGTGGATTAGATTACTAGATCAATTCTTAAGACACACTCTTGAATCAGAAAGAAAGAAGTGCCACAATTCTTCTTCCCTTAGATCTCTTTTTGTTCATCTATGCTTGCTCATCTTCAGAGCGGCACTTGTTCTATAATCTCTTTGAGTTGTAATCGACAGGGGGTATGTTCCATTTGTGTTCCCCTTTGGTAGAAGGGAAGACCTACTATAGTAGGAGGAGTGTTATACCCGATTGGTTATGTAGCACTCCTAATCGAGAGGTGGTTCGAACCAAAATAAATCTCTTGTGTATTGTTTATGCTTATTTTCTACCAAGTTACACTTGTTTCACACACAATGCACAAAGTACTAACATATCTGTTTAATGTTATTTTAGATTCAAATATTTTAATTTGTAGAAACTCCTTTTCATCCCTCCCCCCTCCTCTAGGACATCTTTATCTCCATTTAGACCCAACACAACACTTGTTTGCCAAGATCAGTAAATGTGAATTTTGGTTGAAAGAGATTCAACTTCTTGGTCATATGATTTCTGGAGAAGGAATAGCAATGGATCTAGCAAAGGTTGAAGTAGTGATGAAATGGGAAGAACTAAAGATAGTGTCAAAGATTAGGACTTTTTTGGGTTTGGCCAGATATTATAGGTATTTTATTTAGGATTTCTCGAAGATTGTAGCTTCAATGACAAGGTTGACCAGAAAAGGTGTATCATTTGTATGGACAACAGATTGTCACAGGAGCTTTATGAAATTGAAAAGAAGACTGATTATATTAGCTATATTTCAATTATCATCAAGCATTGGAGGATTTGTATTGTACACAGATGCTTCTAAGAGAGGGCTCAGAGTAGTATTAATGCAGCATGGTAAGGTTGTGGCATATGCATCGAGATAGTTGAAGTGTCATGAAGAGAATTACCCTACACATGATTTAGAATCGGTAACAATAGTATTTGCATTGAAGTCTTGGAGGCACTATTTATATGATGAGAGGTTTGAGATTTTTATAGATCATACGAGCTTAAAGTACATTTTCTCCTAAAAAGATTTAAATCTTAGGCCGCACAGATGGATGTAATATTTGAAGGATTATGATTTTAGTTTGACTTGTCACCTCGGTAAGGCTAATGTGATTGCAGATGCATTGAGTAGAAAAGTAGTACTAAGTCAGATGATGATTAAGGAATGGAAATTACATGAGGATGTAGCAGAGAATTCTTTATTTGTTCCCAATAATTAGCAGTGAGCCGTGTTAGCCAGTAGTGCAGTGGAACCATCATTGTATTGGTAGGTAGTTGAAGCCCAGAGAATAGACGAGAATTTATTCAAACATTGTAAAGATAGAAGATGTCAGTATTGATAATTATTGCGTGGTCAAACTCCGAGGTCGCTTATACCAAAAGAAGCAGAGTTAAAATAGAAAGTGTTAGAGGAGGCACATAGATCCGGATATTCAATTCACCCAGACAACACAAAGATGTATTAAGATTCGAAAAAGCACTTTTTGTGGCCTAATATGAAGAAGAAAATAGCAAAAGTTGTGTCTAGATGTTTGATTTGTCAACAGATAAAAACAGAACATTAGAGGCCAAGAGGATTGTTACAACCATTGCCGATTCTATAATGGAAAACGGATAAAATTTCTATAAACTTTGTGGTTGGGTTGCCCAGGACAGTAATAGGTCACAATGGAATTTGGATTTTTGTTGACAAATTGACCAAGGTGTGCTGATTATTAGTTGTAAGTATGTCTTGGATAGTTGATCGATTAGCCAGGTTGTATGTAGAGAAAATAGTACCATTGCATGACATTCCAATTATTATAGTTTCATATAGAGACCAAAGCTTTACATCAGATTTCTGGAGGAGTTTACAGCATGTAATTGGCACTAAGTTGAAGTACAGTTCTGCAAATCATCCACAGATAGATGGTTAAATAGAAAGGACAATTTAGACATTAGAAGATATGTTGCAAGCCTATTGTTTGGTATCCAAAGGCTATTGGAGCATCACTTAGGAATGGTAGAGTTAGCCCATAATAACAATTATCATGCAAGTATTGGGATGGCACCATATGAAGCTCTATATGGAAGACCATGTAGAACACCCTTAAATTGGCACGAGGTAAGGGAAAGGCAGTTATGGGACAAGAATTGATGCAGTAATGTATAGAAATGGTCAGATTCATAAAGGAGAAGCTTCAGGCAACTCAGAGTAGGCAGAAAAGTTATGTAGATTCAAGACGTAGACCATTGCAGTTTGAAATTGAAGATTATGTGTTTATGAGGGTTTCTCCCACTAAAGGGTTCTAAGGTTCAACTAGAAAGGAAAGTTGAGTCCGAGATATGTAGGTCCATTCTGAATTTCAGAAAGAATTGGAGATATAGTTGACAGAATAGAGCTCCCAACAGACTTCATAAATGCTCATGATGTATTCCATGTCCCAATGCTGCGAAGATATATCTAGGATCCTAGTCATCTATACTCGAGATGATCTAAAACCAGATATGTCTATGTCAAAGTATTCAGTTCAGATTATAGGAAGAAGAACACAAAAATTAAGGAATAAATAAATTGAATTATTGAAAATCTTATGGAAGAATAGACAAGGAGGTGAGAATACATGGGAGTTGGCAGAGGAAATACAGAAAACATATCCATACTTGTTTGAGTGAGCATTTATTTTTTTTAGACAATAGTTAAATGATTAGTGAATATGATTTTTATAGTATGGGTTCTTTATGAATTTTGAGGATGAAATATCTTTTTAGGTGATAGTAATGTAACGTCGTGGTCATTCGGATCTTGGTTTGAGTGGTTTGTAAGCCAATGTGTGGCCAATGTGGTGTGTTTTGGGTTTTAGCAGGTTGTGTGGCCCTTGTGGGCCAGAAACCTAAGCTCAATTGACTTGCCATGGTTCTCTATTCGCGAATGTGACAAGGTAGGGCGTCACATTTAGAATGTGTCCCCTGCCTACGTTGCGTTCTCCGCAACGCTAATTTCAGTCTCCAGCTGCATGCGCGACGCATGGCACATGCATGGCTGCAACATGGCGTCATGTTCATTAATGCAACGGCTAGATACGTCGCATTATGAACGTGACGGCCAACCACATCACGTTCCTTATTCTAGGATTTTTAGCTACATTAGGTCGGCCAAACAGAGCAGAGTGCTCTGTTCGATCGAGGGTGAGGGTTTTGAAGGCATCTCTGGCGATTTCAACCCCGTGGATTGTGTTCTGATATGTTCTCGACGCGAGAAGGCTATTTGGAGCACGGGAAAAGCTGATCGAGTGACGTCCTTCGTGTTCCTTGCATGGGTAGGGAGATTCTCGATTTCTCCTCGTTTGTATGGATTTTAAATGTTTTGAAGCATGGAAGAGTTCTATTTTAGTAGCTTGCATGTTAGGATAGTAATTTAAATGTTCTCCATATAATATAGGTGTGAATACATGGGTTCTGTGAGTTTTTTGGTTGAAGATAGCAGGTTCCAGCACTCTGTCTGTGAACATGATAGAGCTAGTGGCCGCGTTCTTAATGCGACAGACCACCCCAACGCGTTCACATCTAGAACACATCGTATCGCGGCATCACATACTTAACGCGACAACCTCCCCGTCGTGTTCTAGTCCCCGAAGCTTAAATGTTGGTTTCAGTGTATGTGGGTCCTTCGAGACATGTTTTAAAAGGTTTAGTTGCTAGTGAAGGTTTGTGACTATGTGTTATGAGTAACGGACATTGAGATTATGTGGTTTGTGTTTGTATGGCTGAGCTTGGTGGTACGATGCTTACCATGGTTACCTCTCTAGTTGGGTATCCCAGGTTCTCTATGATCCAGACACGTTAGTGCTCAGGGTTTGTCTCAGTACTATATGTGTTGTAGAGGTCTGTGTCATTTTCTTGGACACCCTCACTCGTTTGTCGAGTTGTACATCTGACTGAAGGAAAGGCGGCAATGGGGTAGTGACTTGTGGTGTGTTGGTTTTTAGTTCAGTCGCTTGTAGCGCGCTCGTGGTTAAGAGGATGGACCAGTAGACGTACTGGGCCTCAGCTAGTCCCGTGGTACCACAACCTCATTCTACATGCCCTGAAAACCATAAAGGTGTGTCAAGAGTGGGTCTGCAGTGTATGTCGCTATAGATGGTATTGGTTGATCTCCACATTTTTTTGTACTTGTAGTGGTGGAGCCACAATTGGACCTTACGTCCATGGCTGCGAGACTGAGCTTTTCTCAGTCAGTAGTTGGTGTCACGGACCATGCTTCGTGACCTGAGTATGGAGTTGTTCCTATTTAGCTCGTTCACTTGTGCGTGGTTTGCCACTTATTTATTAGTTCTCAGTATTAGTAGTTTAGTTACCTATCTATTTACGGTCAGCACATAGTTCTTCATACATTTAGTTGTGTTATTAGTTCATCTACTATTTGTTCACTCTTGCTACTCGTATGATTTGCGTTGTGCCGGTTTTCGAAGAGTTCCCTATTGAGCCAGTGACTTGTGAGGCTCACACCTCTACTTTCCCCCCTTTTCAGGTGAAGGCAAGCAGAAGAGTTCTCATCCCTCGTCTAGTTCTGAGCCACACCATAATCAAGGCGGGTCCACTCCACCAGCGGTGTAATTTTCTTTCTTGTTTTCACATAGGGTATATCTGAAGATGTTGTACTTTTCCCTCCCTATTGACTTCAGTTGAGATGTGGCTATGTAAAATCATGTAAAATGCGTGAGACTATATAAAGGTGTGCAATCTTATCTATGTTTAAATGTTTCTTATATATTTTCACGGACTCGAGTTATGGTATCCCTTACGAGGTTTCGGACTGCTCGAGGGAGGCGGAGTCGTGTCAGACTCATTATTAGCTAGGTTAATGTAAGACCTGGCTTCCTGGCTTTCCGTCTAGTGTCGGATGACTGGCCACTAACGTGTCTAGGCTGGGCGATGCGTTAGTGTCGCGCCATGGGTTTTCGACGCGATAGTCATCCTTATCGCAACGAGCTCGTGCGTCGTGTCTTGTCGCTCCCGTCTTCTCCGTCGCGCCCGGTCAACGGGTCGCGACAGCTTTCTGTCATTTCGGTCGTCTGATGCCTGTCAGGTGGCAGGCGTGTCAGTACGACCTGTCGCGTTGTCGCAGCATCCCTGGGGGACGCGTTCTTGTCGCAGTGCGTTGACCCGTCGCGTTAAGGTCCTTAACGCGACGCGTCGCCCCATCGCGTCTTGGGTGCCGAAGGCATAAGGCCTTGACCGGTGACCCTTTCCTCCTCTCTACCTCTTTCCCCTCTCTTCTCCCCCTGCGGCAGTGCTCTGCCTCCCTCTATTCCCTTTGTGTGTTTCAGGCGAGGAGGAGGGCCATAAGTGGTGTCCCAACGTCGTGGAGCTTGCGTGGAGCGAGGAGGAGGTGGCCAATCCGACGTGAAGGGCCCTATTGGTTCGTTCTTCGTTTAAGGTAGGGATTGCTTGAACTCTTCTCAATCTTGGGGGATTGGGAGCCCCTCGGGGTTTGTAGATAGTGTTTCTGCTTCTCCATGCTTCCCTCTCCATGTGGTATGTGTGTAGCTTGTGGGTGGCCTCGGAATGGAGCATCCTGTTGGTCTACCTCTCTGCTAGTGTCGCGACTGCGGTGTGCGTCGTGACACCAGAAGAGGCGTCTGCCCAGTCGGGCGTGACCTTATCGCGACGCGTTTGCCTGTCACGATAAGGATCACTGTCACGACACATTTTCCTGTCGTGACAGGGTTGCTGTCACGACGCGCTGCCCCGTCGCAATAGGGTTGGTGCGACAGTTCCTATGTGTGCCTCGGGTGTTTCGTGGTTCCGGTTGGGGTGTCGGCGTGTGCCCCAGGGCTAGCTTGCCCTCAGGACCTTCAGGTGGGGAATGCGGCAGGTTACCTGGCTGCGTTCAGTGACTGAAGGTGACACCTTCATGGCTGTGTCCTGGCAGCGGTGCCAGAAGGGTCACGTCTGTCTAATAATCGATTGACCGACAGTCAATCGATTATTAGCAGAGAGATATTTTATGTATTGTCTAGTGGTGTTCCGAGGTTCTAGCTGTTCGTGCGTGCCTTGGTTACCCGACGGCCCTCTTGAGGGTCCGTGTATGCCTCTCGCATGTTGGGCTTGTCGTGGGTTACAAGCCAGTAGTTTGGTGTGGTTCTTATTGTGCTTTCCCCGCCTGTTCGCCCGGTGCTTGGCACTTGAGGGCTTGTCTCGTTTAGAGGTTGTCTCCGTTGCCTGGGACCCCCATCCTCAGGAGCCTGTTGAGGGAGTGCTCTGGGCTACGAGTGTGCTCAAGTTGGCAGCCGAGTTGGCGGACTCTAGAGCTGAGGGGAAAACAAGGTTTGTACAGCGGCACTGAGTCGTTTGTAGAGCTCTCTTGTCTGGGGTGGGACGCCAAGGTCGTTGAGGTGTTTTCTTCCCGGCGCGCCTAGATAGTCCTTTGTCTCGCTGCCTCTCTCTGCGTTGGTTCCGGAGCCACGTAGTGGTGCTAGGCATGGGGCCGCAGCTTGGCCAGGCTGTGGTGTTGCGTGTGTTTCTGTGTTCTGTGGTGGCTCTGTCTCGCTCTTCCGCGGAGGGGAGGCAGGAGCTAGGCTGGTGAGCAGAGGGCGCGGACGGCGTGTCCCCCTCTTGACTGCTAGCGGTGGTGGCTTGGTTGCCGTTGTTGTGATGACGTTTCCTCACGACACTTCCAAGTACGACTCGTTGCCCGAGCTTACATGGCGGTTACAGCCTGGCTGTGTCTAGTCTCTATGGGCGTCGTTGGTATGGCCTTGGGCAGACCTGTGTTGATGGTGGTTTCCGCTTCGGTGTCTTCTCGGTTCCGTAGTCCCGTTCTCGGGCGCCAGTCCGTGGTGGCACCGGCGCATGTGGCTTCCCGACTTCGTGGTGTGTCGGGGTCCGGGGTGGTTCTGTTTGACGGCCCTCGACCTTGTGGAGGATTGAGGTGGTCGTGCTTGTGGTGATACGTCGTTCTCACTTGGTTGTCGCGTTGTCTTAGGGGTGTGCCGAGGGTTGCTTCCGCTTTGTGTCCGACTCCGTTGGTTTCTGTAGGAGTCGTGTGTGTGTCACGACCTTGGTTGGTAGTCGCGACGTTGCACTGTTCTATTCGCTACTTAGTAGTACCCTGCTATAGGTGTCCTCGCTTTACAGCTTTTCGGGTAGTTTCCTGTTTTTGGATTTGCTCTGGCCGGTGGGACTGGTAATCCCTACTGGGCCTTGTTCGTGAGGTTCACCCCCCTACTTCCTTCAGCTAGGGGCTCGTCGTCGCAAGAGCTCGGTGTCGGATGGGTTGCGGAGGCGGCTGTGGCGCCGTGTGTTGTCAGGAGCAGTGAGTGCGAGTGTTGTGAGCTCTTGTACCTGAGTGAGTTGATGGTTGTGCTTTGTAAGTTCTCGGGGTATGCCCCTTAAGGACTGCACATTTCTTCTTGTACCTGTGCTTTTACTTGGGACATGTTGTACAGTTGTTATATTGTTATAGTTATTTAAATTTAGTACATATCTCACTAGACTATTTCTTCTAACCCTTCCGGATCTTCGGATCCTTGGGTGGCGACACGAACTTCGAGATCCCTGGCGGGGGTCCGAGAGGTCGGGTTGTTACATTAACGGGTCTGAATGACGAAAACTGTTACAGTATTTATAGAAATTGGCTTTTTATTTTCTATTACAACTTTAACTCTTTTTAATTATGCATTTCTCATATTTATCTCTAACTCTTAAGCCTTCAAAGCTCCAATTGAGTCGGGATTGGGTTAGAAACTTACTTTCCAAGTTGGGTTAGATCTTAAGCAGGAAATTTTATCATTATTTAATATATTTAAGTTAATTTAGCATAATTTATCAGAAGGGATAAAGGGCATTACAAATTAAATAATAATTTTCCAATATTATATTATTCTAGCTCCTACTTTGGCCTACTAATTTTGTTATGGATCATTAGTTAAGTCATTATCCATTTCTTTTATTGGATTTTAATTTAACTCATTTGAAATTTAATTAACTATATTATTTATTTATTTTAATAAATAAATTGCTACAAAACCAGATAGTAGACACACAGTAGCTGGGACTGAAACAAACCAAACATAAAACACCCAACAACAGATCGGGAGAAGCAATCGAGCAAGATCTTGCCCCACGGAGAAGTCCATCCATCTATGGGTGGCTCCGTTGCTAGTGAAGCCCTGCGCATGCATCAGCGGCTCAAGGCCATCTCCTTGAGCTTATCGACGAACTGTGCCGTGAACCTCGTGTGCGCCTCCTGGTCCAGCAGGAACTCTCGCCACCTCTGGCTATTCTTTCTCACCGTCGACCTGATCCCAGGCTCTTCCCCCTCCTCGGCTCCCACCATCACCGTCTTCACTGCCATCCTCACGTCCTCTCTCTCGAAGCCCCCGTCCTTCTCCCTCCTCCGCACCTCAACCCCAACGCCGAGGTCGCCGGCGAATAACCTTGCGTTCAGGAACTGGTCACCCCGCTGCGGCAGCATAACCAGCTGGCACCCTCCGATCAAACCTTCCACCACCGAGCTCATCCCGGCGTGACTAAGGAAGCACCCGACCGCGGGGTGCGTCATTATGTGCCGCTGCTGCACCCACCCGCTGTGCACCACTCCCGTCCCCTTCACCCTCTCCTCGAATCCCTCCGGCAGCTTCTTCCTCAGTGTCTGCATGGCGTCTGCGCTGTCGTCGCCACCTTTGGGAAAGTTGAGGACAAGAAAGAAGGGCTGACCGGTGAGCTCTAACCCCAGGGCGAGCTCCCGGATCCCCTCCTCGGTGAGGACCGTCTCACTCCCGAAGGAGCAAAAGATGACGGACCCCGCCGGAAAGCCGTCCAGCCATTTTGCCCACCTTGGCTCCAGCTCTCCCTCGAGCGGCTCCGGCACGACTGGACCGGCGAGAAGGACGGGCTTGTCGTACTGTGCCTCCACATAGTCGACATAGGGCCCTTCCATCTCCCTGCACGTCTTGATGGCGATGGCCGAGCTCACACTCATGCACGAGACCACCCGGTCGAACACGCAGGGCCTGCCATCGAAGCTCTTAAAGATGTAGGAGAAGTCGGCAGACTGGTAGAGGGGGACGGCGTCGATGCAGGAAAGCGGAGGGGAGGGGAAACCTGGCGGTGGCAACCTCAGGTCCTCGACGGAAGGAAAGGCACCTGGTAAGCTGCGCCGGGCGGGGATGGTGAGGAAGGCGGATGAGACGGCAGCGAAGACGGAGAAAAAGACGGTCTTGACGCCCAGGGGGTGTGCGACGGACGAAAGCCACGGCTGGGCGAAGTCGTGGAAGATGGCCTGGGGGCGGAGCTCCTCCAGCAGAGACTGGACCTGGGGCCTGGTGAGGTCGACGGCCTTGATGAGGAGCTCGGCCATGGCCGGGGTGGCGTCAGCAGTGCTCTGGACCTCGGGGGGGAGGCCGTCGACGTGGGGAAGCTCCAGGGGTATGAGGTCCACTGGGGAGGGGGAGAGGAGGGAGGCAACGCGCGGAATATTGGCGGGGGCAGAGAGGAAGGAGACCCTGGCCCCGTGGGCCACCAGCTTCTTGGAGAGCTGCACGAATGGGGCGATGTGGCCGAAGGCCAGGAAGGGGAACATAGCGACGTGAAGGCCGCCGTCGTCTCCGGCGTTGCTTCGCCTGCCCATGCCCATTGGTTCCTCTCTGCGCTTCCTACTCTGTCTCTTCCGCTGGGTGTGGCTCCTCGTAGGCTTTCAGGCCCTTATATATATTGAGGTGGTCTGGAAGAAGGCAAGCTATTAATGACAGGCTACTTATTGGAAGCAGAATAATCTTGTTGGTATTACTTTTTATGAAAATTTATATACATACCACATTCCTACTTATGCTCTCCCAGTATCATCATTACTTTTCGAATATCTATCTATATATAATTCATATTTCTTAACGCATTCATATTTATCATCTCCATTACCCTCCTTCCTCTCAAGTCTCAACCAAATTAAAATCCGTACGTATCTTTCTAATGGTAAAGAACTTTGATAATGCCAAGTAACACTCTATTATTCGTTAAAAAAATAATAATAAATAACATTGGCAATACCCCACTTCGACAGATAGAATATGTGAAACTTTCACTATTTCTAATAACCGTACTAATTCCCATGTTAGTATAATGTTAACTGAATATTTATATCATTAACATTTTAAAATCTATTTAATATGATAAGATCATTACAAAAGAAAAAGTTTTGGTTGGCACATCACACTAAACAGAAATAGAGAGGCATGTAGGAAGAAAGAGAAAGAGAATATAATTTCCGGAAGAATAAGGGTATTTTGAAGCTCTTAAGATTAATTATGGTTAAATGAATGATTTAAAAAAGTACCAATGGGCAATAATAAGAAGTGTATTTTTACAATAATGGCATTGCAGTGGAGTTATTAGAAATCGTTCGAAAGTACGAAAGCTAATTTCGTAACTAAAATGTAAACAAGACAAGGCGCGTCGGTGAGCCACGTGAGAACGACCGGTTGTTGAACTAGCGCTGCGGCTGCTACCCAGCCACCGGTCCACGTGCCCACCCCCACATGGGATGTTGCAACTTTTAAGTTTCTTCCCCTTTGTTCACCAGCGGAATTCTATACATTTTGGATTTCTTGATACGGGTTATAAATAGTACGTAATAACTTCAAATATATAAGAGAAGGTAAAATTGTATGTCTAAAGGCCAAACCTTGAACTGCTTCGGAAAAGCCCAATATCAATATGTTAGATTTAGCTTTTACCATTACTATGTATCCATGCTTTGATTCGATTTGAAAAGTCGAATGGATCATTAACTATCCAATTTGGTTAGGTTTGAACTTGTAACGGCCCCGACATCCTGGTTCCCATCGAGAATCCGACCACCAGTACCGCCACCCACGGATCTGGAGATCCGGAAGGACTAACGAACTAGTCTAACAATATATGTAAGAGAATTAAATGACAACAACAAGCACTAGAAATGTACTGACGAGTAAAGAAAAGCATCCACCACCACTACAAGAAAATGCGGGATTTCCGATGGACACCATCCGTCGGAAATCCGACGGCAATCCATCGAAAACATAGACTTCCGACGACTTTCCGTCGAACGATTATTGGAACTGATCCGTCGGAAAAAATTTGTCAGAAATTACTGACGGCAAAAAATTTCGTCGAAAATATGTTGGAAATGCCGACAGAAATATCCGTCGGAAAATGGGTCGGAAATTGCCGACCGAAACCGTCAGAAAGCTTTGTCAGAAATTTGGTCAGTATTTACCGACGGACTTTGTCGAAATATCCGTCGGCATTTCCGTCGGTAAATTCCGACTAACAAATCCGTCGGAAAACAATCCGTTAGAACTTTAGACAGAAATTCCGACGGGTGATTTCCGTCGGTAATATCTATTTTCCGACAGACTACTATCCGTCGAAAATTCCGTCGGAAAGTTCTGTATTTTTTTTTTAAATAGAGAATAACAATGATTTCAAACCTGCTACAATATTCATAAATTTCACAAATACTCACAATCAACATAAAATCATAAAATATAACAAATATAAAATCATACACAATAATAAATACACAAAATTAGGACAGATCTGTTGGATCGTCTGCTGTCCCCGCCTCGTGATCGTCAGGTGCCGGAGGTGGATCGTATATTAAAAAAAATTAATATGAGAAATATTAATAAAAATTAATATACATACATTATTTTTAAAAATTAAATTTAAAATATGTGATTATTTCTCAAGTTGAATTAGAAACTATTTTTAGATCCGTCGTTTCTTGGATTTTTTTTAGATCCGTCATTTCAACGCCCAACCCAATCCGGGAATTCAAATTGGATTCCGTCAGTTCGCACACGTCAATTGAACCCACCCGGTCGTGTCGAAGTGAACGACACGCCGATCAGATCCCTATTTGGGATTTTGGACCCCCGGGTGGTGTGTTTTAATCTTTTAGACTTGGGTTTTTTTTAGATCCGTCATTTCAACGCCCAACCCAATCCGAGAATCCAAATCGGACTCCGTCAGTTTGTACACGTCACTTTAACCCACCCGGTCGTGTCGGACCAAACGACACGCCGATCGGATCCCTATTTGGGATTTTGGACCCCCAGGTTGTAGGTTTTGACCCTTTAGTTTTTTTTTAGATCCGTCATTTCAACGCCCAACCCAATCGGGAATCCAAATTCGATTCCGTTAGTTCACACACATCACTTTAACCCACCCGGTCGTGTCGGAGCAAACGGCACGCCGATCGGATCTCTATTTGGGTTTTTGGACCCCCGGGCTGTGTGTTTTCACCCTTTAGACTTGGGTTTTTTTTAGATCCGTCATTTCAACGCCCAACCCAATCCGGGAATCCAAATCGGATTCCGTCAGTTTGCACACGTCAATTGAACCCACCCGATCGTGTCAGAGCGAACGGTACGCCGATCAGATCCCTATTTGGGATTTTGGACCCCCGAGTTGTGTGTTTTGACCCTTTAGACTTGGGTTTTTTTAGATCCGTCATTTCAACGCCCAACCCAATCCGGGAATCCAAATTGGATTCCGTCAGTTCGTACACGTCAATTGAACCCACCCGGTCGTGTCGAAAATATTTCCGTCGAAATATCCGTCGGTAAGAATAAATTACCGACTGATATTTCCGAAGGATATAATCTGTCGGTGTTACCGATGGATATTCCGACAGAAATATTCCGTCGAAAATATCCGTCGGTAAAGCCGCTTTCTCTTGTAGTGACAAGTACGAGTCTGGCACAGTCCCAAGTAATAAAGTACAAGTATGAAAAAGAGGGGATAACAGATCCCTTAGGGGCATACCCCAAGGGTGAAGAACCAAGAAGTACAGGGGAACAATGCTCACGAAAGACGCCATCTACTACAGCCATGTCTCCTCCACACATGCGGAAGGTACTGCTGTAAACACAGACAGAGAAAACTGTCTGGACAAAGGCACTAGCCATAGAGAACAACTACAACTAGTCAACCGGTCAGGAGCACCACGTGCCTTACCCTCGACCACCAGTTCGAGTCTGCCACCTCCCGTTAGAGTGAAACTGAGTAACTAAGAGTAACCACACAACTGTCGTAGTCTGGCCAGACTACGGTCCCATGCCTGACCCCTCTAGATGGTGCCAGAACAACGTAGAGTGAGGCAGTGAGAAGGACTAGCTGATATGCGTCGGAAGAACAACAAAACCACCTCAGCGTCCCAGAACAACCAAGAGATCTCTGCAAACGACTTTACGCCGCTGTCCCCATCGTGTTCCCCTCAGCTACCAGATTCCGTAACTCGAGCACACTCGCCGCCAAGAGAACTCCCTCAACCGCCGTGCGAGGATGGGGGGTCCCAGGTAATGGTAACAACCTCTAATGGGACAAATCCTCTAGTGCCAAGCACTGGGTGAACGACTAGTGTAGGATCGTGCTAGGAATAGAACAAGTGCCAAGTAAACAGAGACGTAGCGGAAAGAACTCCGAACAAGTCACCAGTCACTCTCTGTCTGAGAAGGTGATAGGGTCATTGTCGCTTTCTCAGAGGAAGAGACACAGTGGTTGTCGCTACTTGAAAGCGATACCCTGTCTGTCGTGACCTGGGTTAGAAGGCGATGCACACCCTGTCGCAACCAGAACACGGCAGGAGTGCTGTCGCTACCCAACCACAAGGTATGGTCTAAAGGCTGGGCACACCTAGCCACAACTAGAATGCGACAGGCAACGTGTCGCGATCAGACAAGAAGGCGAAGGGGGCTACATCGCGTTTTGGGTCGCAACAAGATCCTTGTCGCGACCATAGCTAAAGGACTATGTGTCTACCTGAGACCTCCAAAAATGCCCTAAAATAGCGATTTTGACGTGCACAAGGGGAGGGGAGCATGGAGAATGATCAATACACATGTTATAGGCTAAAACCACCCACAATCATACCCATGCATAGCAATGTGAAGAATTTGCACTCATGTAATCTCACATGCATGTCATGAACACACTCAAACCTCCAATCCCAAGCAAGCTCAAAGGAACCAAACATGCATCCACACACACCTAGCATGGATTCTACAAGGCTTGGAGAAGGGGAAGGTGATCCTAGCATGCTCGAACTAGGGGCAGGTTGAGCAATCCCCACCTTAAAACGAAGAGCCAATCCGTACGTCTTCTCGTGTGCATGGCCACCTCCTCCTTGCTCCTAGCTCGACACTCACTCCATCCATGAGCATGGTACATCCTCCTACACGTCAGAGAAGAGGTCACACGTCAGAGCAAGGAGCCGTCATGTCCCTGCCACCAAGAGCACCCCATTGTTGAGATCGGACAGAAGGGAGGGAAAGGAGACAAGAGGAAGAAGAAAGGGAGGAAGGGGGAAATATATCTGTTGGCCTTGCCTATGTAGGCCACGATCTGAGAACGTGACAGTTTGGTGGTTGCGTTCACTATTGAGCGTGATAGCCATCATGTCACAACCCCAAAGTCATGGTTAGACCTGACGGTTGGACCTGCCACGTGTCACCCTTGCAGGCCTTACACCATAAACAGGACAATTGGCATGTCGCCTTCAGGTGACATGCGCTACAACATGTGTCTCAATTGTCTTGACAGCAAGACGACAAATAGACATGCTATGGTCAGAAGGTGAATGTGACGAGGGAGCCGCCGTGTTCTCAACTTGAACGCGACAGCCATCCCGTCGCCTTCAGAAGGCGACAACCCGGTGCGTCGCTACCTTCACAAAAGGGTGGCCGACCAAGGAACATGATGTTAAAAAATCTAACAAAACAAAAAACAAAAATTTCCTCGAAATTAAGGGAGAAACCTAGGGAAGGAATGCAACGACCCACTTCCACCCGGTACGGTTATACCAACCCACGTCGGATGAGAGCAAGCCGCTACAGGGGAGAATACCCCAACAAGTAACAAATGAGCTGAGATATACACAAATAGAGTCAAATAAATGCAACGGAATTTAAATGAATCTCATTCCATCAACTTTTAAATCCACATACCACAGTCTGTATAGTTCAACAAGAGATAACATAAGAGCAAAATGTTCCAAATACATAGCCGTCTCCAAGTACATTTGAACAAAATCCAAATTTCAATTGTAGCATTACATACTTATGAAATATAAACTACAACTCTTCAATCCCTTGGTCCAACTCCACTTCAAATCTTGCTAGCTCCTCAGCTGCTAGTTTCCTGAAATGTTTAGCAAGAGTGAGTCTACGCAATAGACTCAGCAAGTAACTTAAGATTCAATACATACATGCTTTTTACCAATTAACACAATAAAATTTCAGCAGTTAAATCATACATGATCATGCTATAACCTAAACAAATTCCATTAAACAATTATCTAAACAAATGTAAAACTAGAATCTAAACAAGATCACTAACATCATGGTGTCATTAACACGAGTAAAATACACATTCATACGTTTTCATGCTTTATCCAAGTCATTGTAAAGTTGCACAACTAAACCATGGAAACATGTACAAGATAGGTGGCACTCCTAGCATGATTTCTAACTCACATTGCATGCAATCATAACAATTTACTTCACATTTAGCTTGCTGATTTTATACAAATTTTATCACATTCATATTACCTTTACATAGGGATCACTTTTAACTATACAACATAATACTAAACACATGTGTATCCAATCATTCAAATTCCATGAATATGAAAGCATATACTTACATTTTGGTACTAATGGTAACATCACTTTTAGCAATGACAATTTATACATAAACACATACACACACACATTTGTACACATCAATAAACAATTTATCAATTAACACTATTGTCATTTACACTTATGCTATTTTTCTCATTACACACAACCATATGATAAACCTTGGCTTTCACATACACTCACTTTTGGTTTTATCACACAATACTTACACACATTTCCCATTATTTCCTCTTTCACATTCACACACTTCTTATCATTTCACTTTTGCACATAACATGTGCCACATTTACACATATCTTGCACATACCTTGTGCTATGAACACATATCACTTTTCACATCACACTTATACTTATTTTCACTTAATGCCAAGACACAACCCAAACCACCATTAGACGATCACATAACACACACATTCACATTCACTTACTTAATCACCGGCATAGTGATAAGTCTTAGTTCCTGCAGAAACCGGGGAAAGCCCTTCCCACCATTACCAGTGGAACTTGTCCACCTCCAGGATTTTATAAGACCCTTTTGCCAGGGTGTACACTTTATCAAGACCCTTTCCTAGGGTATCACATAACACATTGAGCTTTCCCGTAGGGGCATTACTACAGTACAGCTCCAAGCATCTAGGGTGGCAGTGTCTTATGGGCATACTTGTTTATCTTGTCACATTAACCATTTCACACATCTATACCACTTGTTCTCTCACATTCCATGCACACACTCATACATAATTCATACACACATAAGTCCTCATTTACTGATTTTAACCTCACTGTTGCAACTGCCAAATAATCATAATACAGATATAATCATACTGAAATTTACTGAATCACATCAAGTCACAATTAACATGCTCACATAGTCATTTTTCACATTAAAAATCCATAACAATACTTACTGTCATCAAAATAACATGAGATTTTAACCACAGACAATTTTAAGGTTTATAATCGCACATACAATTTTTCAGATTTTTCTGAATCATATTACATTTACAGAAATTAAAACATTCAGTTTCATGCTATTCATAATTCACTTTAACATGGAACATAACACGAACATCAGATTTAACCATTCACAACCTTGATTCTAACATAATCATCATCACAGAAATTTTCCCTTGATTTATTGCACAACACACAATTTAATGTAAATTTTACAATTTCTATGCATGTCTTTTATTTCCAAAACAGAAATTCTAGTAAATCCCACAGTCATGGAAAAAATTCTCAAAATTCCAAGGCATGGACTGATACATATGCACATGGTATAGAAAAATCTAGGGCATTTAATTCCTCAGGA
This sequence comes from Colocasia esculenta, assembly GCA_014218235.1. NCBI lineage: Eukaryota > Viridiplantae > Streptophyta > Magnoliopsida > Alismatales > Araceae > Colocasia > Colocasia esculenta. The sequence goes on from CM024761.1 coordinate 129,834,976, forward strand.
ATTAGGTAGACAGTAGATGAACATGCATAATCCATCTTTTCCCAACATGTATTTCAATAATCTAAAAATTCATGCCATCCACAGAAAAATGCAGAAATTTCCACACACATCACATTATCTATTTTACATAGCATATAAAATTTACACTATATCCTCATTGCAAAAACATATCGAAAATAATCATCTACCAGGAAGAACAGCTCACTGTTCTATCCTGAAGAACTTGGCGGCAGCCTCTGGCCGTTCAAGGGTTTGGACGACACGATCGCTGGACACCGATGGGAGATCTTGGTGTCAATGGTATTGACGCCAAGTTCCTGTCTGTGCTAGGGCACAGACCGAACTCCAATTACAGAGTGAAAGGGAGGGTCCAAGACATGATTTAAAATCCACAAAATTTGCTGGGACCTAGGACACATGTATGGGATTGAGATCTATGGGTTACTTGCCTCTCAATTAAATCTACAAGATCGGAATAAACTGATGAAGCCCTCCTTGGGCAGCGCCAAGAAGCCTCCAGAAATCCTTTGCTCCGGGTTCTAGGGGGGTGACAGGCTGCAGTCCAATGCCAGGGAAGCCTTCTCCTATGTATGGCCTTCCTCCTTGTCGTAGAAGATCACCATAAAATGCCTCCAGTCGTCGGATCCAAGCCCTCCAAGGTCAGTCCTTCCTCTCTCTCTCAGTTAGGGTTTCCTTTCTAGTAAAGAGCCAAGAGAGCTCTCTAGGTTGCAAAAGGGATGTGTTTTATAGACTAGGGGAAAAGAGGGGCTCGTGCAGGGGTTGAAGGGACAGGTAAGAGCCGTTGGGAAGACATCTCCCCAATCAGAAGCCTGGCCCAATGAGTGCTCTCTGCGCTCTGTTGCGTACAGAAAATTAGGGATATTGACGTCCACATCTATGGACGGCTACATTAGGGTTGGCGTCAGTCGATATGGACGCTGACATATCATGGGCGTCCATCCATGTTGACGCCAAGACACTCTTCTGCCAGAACTTAAAATCATGCAGAACCATGCTTAATCCACACATATATGCACATGAAACCTATGTAGTATAGTGTATACACCACTACACCATGTAAACATCCAATATTTACTACTAATCCTACACATACATACATAGGTACATCAAGATAATAACACGTACATGAATATCTTCATACGCATACAATGTATATATATATATATATATATATATATATATATATATATACACAACATGACTCAACACATAAAGAACTGTGTTTACACTACGTATATACATACAATGTATAAGGTATAATATGTATATACTACACCGTGCAATCCATAACATTATACCTGGGCATACACATGCATACATAAGTACACTAAGATAAGATGTACGTAGATATCTACTATGCATACATGAGGTTTTACATAAGCGTGACTCAATCACGCAGCAAAATAAAATGACAAGAATTGCGAGGCTTCACAATCATTAGGAGACAATTATGATTAAGTTAGCTAGGAATAATCTATTCGATAAAGTAGTTCTTGCTTGCACTCCATACGTACATGCAATGTATGAAGTACAATGTACACATTAACTACACCATGCAAATGAACAACGTTTACAACTAAATATACTCATGCATACCTAAGTATACCAAGGTGTTACATATGTAAAATTAGGTACACAATTATCACATGCATAAGATAACATACATGCGTACATACACCTATGCACTTCATATATTCGTACACAATATTCATGAAGGGGGTAATATAAGGTACACTTCAATATTTAGATGGTACTTGCATAATATTTGACTAGGTACCTTATACACAAAATTGGCCAATTACTCATATTCACGATAATAATATACATCACACATATATACATGCAAAATTTATATCTATAATATGCACCATTTTCATGCACGCCATTTATGCAAGAACAAGTAAACATCATTTACATAAAATAGAAGCGGGAAAAAAAGAAATTCGGGGCCTTACAAGAATGCAAGCAAACATAGAAATTACTCAAACAAGTATGGAAAATGCACCCGCATCTCGTCCTCGTGCTCCAACGTGGCCTCGCCACCAACGCGATTCTCCAAAACGACCTTGACAAGCGAAATCTACCTCCAACACAACTGCTGAACTCTGTGGTCTACCACACTGACCAAGTACTCTGGCACTGCCAGGTCTGAAGCAACCTCTAACTGTGAGTAGTCAAGCACATGTGACGGATCTGGCATGTACTTCCTCAATTATAAGACATGGAAGATGTCATGAACTCCTACTAACTCAGGCGGAAGATCCAACCTATACGCGACCTCGCCAATCTACTATAGGATGGGAAAGGGACCAACGAACCTCAAGCTAAGCTTGCCCCTCTTGATAGGTTGCGGAATTCCCTATATGGTAATCTAGAAGGGGGGATTGAATAGATTACTGTCTATTAAAATTTAATACAACCATTTTAATCACAACATAGACTTTCTGAATTTGCAATAGAATCAAAGTAAGACTTAGATGTGTGTTGGTGATGTGTAGATGAAAGAGTAATCTATCTACCGTGTGTAGAGACAACGTGCCTATCAACCATCTAACGTAGAAACGTTCAAACCACAAGACACGAAGATTTACGTGGTTCGGAGTACACAACTTGTGTATCCTACGTCCACGGTCCACACACACACGCAGAGCAAACTGCTTACGAGCTAGTTCGGTGACTACAACTCACACACACGTGTTATCTGATGTGCACCCACGATCAGAACAACACACACACTTGAATCAAGCACAAGGGCTGCTTGAGACACACCACACACACACATATGATAGAAGAAAAAAAGTAGAAAGAGTTCTGAGTGGAAGGGATGAATCCTGATTGAGAACTCTTCTTGGGAACGTCTGGATGGAGTTCAAACTTCGTCTTGATGGCTTCAGATCGATGGAGAAGCTTGAATCCACGACGTTCTATCTTCAGTACTGCTGGATCAATGGATCTTTCTATCTCTAAGCAGTAGGTTGAAGCGGAGCAGCAACAATTCTTGGACTTGCTTTAGGGTTTTGGTGGTGGCTGCTTCTGTACGAGATTTGCTTCAAATAGTTGCTTATATAGTGGTGTTTACATATGGAGAGACGTGGGAGTTGGAAACACCATCTTTGGTAACTTGGAAAGTTTCCGTATCTGAAGATTCTCTACGCTGTCGACAGGCCTTGATCATCTATCGACAGATAGCAACAGTTTTGCACAAAACACAGAAGTCTGGGATTTTGGTTGGCAGTTTCCTGAGTGCATCTGTGACAGTCGACTGGGCATCTGTCGACAGATGGCTATTTCCTGAACTTTGTGTTTTTTGTCTGTTCACATCTGTCGACAGGCACCTTGGAGTCTGTCGACAGGTGACAGATTTCAGTGCTTTTGTGGTCTGTTTCTCTTGTTTTGTGATAGCTTGGTTGTATGCATTCATACCTACATGATCAAACATGTATAGTGAGATATTATGAATACATGAAAGACCAAATATTGCATCAAGTTATTTGTCATGTATCAAACCTCAATTAAGATTGTTCATCATCAAAAACATGTTATTATAAACATTAGAATGAAAACCCAACATTCTCCCCCTTTTTGATGATGACAAAAATATTCAATTAGTGCACAATTGAGGTTCTCCCCCTTTTGACAACATCAAAAAGTACGCAGAATAGTCACACATGTACATAGCAGAGAACTGTGAAGTCATTAATATGATATGAAGCATACGCAAGACAAAAAGTGTTGACTGAAGAGACATGAAAGGGAAGGAAATTACATGACCATCGAATAAAAACAACATGACACAAGACAAGACAAGACTCAGATGGAAATAAGATAACAGAACTTGACCCACTCCTAGACACATAAACTAACTAAGCAGCATCATCGGCAGGCGGTGCAGGAGCCCGACGGTTGTCATGAAGCTCAGTAGAGATGTTCTCCAGGCGAGTGTCAAGTGCTGCAATGCTCGTATCCATTGTGTCCATACATGCATTGAGCGTGTTGAATCCAGTTTTTAGCTGAAGCTGGAGCTGAGCAATCAGATCACGGAGCGAGGGCTCAGCAGCAGCATCACTAGCAATATCTCCCGGCACATCAAGAGGTGCAGACTGGGAGTCTTCATCAGCATCGTCTTCATCACCAGGAGCTTCATCTTCTTCATTGTCTTCATCCATGGCAGCAGCTGTTGCCTTACCTTTTAGTTCCCTGGTGACCACTCCATCAACCATCTTATACCCCATGCGATGTGCAGCAGTGAGATCGAAGCTATTGCGGGAGTTAAGCGAGACACACTCACTGTCTGGAATAGGGATGCCATTGAACTGCATGAGAGAAGTGAGTGGGCAAGCAAATGGCATGGATCTCCTGGGATTATAGTAGCATTGCCTGATGATGCTAAGCATCAAGGCAGGTAAATTTATGGGTTCACAGTTTAGGAAAAAGGTGAACAGTGATTTGTGAACATCAGTGACTAGTTCACGACTGTCGTGCTTAGGTGCAATGAGGGTGGTGAAAATATGATGGATCATGTGGTTTAGAGGAGGGAATGAATTGGCATTGAGTTTAGCAATCTTCTTTGTGCCATCATAGGGTTGGAGGGTGCTGAGAGGATAGTAGATAGAAGCATCTGGTTGATGTGCTAGAATGTCAGCCCCAGTGTTAGGAATTTGAAGGGCAGTGCTAAACAGATTGGCGGTCAGTTTGAAGGTAGTGCCCTTTACAGAGGTGTAGAAGTCCCCCTTGTCGGAGAGGCTGAGATTGTTGAAAAACTCAGTGACAGCAGTGGGAGAGTAGGCCGTATGAGCATATAGAAGAACCGTCCAGCCCTGGATGTCGAACAGGGGTTGGAGATTCGGGAAGAGGTTGGCCAGAGAAGGGAAATCCACATACCGAGTTGGGACGAACGTTGTGAGAGTGCCCTTCACCTTTGTGAGTTTCAAACAGGGTGGGATGACGAGCTCGGGGAGACGATCATCCCGATGCTTCGTCCGGCGCTCATCAGGAGCCCGGGAGTCTTCACCAGCGTGAGAAGAGGCGGGATGATGACGAGACATCATCTTCTTAGCCCTGGAAGCCATGAAGACGACAGGAGCAAGGTGTATGAAGGGGATGATGGATATAGATAGTAGAACAGGAGAGAAAGAGCAAGAGAGGAAGGGGGTAGGGTTTCTCATCCAGAGAAGGAAGGGAGGTTGGTTGGGGAGGAAAGGAGGGTGATTTGGTGGTGGAGGAGGAGAAAGAACCGGGGTTGCCTTTTGAAGAGATTGGAAGGAAGTTTAAAAGGCAGGGGTCCCACCAAATCAGCCCCAAATGGCGTGCCCATTGGACTTCCCAAATTCGGGCTGGCGCCGGCTGTCGACAGACGCCCTGGGGGCTGTCGACAGGCGCCTTCAGAAAATGCACCAGATTGTTGTTTGTTTGGATTTTGAAGAGGAACTTCTGAGCAGTGTATACACGATGTATATATAAGGTGTAAAATAGGTGAACACACATTGGATCCTATCATATGCACGGATATGAAAGCCATCCCATTGACCTAAATGGTTTAAACATAATACTCGAGGAGTTTCAAGTTAGAGCATTAAGAGAACATCTTACGGACATTGAGAAAAGACACCATTACCCTTGTTTGATTAAGAACATTGTAGAACAACATTGTCCCTAGTTTATGAATATCAAATGATGATTGAAATGAACGTCTAAATTTCTTGATAACCAGAAACACCAATGACCCTGTGATTTGAGACACAGTGGAGGCTTCACTCTATTTCAGATTTTCTTTGTTTGCAATGAATGAATGCAATGGGAAAAGTGGTAATTAAGAGAACTTCACACCTTTTGACGTGAGGATAGACATGACAAGTGTCCGTACCCCCAGTTACTCAGTGGAAGTGTCCATCATACCATTGTATAGAGATGATGAGATAGCTTTTTGATGCGAGGGCAGACATTTGTGATGCCCATCTCCCCGGTTACTCAGCAATACACATCATTGCTCTACCTTTATCCCTATTGTAGATTGACTTTTGTCTAATCTTTGTTGTTTTTCAAAAATAGGTAGCTTTTCTCCATTTTAGATTAAAACTCTAGATCAAAGAATGTATATGATTAGCAGTCAATATTAGACATAAAGTTCAATGACCATAAGACTTTTCAAGTTACGTGAGAATAGTGTTTGCCTACAAGGAGATTATTCAAGAGAGTTAGGTGTTTATCCTCTAAGATCGTTCAATGTTTTCAGGATGATATAACCTAGACTCATTCATGAGTAGTATGTCAAAATCATGGTGGTTTAGGGAATAACATTAATATCATGTGAATATGATGGAGTCAAACATGCATAATCACCCAATCGACACCTTAGTTGAAAGACATGAACCTGCTCAAGAAGTGTGTGATGAAATAAGCATGAATTTCCTTGAAAGAGGGTGTCTGTCGACAGCTAGAAAAAACCTGTCGACAGCTACACACAGACAGAGTGGTGCCTGGTCAGGGATGTCAGAAACTGTTGTGGTCTGTCGACAGATGAAATTTCGTCTGTCGAAAGATGTACACAGACAGAAGATTGGCCAGTCGGGGATAACAGAACCTGTGCATACCTGTCGACAGATGGATTTTCGTTTGTCGACAGATGCACACAGAGTGCAGAATCTGTGTTCTGTGGGGCCTGAGCTGTCGACAGAGTGAATGAGGACTGTCGACAGATGCGTGTGCAAAGCCAGTTTAAGGTTAGAATGAAGAATGAAATGTCCAGTGCATGTGAGGAAGTTGAAGGTACACAAAGGATGAGTAATTTCCTTCACGATGACAACCATCTAACCTGAACTAGCTCCCCCATAGTGTGTGCTCATGCGTACACAAACAGTTATGTAAATCAAGACACACTTGCACAACTGGACCAATCAAATAAACACACCAAAGTATGTAGGAAGACAGACCATGAAGATATTCAATCTTTCAAAAAGAATAGAGAATGGGCAAAAATGTAAAGAAACTAATTCCTTATAGAAAGTATATGACCCTTTCATGCAACATAACTATGGATACGTGGCGGAGAATCTTTTCTCACGCATAATGAAAGTTTCCAAGCAAGCATGACTTGTTCTTCCACAAATCACTATTTGATATACCTCATAGTTGGTGCACACAAGGGACATATGCTTAGTATATGGATGAGTTTCATTGCAGTTTGCACAAGCCCAATTCTCTTCTCAGTGTGGTGAATCTATCTTCAGCTAGAGGTTTGGTAAAGATGTCAGCTAATTGTTTTTCAGTGGGTATGAAGCTAATCTCTAAGGTTTTGTTGGCTACCTCATCTCTCAAGAAATGATGACGAATTTCTATGTGTTTTGTCCTAGAGTGTTGAAAGGGATTCTTTGATAGATTGATTGCACTAGTGTTGCCACATAGGATAGGTGTGCATCCAATGTCGATGTTATAGTCACACAATTGACTTTTTATCCACAACACTTGTGCCACACAACTCCCTGCAGCAACATATTCTGCCTCTGCAGTGGAGAGTGCAACCGAGTGTTGCTTCTTGGATGCCCACGTAACCATGCAACCACCAAGAATTTGGCAATAGCCACTAGTGGTTTTCCTGTCAATTTTACATCCAGCATAGTCAGCATCAGAATATGAAATCAAGTCAAAGCTACTACCTGGTGGATACCAAAGACCCATGTCATACGTACCTAAGAGATATCTGAATATTCTCTTTACTACAATTAAATGGCTTTCCTTTGGACTAGATTGGTATCTAGCACAAAGGCAAACGCTGAATTGAATGTCCGGTCTACTTGCAGTAAGATAGAGGAGTGAGCCAATCATACCTCGGAATTGTTTGGCATCTACCGGTTTACCTTTCTCATCATTTTCCAGTTTTATACTTGTGCTCATGGTGTTGAGGCAGGCTTAGTTTGTTCAAACTGAAACCTTTTCAGTAGCTCTTTGACATATTTTTCTTGGTTTATGAAGAAGCCATCCTCCAATTGCTTAACCTGCAAACCAAGAAAGAATTGAAGCTCCCCCATTAGACTCATCTCAAATTCACTGTGCATATGTTTGGAAAATTCATCACACAGTGAAGGGTTAGTAGAGCCAAATATAATGTCGTCCACATAAACTTGAACAACAATGATATGAGTGCGAACTTTCTTTGTGAAGAGAGTTTGGTCTACCTTACCTCTTGAGTAGTTTTTGCTTACCAGAAACGTGCTTAGTCTATCGTACCAAGCTCGGGGTGCCTGTTTCAGACCATAAAGAGCTTTGTGCAATTTAAAGACATGGTTAGGTTTATTATGATCCTCAAAGCCAAGTGGTTGAGAGACATAGATTTCCTCTTTGATGTAGCCATTCAAGAAGGCAGTTTTAACATCCATTTGAAACAACTTGAACTTGTTTGAGCATGCATATGCTAGCAATATTCTAACTGCTTCTAGCCTAGCTACAGGTGCAAAGGATTCTTCAAAGTCCACACCAAATTCCTGATTATATCCCTTTGCAACCAGTCTAGCCTTATTTCTCACCACTTTACCCTCTTCATTTAGTTTGTTTCTAAAGACCCATCTTGTTCCTATGACAGACATTTCAGGGGTTTTAGGAACTAAACTCCAGACGTTATTTCTCTGAAATTGCCCAAGATCCTCATGCATAGCATCAATCCATGAATTTCTTTTAAGGCTTCTTCAACATTTTTTGGTTCCACTTGAGAGACAAAAGCTAAATGGTCTGTTCAACTATTTGATTAACCTGAGATCTAGTTTGAACCGAATCATTTATCTCCTATCACATTCTCAAGGGGGTGATCTTTAGAGTACCTCACATTAGTGACTGTGAAAACCCGGGTGGATCTTGCATTTGAGGAGGTTGTTCTGGAGGAGGGAGTGCTTGAGGAGATTCAAGTTGAGGTTCTTCCTCTTGTGGATCTTGGTCAGGTACATCTTCTTGATCTTTGATTAGTATTCCATCATCCACATCATCATGCCTGCGAAGAAATCCACTTTTAGTTTTAGAAACAACTTTAGAGCTTTCTTTTGTTTTTCTTGTAGTTCCCCAAGTGTTGTTCCTTCAGTTTCATCTTCAAACCTGTAATCATTAGAAATGTGAGGCTTGGTTTGAGATTCATCAAAAACAACATGTTGAGTTTCTTCCACTTTGCGAGTTTTAAGATTAAACACCCTATAAGCTCTAGAGTGTTCTGAATATCCAAGAAGAATACATTGATCACTTTTGGCTTCAAACTTATCCAAATCAACTTTATCATTGTTATGTATGAATACTTTTGAGCCAAATACTCTGAAATACCCAATACTGGGTTTCTTATCTTTCAGGAGTTCGTAGGGGGTTTTCTTTATGACAGGTCTTACCATGGCTCTATTAAGTATGTAGCAGGATGTGTTCACCGCTTCTGCCCAAAACGTCCTTGCAAGTTGACTTTCAACCAGAAGGGTGCGAGCCATCTCCACCAAAGTTTTGTTCTTTCTCTCCACAACCCCATTTTGCTCTGGAGTTCTTGGGGAGGAGAACACGTGTTCTATCCCTTGGTTCCTGTAGAAATCAGAAAAGGAGTTGTTGTCAAACTCTCCCCCATGATCAGTGCGGATGGAGCATATTTTGTTGACATTTCCATGCTCAATCTTATTGAAAAATTCTTCAAATACTTTCATTGCTTCATTCTTGTGAGCCATAAATTTCACCCAAGTGAACCTAGAAAAATCATCTACAATGACAAAACCATATCGTTTGCCATTGAGACTCAATGTTCTCGTAGGTCCAAATAGGTCCATGTGCAACAGTTCATAGGATTTAGAAGTACTCACCGGTGCTTTTGATTTGAAGGATTTTCGGGTTTGTTTTCCCTATGCACATACATCACAAAAATTTTCATTCTTGTTAAAAAGAATTTCAAGAAGTCCACTTACCAATTTGAGTCTCATGATCTTGTGCAACACATTATAACTTGCATGACCAAGCCTACGATGCCACAATGTAAGCTCATCCTGTTTGTTTGCTACAAGACACAAATTATCATTTTCTGGATCATCTAAATCAACCATATAGATGTTGTTTATTCTTTTTCTAGAAAATTCAGACTTCCCATTTCCTTATCAAGAATTTGACATGAATTAGATTCAAAGACAATTTTATGACCCTTATCACACAATTGACTTATGCTAAGCAAATTATGATGAAGGCCATCAACAAGCAATACATTGTCTATTGAGTTAGAGGCATACTTACCAACCTTACCTGAGCCGATAATCTGGCCTTTATTGTTGCCTCTGAAAATGACTTGACTTCCATTTTTTTCCACGAGCAAACAGAATTTTTCTTTGTCGCCTGTCATGTGCCTCGAGCAGCCGCTATCTAAGTACCATTTGTTTTGATTGTGGGCTGCTAGGCATTCCTGCACATGTGGATTAGACAAGAGGTTTTGGTACCCAAATTACTTTGGGTGCCAATGTATCATTCATGCCAAACAGTAAATGCTTCAGAATCCAAACTTGTTTGAATTTTTGTTTATTTGGATTGTTCCAGCATTGTTCTTCATTGTGCCCAACTTTCTTACAGATTTTGCATGATGATGGTTTGTTGACAATAGTGGGCTTGATGTTCTTTGGAGCATGCATAGGCATTTTTCCTTTTTGTTGCCTTGTTAGTCTAGCTTTGGGAGCTTGAAGTTTGTCCTGTCGACAACCCTATTTAGAGCCTGTGGCAAATTTTTTACTTTGACTTGCAACAAACTTAGTGACTTTAGGTTCCTGTTTCTTACCCTTGGTTTGATTTTTTCTGTTCTTTCAAGGGTTTTGTTTGCTTGAGCATGGGCTAGGATCAATGAAAGAGGTTAACAGATTTTTGCCAATTTCTTTTTGTTTTACTGGTTGATACCCTATCCATGCCTTGCAACAAAAACATTGGATCCTAAAATTGCATCTAGATTCTGTTTTCCCTTTACCATGGTAGTAAGGGCTTCAGATTTTCCTTTTATCTCTTTTTCAGCTCTTTCCAATTTTTCTTTTAGCTTTTCATGCTCACTTTGGAGAGACTCAAGGGAGTTCATTAGATCATCATTTTCCTTTTGAACTTCTTGGAGTTTAAGTTTCATGCTATCCATTTCCTCACTGTGTGTTTGTTCATCAATTTTCATCATTTCAATTTCCTTATTCAAGGATTGAATCTGTCATTATTGTTAGTTTCATGAACAAGGGAATTGATTTTCTTCTTGAGTGCTTTATTTTCAGACTTAAATTCACAGAATTTTTCAAATAAGACAGTGTAAGCTTCTTCCCATTCATTAACAGAATAAGTTTCAAAGGAAGAGTTTACCTCGTTGGAGTCATCACTTCGTGCCATGAGACACTGAACTTCATCATCTCCTGAGGTAGCTTGACTGTTTTCATCTTCGTCTTCATCGCTCCAAGTGGCCATCATTGCCTTGGCTTTCTTGAAGGTGAATTTGTCTTTCTTCAGTTTTTTCTTGAGCTCGGGGCACTCTCCTCTCATGTGCCCTTGCTTCTTGCACTCATAACAAACAACATCAGATTTTTTGTTAGTGGAATCAAATCTATTTGAGAAATCTTTCTTTTCGAAAGTTTTAGAGTTACTCGAACCTCTCCTTTTAAATTTCAGAAATTTTTTGAACTGTCTAGTGAGCATGGCCATCTCATCATTCTCACTATCACTAGAGGTTTCAGACTCATTACTTTCTTGTTGAGCATCCTTTTTGGAACCTGAAGAATTTTTCTTGGATGCTTTTAAGGCAATAGACTCTCTTGGGTTCTCTTCAGTTTCCTTTCTTTTGACATTGAGTTCATAGGTCATTAGAGAACCAATCAATTCATCCACTTTCATTATAGAGAGATCTTTAGAATCCTCAATGACAGTGGCTTTGGTGTTCCATGAGGATGGAAGAGACCGAAGTATCTTCCTCACCAAATCACTCTCTGAGTATTCTTTCTTAAGACCCTTTAGACTATTTATAATAAGCATGGATCTTGCAAACATGTCAGAGATGGTCTCATCATTATTCATTTTAAACATTTCATATTCTGAAACCAACATGCTTACCTTGGATTCCCATACCTGAGACGTACATTCGTAGATCAACTCAAGTTTGTCCCACATCTCTTTTGTTGAGGTGCACATGGAGACTCTTGAGTATTCCTTGGGGTGGACCGCGCACTACATCATGTTGAGGGTGCTCCAATTGAGTGTCCCCTTTGCGATCTGGTCCTTGGTCCAAGTATCTTCATCCTGAGGTAGGGAGTATGCTCCTTTGCTGACTATTTTCCACAATTCGTAGTTTTGTGCTCTCAGAAACACATGCATATGATTATTCTAATATGGATAGTCAGTACCATCAAAGAAGGGTGGCCTGGTCACTGAGTGTCCCTCGGCCATGTACCCCTTGTTAGATTCCATTAGACCGTGAATCTCCTGATCGTGAGATCAAACAAGTAAAACAGTAAATCGGAGAAACTCTGCACTGATACCAATTGATAGGTTGCAGAATTCCCTATATGGTAATCTAGAAGGGGGGGTTGAATAGATTACTGTCTATTAAAATTTAATACAACCCTTTTAATCACAACACAGACTTTCTGAATTTGCAATAGAATCAAAGTAAGACTTAGATGTGTGTTGGTGATGTGTAGATGAAAGAGTAATCTATCTACCATGTTTAGAGACAACGTGCCTATCAACCATCTAACGTAGAAACGTTCAAACCACAAGACACGAAGATTTACGTGTGTAACACCCTATGTAAGAATATGTTAAATGGACTAAATCAGCAGACTACCAACAATCCGGACTAGTCATTTTCAGAGCTCGAGCAGGAAAAGAACTCTGAAGTTAAGCGTGCTCAGTGGGAGTAGTCCCAGGATGGGTGACCTTTTTGGGAAGTCTACCAATTGGCACGGTTGTTGGGCCAGTTTTCTGGTTGGGTCGTCACAAATGGTATCAGAGCCTTGCCCAGCCGGAAGTGCAGGAACTAAGTGCCACACAGGGCAAAGTGCTACGCTATGGGAGCCACCTCTTGAGGCCATAATGGCGCAAAGTGCTACATAGTGGGAGCCACCTCTAGAATCCTGCCTGCCTGGGGTTTGATTGTGTGCTATATGTGAGTAGTGATGAGGACCTCGCTTATATAAGAGGGGTAGATTGTAACACCCTATGTAAGAATATGTTAAATGGACTAAATCAGCAGACTACCAACAATCCGGACTAGTCATTTTCAGAGCTCGAGCAGGAAAAGAACTCTGAAGTTAAGCGTGCTCAGTTGGGAGTAGTCCCAGGATGGGTGACCTTCTTGGGAAGTCTACCAATTGGCATGGTTGTTGGGCCAGTTTTCTGGTTGGGTCGTCACAACGTGGTTCGGAGTACACAACTTGTGTATCCTACGTCCACGGTCCACACACACACGCAGAGCAAATGGCTTACGAGCTAGTTCGGTGACTACAACTCACACACACGTGTTATCTGATGTGCACCCACGATCAGAACAACACACACACTTGAATCAAGCACAAGGGCTGCTTGAGACACACCCACACACAACATATGATAGAAGAAAGAAAGTAGAAAGAGTTCTGAGTGGAAGGGATGAATCCTGATTGAGAACTCTTCTTGGGAACGTCTGGATGGAGTTCAAACTTCGTCTTGATGGCTTCAGATCGATGGAGAAGCTTGAATCCACGACGTTCTATCTTCAGTACTGCTGGATCAATGGATCTTTCTATCTCTGAGCAACAGGTTGAAGTAGAGCAGCAACAACACCTCTTGGTCTTGGACTTGCTTTAGGGTTTTGGTGGTGGTTGCTTCTGTACGAGATTTGCTTCAAATAGTTGCTTATATAGTGGTGTTTACATATGGAGAGACGTGGGAGTTGGAAACACCATCTTTGCTAACTTGGAAAGTTTCCGTATCTGAAGATTCTCTACGGCTGTAGACAGGCCTTGATCATCTGTCGACAGATAGCAACAGTTTTACAAAACACAGAAGTCTGGGATTTTGGTTGGCAGTTTCCTGAGTGGATCTATCGACAACCGACTGGGCATCTGTCGACAGATGGCTATTTCCTGAACTTTGTGTTTTATGTCTGTTCACATCTGTCGATAGGCACCTTGGAGTCTATCGATAGGTGACAGATTTCAGTGCTTTTGTGATCTGTTTCTCTTGTTTTGTGATAGCTTGGCTGTATGCATTCATACCTACATGATCAAACATGTATAGTGAGATATTATGAATACATGAAAGACCAAATATTGCATCAAGTTATTTGTCATGTATCAAACCTCAATTAAGATTGTTCATCATCAAAAACATGTTATTATAAACATTAGAATGAAAACCCAACACCTCTTCTCGAACCTAAGAACACCCTTGGTTGGCGAGATTCGTAAGAACTCATTTTCACCTGCCTTAAACTATAGTGGCCTCTGATGAACATCTGCATAACTCTTCTACCTGCTCTGCACTGTCTGTACTCTCTAACTGATCAGTCTCACTGTATCTGCGCATTGTTGTACAAGCTCTGGTCTCAACAACTGCTTCTCACTAACCTTGTACTAATGCAAAGGTGTCCGGCACGGTCTGCCATACAGAGCCTCATAGGGTGCCATCCTAATACTGGAGTGAAAGCTATTATTGTAAACAAACTCCACTATGGGAAGGTGTGACTCCCATGTGTCGCCCAAGTCTAAGCAACACGCTCTCAGCATCTCCTAAAGGATCTATATTGTCCTCTCTGATTGACCATCTATTTGTGGGTGGTAAGTTGAACTCAACCTCAACTTTGTGCCCAGTGCCCTCTAGAAGCTGTGCCAAAAGTGTGAAGTAAACCACGGATCTCTATCCGAGACAATAGAGATCGGGGTCCCGTGTAACGGTACCACTCTGTCCACGAACAATATGGAAAGTTTTCCACTGACCACGCTGATCTGATTGGCAAGAAACGCGTTGTCTTCGTTAGATGGTCGACGATCACCCACACATTGTCGTGACCCTGCGAAGTACAAGGTAAATCGACAACAATGTCCATGGTGATGTGCTCCCACTTCCATACAATAATGGTTAACGATTGAAGCTCACTACTAGGATGCTGATGTTGCACCTTCACCTGCTGACAGGTAAGGCAATGAGCGACAACCTCGACAACATCTATCTTCAACTGTGGTACATCACTGTGGAGCCAGGATGAATAGAATACCTCGACCGGTGCGCCTCAGTTAACAACTCATGCCTGAGGTCCGCTGGAATGTACAATCTGCCTTTGAATCTGACCTCACTGTCCTCGCCCAACTCTACCTATGGCATCTGCAAGATCTCTACTAAGTCTGAATCTGCACTCTGAGCCTCTATCACCTACTGGTACATGGCTGGTCAAACTGTCAAACTGGTCAACACTACTTTGTCTCTGAGTCTCGATAGAAGAAACACTCCCTAACAGCATCCTCTGACAACCTCCAATGTGTAACCAACAAAGAACTCAAGTGGGCTCTCCTGGTCAAAGTGTCAACTACGACATTAGCCTTCCCCGAGTGATAGGAAAGAGTAAAGTCGTAGTCCTTCAGGTACTCAACCCACCTGCACTACCTTAGATTCAGATCCCTTTGAGTGAAGACATACTGTAAACTCTTGTGGTCCATGAACACCTTGAACACCTCTCCGTAAAAGTAGTGTCTCCACAACCTCAAGGCAAACACGACTGCTACAATTTCCAAGTCGTGAGTCAATAGTTCTGCTCATGCTTCTTTATCTATCTAGAAACATAAGCGACTACCCTCCCGTGCTGCATCAACACAACACCAAGACCAGTCCCTAAAGCATCGGTGTAGACAACAAAGCCACCACTACCAAACGGAAAAACAAGGATCGGGGCTGAAATCAACATGCTCTTCAACTCCGGGAAAATCTGCTCGCACTTTGCCATGTACACGAACCTGGTCTCATGCCTGGTTAACCTTGTCAGTGGCTCAGCAACTCTGGCGAAGTCCTGAACGAACCTCTTGTAGTAACTGCCAACCCAGAAAAATTGAGTACCTCTGCAACTATAGTGGGCTGGCCACAAGAAACCACAGCCTCGACCTTGGCAGGATCCACTGCCACTCCTGCACTTGAGAACATGTGACCCCGGAAGTGCACCTCCTTCAGCCAAAATTCACACTTGCTGAACTTGGTATAAAGGTGGTGACTCCTCAGTGACTCCAACACAAGTCTCAATTGTGCACCTCATGCTTCTCTGCTGTCACTGAATACACTAGGATGTCATCCACGAACACAACTATGAACCTGTCCAAGTACTGTCGAAACACAATGTGCATCTTCTCCATGAAAGTTGTTGGTGCATTTGTGAGCCCAAAAGGCAACGACAAACTCGAAGTGGCCGTAGCGGGTATGGAAGGCTGATATAGCGATGTCTGACTCCCTGATCCTCAACTGGTAGTAACATGACATCAAGTCATTCTTCGAGAATACTGATGCAAACTGCAACTAGTAAAATAAATCATCGATCTTGCGCAACGGATACTTATTCTTCATTGTAACCTAATTCAACTGCCGATAATCAATGTACAACCTGAGACTACACCATCCTTCTTCCTCACAAACAAGACTGGCGCACCCCAAGGTGAACGGCTTAGATGAATGAAGCCTTTCTCGAGTAGCTCATCGAGTTGGTGCTTCAACTCCCATGATTCCGCCAGCGCCATTCGGTATGGTGCCTTGGACATAGGCATCATCCCCGGAAACAACTCAATGGAGAAATCTACCTCCCGCACCGGTGGCAAACCAGGTAGATCCTCCGGGAACACATTAGCATAATCATAAATAATAGGCATATCCGAAACCAACAGCTCGCTAGAATCTGATAAACTCACAGAAGCAAGGATAGCCACACAGCCATCTCGGATCAGGCGCTGAGCTCTACAGAAGGAAACAAAAGGTCAGCGGGCAGACCGTGTACCTCGAAAGCAAAGCACAAATGCTCTAGGTATCTCGAACCGCATGGTCTTCCGCTAACAATCCACCAATGCAGAGTCTACCTCCAACTAATTCACATGCCAAGAATGACGTAAAAGTCATGGATCTGTAAGGCAAATAGTCTGAATGGTAGAAGATGGCCCTATACCTCGATGGAGACACCCTCTAGTAACCCATAGTATGCACTTAGTCACCGGTCGAAAGCTCAACTGCTAGGTCACAGGTACACTCAGGAGCAAGCTCGGTAAGGGAACCAAAGAACTCCTCTGAAACAAAGCAATGTGTAGCACCGAGATCAATCAAAACACACGCAGCTCTACCAAGTATAGGAACTTTACCGACGACCAGATTCGAGGCCTCTGCCTCTTCTTTGGTGATGTTCATCATGCGACCACGACCATGTCCTCGCTGTGGCTGCTGTTGGGGCGGTGGCTGCTGGCGCTGTTGAGGTGGCTGGAACTGACCCTGGTGCTGCTGCTAACGCTGCACCTACTAGGGTGGAGGGTACTGCATCTGCGGTGCCTACTGTGAGTACTGGGGAGGTGCTAACTGCTGCTAACCTTGCCTCATCGGACACTCTCGCCGGAAGTGACCTGGCTGACAACAGTGGAAATAAATTGTGTCCTACTGGCCCTACTCTGCCTCCTGCTACACTGACTACTCCACAAACTCTGGCTGATGTCAGTGCTATAGCTGCTGGGAATGCCATCTATCGCCATGAGTGAACATCTTCTTAAACTTCGTGCATAGACCAATGCCATCTGTGCCCAAAGAAGAAGAATAAGAAACACTCCCTTGGCTGCCTGAAGTGCGCTAGTATGGGGTAGACCTCGTCGAACCTCCTCCTCTCTGATGGGGCTAAAAATGAGACTCCCTCTCCAAGGCGATAGCCCTGGCTACTACTAACACCAAGGTCTCACACAGGTGGCTAGCCATGGCCCACCTCAACTCTGATCGTAGCCCACTAATGAAGCGCTTAGTGCGAACCTGCTCACTAGTGGCTACGTGAGGGATGTACCATAAAAGTTGTACAAACCTCTAGGGGTACTATGCCATAGTTTGCTCTCCCTGCGTCAACTCATAGAACTGGTCCCTCCTCTCCCGGCGAGCATAGTCAGGGAAGTACTCATCGTGGAAGAGCTCCAAAAACCACTCCCAAGTGATCTGGTCCAGCCACCTGCCGTGGAAACAAGTCTGCCTCTGAGTCCTCCACCACTCGTGGGCTGACCCCTTCAGTTGATATATTGCAAGTTTGACCTGATTCTGCTCCACACAGTCCATGGTCTCGAAGGTGCTCAAGCTCATGGACCCAGCTCTCTGTTCTGTCAGAATCGTAGTTGCCGAAGAAGGTTGGAGTCCGAAGATGAAGAAACCTCTCCAGAAGTGTTGTCCGATCCTCGGGTGCTGCTATCACTCCTGGAGCCTACTACTAAACTGCTGGTGGCACCCCTGGCTGTATTGGTGCTACCTGCGGAGTCGTTGGTGGCTACTTGTAACACCCCAAAAAAATTATAAGATTTAAAATATAGAAAAAAATAGTATTAAATAAATATGGTGTATAAAAATAAAATAAATGACACGATTAAACTCCTAAAGTGGGAAATCAACTATTTAAAACATACTGGTCTAATACAACTCTAAATGTGCCAAAGATGAAAACCCAATAACAATAATCCCCAAAATTTGTACCTGTAATTGTGTAGAAATTGGGAAGGGCAAATTAAGGCTTAAACTAATGCTATTAGCCAAGCATAGTAAGACAAATCGTGGCCAACCATGCTAAGAACCTTCCTATGGTGTAGCTACGTTAATTGGGAGAAGAAATCCAAAAATTTGGATGGTGCCAAGTAGAATTCACCGGCCACCTTTCCTAGCCTCATTAGGACATGGATTAAACCCTAAAACTATAAGAGATCATCACAAAACTTTTAGGGGAAGTTTGGAATTGAGTTGGGGTCATGAGGAGCAAGCTAGGGCACAAGAGGAGAGGAGAACAGCTAGGGAAAACCGAGCTTCTTCCTCAACCTTGCTCTGCATCGACCTGGGCGTTTGCATCTCTTAGATCATCTAAAGGTAGGTGATCTCGGGCGAAACTAAATGAAACCTACACCATCTGAAAGAGCATCGTGTCTACTTTGTTTTAAATCTATTTTGCCCAATTTTCATCAATCTTGTTCACCGTATTAAGTGTTTCCCCTAAGTCACGCAAGTTTGTCCCATTTCTTGTTCATGCTAGTTTGCACGCCTAACGAGACAAAATTGATTTAGTCCAAAGGCATAGTTCTCTTCTACTTGATGTCCCCTACAAGTTTCATGTTCACCGTTTTGACCCAAGTGCTGTAGATAGAAAGTTATAAGCGTTCATGAGGATCGCTGCCTGTTTACTACGTTTTCTGTTTGAAGCTTGTATCGCGACTGAGCCAGGCGACGTGATTCCATAGCCTGGTATCGCGTCGGTCTTGAACGTCACGATTCACTAAAAGGCAACCGACCATTCTGTCATGTTTTCTTATCTGACCGGTCAACCGCATGCATGGAACTGTGCGCTGCATGGTTTTTAGCACCTGCAAGAATCGCGACGTGAACCCCTGTCGCAATTTGGCGGGTTTTCCTGCTCAAGGTTTTTGTCAATTTTTATATTATTATTTTGAACGCATTTCATGAATGCGACGGGGTAAACCATCTCAATTCAAGAATAAAGGCGACGACATAGGCCGTCGCGATTTGAATTCTTTGCAATTTAGTCATGTTTCGACTGGGCACTGTGTTATGAAATGCGTCGACTATGTACAACACGGATTTAAAGGCCTACCGAGACCTATTTTTACAATGTTTAATGTTAGTCTTGCATGATATGTTCTTAAGATGCATTGCGTAGTCTATCTAATGACTTAAAACCAATCAACCCATTTGTAAACTATAAAGACATGAATACGATTAATAAGTACAATATGAATTGATTGATCTATATTCATTTGATTATCATCTTGTGATCTAGCTTGATGTGAAATTGTCATAATCAAAATGTGATATGAATCTGTGGAGAACTATGAAACATGTACGATATGTCATTAGTCATCCTCTTGTCAAGACATTAAAGAATTATGAAACATAAGATACACCGTTATGCTGTCCAATTTATCTCTCGAGCTTTTATCATACCTTGAACTCTATGAATGATCATGTCCTTATTACTATGAGCTTGTTATTGAAATCTATGGCCATAATAGGTATATGTTTGATCGGCACAACATGGGACTTCGGTCCAATTGACTAATGCCTATGCAATACGGGCCCTGTCTGGTCCTGGGGAGGAACGCCCCAACGTACTTATTAACTGCGAGAGTATGGACTTGTGGTGCTTGTCATGGCACTGGTCTGTGTGCAAGATTTGTGTGAATGTGCCTTCGTTTAACATGATAAGTTTGATATGATACATTTGATCATGTGAATATGAGATATCTGTGTGAATATGGCCAATCCTTTTGATACGAATTCTATTCTTGAATTTCCTGTCCAATGCATATAAAAGTCAGTATTTGATTCGTTCTGATATTTGTTCTATTCAGCTATTTGACTTGTTAGAAATGCATGCATAGTCATCATGTTCCTGTTCATATCCTGCTTATTTAAAATGTTAATCATGTATATTAGTGCCCGCACATTGAGATGTAAATCCTAATGGGCTAGTTTGCTCATCCTATCATCCTGTCCTTTCCAGGTAGTGATAAGGATCCTTTGGACTCCGATGGGGCAGGGCATGAGTGAAGAGCACCCGTCATATGAGGAGTTGGAAGAGTAGGAATAGATGTTTGAGTAGTTTATGTAATAGTGAAACATTTTCATGGTGTTACATTTGAATAAAGGACCCTTTAGTTGGTTCTATTGATGTATGGTTTTATTTAGTTGAATGGAATGAAATAAGGAGTATCATAGTTGGCATTATTACTGTCTCGAGTACATTGTTATATTTAATTGTGACTCTGCATTACTCAACTGTGATATTTATATTCGTATCATTCACGCATCCCGATATTTATTCTACTGCTAAATGTCGGGGCGTGATAGTTGGTATCAGAGCCTGAACTCTTCAGATCCAAGGGAATAGGAATATAGAATGAAACTAGATCATACGAGTCAAAATCTGTCATACCTAATTTGAGCTTGGGTAGAGCTATGGGTATAGGAGTCACATGTGTTATACTTAGATGTCTAACTTATATTATTATCTTGAAGGTACTTACTACCTCAATGGCTTCTGAACGAGCCCATGCTAGAAACATGCAACAAACTTTACAAAACTTAACTCAAACAATACTGCAAGCCACCCAGGGTGGGGGAAACAGCGGAGCCAGTGATCTCCATCGGAATTTCCGAAGTATAGATCCACCTAGATTCGAAGGAAGTACTAACCCGGATGTTGCTGAACATTGGGTTAAGAGATTGAAAGAATATTTAGGGTCATGCAATGCATGGACCAAATCAAAGTACTGCTGACGACTTTCCAATTGGAAAAGGATGCCAAGGCATGGTGGGAGTCGGTTGAGGCGACTCTGGAAGGACAACAACTGACTTAGGCACAGTTCACTGAACGCTTCAACACCAAGTACTTTTCTAAAAGGGTTCAGGAGCGGAAAGCAGCCAAGTTTGCTGCTTTGAAATAGAGGGGTCTGACTGTGGCCGAATATGAGGCCCAATTCTGTCGTCTGTCCCGATATGCCACTCATTTGGTTGGGACAGAAAGAATGAAGGCAAAACACTTTCTTAATGGCTTGAGGCCCCAGTATATCTCCCAACTGGCACCAATGGACATTCAAACCTATGCGGACATGATAAAGAAGGCTCAATTACTGGAAGATGCCATGGAGACCGCTGATAGAATCAAGGGAAAGACTGTGAAGAGAGAACAAGTTTCTGCTACCGGAAAGTATCAACCGACCATTGGGAGAAAAAGGCCCAGTGGTGGTTTTATTGAACAAGCCGATAAGAAGCCGAAGGAATTTGGCAAGCAGTTGGTAGTGGCAAATGAGGAAAGATGCAAGCATTGCGATAAAGCTAGTCACCGATCTGAACAATGCTGGAGAGCTCAGGGGAGATGTCTGCACTATGGGAGTCGTGACCACAAGATTTCTGACTGCCCAATGCTGAAAGAAGAAGTCACACAAGAGAAGTGTCCGAATGGACAAAGGAGGCAAGTCCACTTACAAGCTATTCAGGAGCCTGAAGCTGTGGAAGAAGGAGGTGTAGTTGAAGGTACACTTACTATTCTTTCCCATTCTGTATTTGTTCTATTTGATACGAGAGTTACTCATTACTTCATATCTCAAACCTTTGTGGACACCTTGCCTGTAAAACCTGTCCCAATGAAACCCAGAATAGTTGTGTCAACCCGGTTGGTCCTGGCACCAATCTTAGAAACCATTTGCCATCTAGTGAAGTGATGATTGAAACTCAAAATCAACCTGCTAATTTAATATGCATGGACATGGAGGGTTATGATGTGATATTAGGAGCAGACTGGTTGTCTGAACATCAGGCTAGTGTCAATTGTAAGAGAAGCGATGTAACATTTAGTCATCACCCAAAGCTAGTGTTCTCAGGAGATAGAAACCGCAGGAGACTGTCCCTCATATGTGCACTACAAGCCAAAAGGATGATGAGGAAAGGTTGTATGGCCTTTCTTGCTTCTGTTGTCATTGCAAAAAAGGAAGTTAAGATTGAGGGCATCCATATTGTCAGTGAGTATGCTGATGTCTTTCCCGAAAACTTGCTAGGAATCCCTCCTGAGCGAGAGGTCGATTTTACCATTGAGTTGACCCCTGGAGCAGCACCTGTGTCTAGGGCACCATATAAAATGTCCCCCGTAGAACTGAAGGAATTAAAAGAGTAACTGATGGAACTACTAGAGAAAGGATTTATCCGACCAAGCACATCACCATGGGGTGCACCTATCCTCTTTGTCAAGAAGAAAGATGGGTCGATGAGGCTGTGTATAGATTACAGGCAATTAAACCAATTAACCATCAAGAACAAATATCCCCTGCCAAGGATTGATGAATTATTTGATCAATTGTCTGGAGCTTAATATTTCTCTAAGATAGATCTCAGATCCGGCTATCACCAATTGAGCATCAAAGGAGAAGATATACACAAGACAACCTTTCGAAGTAGGTATGGGAATTATGAATTCATTGTTATGCCTTTTGGACTAACAAATGCCCCTGCAGTTTTCATGTAGCTGATGAATAGTATCTATCGCCCATATCTTGATAAATTTGTGGTGGTATTCATCGATGATATACAGATCTATTCCAAAACAAAAGAAGAACATGAGGAACATTTGAGGATTGCATTACAAATTCTGAGGGAGAATAAATTGTATGTCAAGCTAAGTAAATGTGAATTTTGGCTTGAGGAGGTATCCTTTTTGGGGCATGTAGTATCCAAGGATGGTATTGCTGTTGATCTATCAAAGGTCGAGGCTGTGTTGAAGTGGGAAAGACTGACAAGCGTCACAGAGATCAGGAGCTTTTCGGGATTAGCAGGATATTACCGAAGATTTATAAAGGATTTCTCAAAGATTGTCGTGCCATTAACCAAGTTGACCCAGAAGGAAAATCCATTTGTGTGGACTGATAAATGTGAAGAGAGCTTTAATAGCTTGAAGAAGTGTCTGACTACTGCTCCTATCCTCGCCTTACCCACTGAAGAGGGAGGATTTGAAATCTATTCAGATGCTTCTGGAACAGGTCTAGGATGTGTCCTAATCAAAAAGGAAGAGTAATAGTTTATGCCTCAAGACAATTGAAGATCTACGAAGTAAATTACCCTGTACATGACCTGGAATTAGCAGCCGTAGTGTTCGCCTTAAAATTTGGAGGCACTACATTTATGGTGAGCAATTCAAAGTCTTTTTGACCATAAGAGTCTGAAATATCTATTCTCACAGAAGGAACTCAATATGAGGCAAAGGAGGTGGTTAGAATATCTCAAGGACTTTGACTTTTTCGTTCAATATCACCCAGGAAAAGCCAAAGTGGTGGCAGACACTTTAAGTAGACAACCAGGAGCTATGCTAGCTAGTATGATGTTGGGTGAGTGGAAGTTACTGGAACAATTTACAAGTTTGAATTTAGACATGGGAAAGAAGGAGAAACAAGTGATGATTTCCAATATCCAAATACAGTCTGACCTACTGGCCGAAATCAAGGAGAAATAAGGAGAGGATCCATTCTTAGTTAAGATCAAGGAGAAGCTAGAACAAAGACCAGACTTTTCTCTATCAGCTGATGCGAGGTTATTATTCTGAGGCAGAACATGTGTCCCTGATCACGAGGAACTCAAGAAGAGGTTGTTAAATGAAGCTCACCAGTCAAAGTACACGATCTATCCTGGATCAACAAAGATGTACCAAGACTTGAAAAGGTCTTATTGGTGGCCGAATATGATGTGGGATGTGGCGGACCGTGTCATATTGTTTAACATGCATGAAAGTCAAGGCTGAGAATTTCAGAACGGCCGATGGATTGCTACCATTGGAAATTCCAGAATGGAAGTGGGATAGCATCGGTATGGACTTTATCATGGGGTTACCCAAGACTAGAGGTGGTATGGATGCAATATGGGTGATAGTTGATTGATTGACTAAGTCGGCTCATTTCTTTCCGATTAAGAGTACCTGGTCAGTGGATGTGTTGGCTGCACTTTATGTTAAGGAAGTAGTTAGATTACATGGGGTTCCATCCACTATAATATCTGATCGGGACCCTAGATTTACTTCACACTTCTGGAAGGGTTTACAAGCAGCAATGGGTACCAAACTAAATTTTAGCACTGCCTTTCATCGTCAGACTGACGGACAAACCGAAAGAACTAATTAAATTGTGGAGGACATGCTTCGTGCTCTTGTGCTAGATTTTAGAGGGTGATGGGATGACCAGTTGTACCTGATGGAGTTTGCATACAACAATAGCGATTAGGAAAGTATCAAAATGGCACCGTTTGAAGCCTTATATGGCAAGAGTTGCAGATCACCCCTTTGTTGGGAAGAGGTTGGGGAGAACCAATGGGTTGGACCCGACTTAATTGAAGCGACTGTCAGGAAGGTTCAGATCATCAGGGAACGTCTGAAGATAGCACAATCCAGGCAGAAGAGTTATGTAGACAAAAAAGGAGAGAGCTGGAGTTTCAAGTTGGCGACCATGTTTTTTTGAAGGTCTCACCTTCAAGGGAAATTCAAAGATTTGGAATCAAGGGAAAATTGAGTCCCAGATTTATCGGCCCTTTTGAAATCCTGGAGAGGGTTGGTCAGGTGGCTTATAGACTTGCACTACCTCTACAACTTGCAAAAGTGCACAATGTATTCCACATATCCATGCTGAGGAAGCATCTATTCAATGCCGACCATGTGATTAACCATGAGGACTTGGAGATACGGGAGGACCTGACCTATGAAGAGTAGCCGATTAAACTACTAGATCGGATGTTTTAATGACTCCGGAATCAAACCATGCCAATGGTGAAGGTCCAATGGCGTCGAGATGGAGTTACAAATGCTATCTGGGAAACTGAGGAAAAAATGAAGAAAACCACCCAGAACTATTCTCAGGTACGAAACTATACCATTATGTATAAATTTGAGGACCAAATTTTCTTAAGTGGGGGAGGATGTAACACCCCGGAAAAATTAAATGATTTAAAATATAGAAAAAATAGTATTGAATAAACATGGTGTATAAAAATAAAATAAATGACATGATTAAACTCCCAAAGTGGGAAATCAACTATTTAAAACATACTGGTCTAATACAACTCTAAATGGGCCAAAGATGAAAACCTAATAACAATAAACCCCAAAATTCGTACCTATAATTGTTTAGAAATTGGGAAGGGCAAAGTAGGGCTTAAACTAATGCTATTAGCCAAGCATAGTAAGCCAAATCATGTCCAACCATGCTAAGAACCTTCCTATGGTGTCGCTACTTCAATTAGGAGAAGAAATCTCAAATTTTGGAAAGTGCCATGCAAAATTCGCAACCCATCTTTCCTAGCCTCATTAGGACATGGATTAAACCCTAAAACTATAAGAGATCGTCACAAAATTTTTAGGGGAAGTTTGGCATTGAGTTGGGGTCGTGAGGATAAAGCTAGGGCGTAGGAGGAGAGGAGAACGGCTGGGGAAAACTGATCTTCTTCCTCAACCTTGCTCTGCATCGACCTGGGCGTTTGCATCTCTTAGATCCATCTAAAGGTAGGTGATGTCGGGCCGAAACTAAACGAAACCTATACCATCTGAAAGAGCATCGTGTCTACTTTGTTTTAAATCTATTTTGCCCATTTTCATCAACCATGTTCACTGTATTAAGTGTTTCCTCTAAGTCGCACAAGTCTGTCCCGTTTCTTGTTCATGCTAGTTTACACGCCTAATAAGACCAAATTGATTCAGTCCAAAAGAATATTTCTCTTCTACTTGATGTCCCCTACAAGTTTCATGTTCACCATTTTAACCCAAGTGCTCTAGATAGAGAGTTATAAGCGTTTCATGAGGATCGCTGCCTATTTCCTGCGTTTTCGGTTTGAAGCTTGAATCGCGACAGAGCCAAGCGACGCAATTCCATCGTGTGGTATTGCGTCGGTTTTGACCGTTGCGATTCACTAAAAGGCAACCGACCATTCCATCACATTTTCTTGTCTGATCGGTCAACCGCATGTATGGAACTGTGCGCTGCATGGTTTTCAGCGCCTACATGAATCGCGACATGAACCCCCATCGCGATTTGGCTGGTTTTCCTACTCAAGGTTTTTGCCAATTTTTATATTATTATTTTGAACGCATTTCATGAATGTGACGGGGTAGACCATTGCGATTAAGAAATAAAGGCGACGACATAGGCCGTGGCGATTTGAATTTTTTGTAGTTTAGTCATGTTTCGACTGGGCACTGCGTTATGAAATGCGTCGTCTGTATACGACGTGGATTTAAAGGCATACCCGAGACCTATTTTTACAGTGTTTAATGTTAGTCTTGCATGATATGTTCTTAAGATTCATTGTGTAGTCTGTCTAATGACCTAAAACCAATCAACCCATTTGAAAACTATAAACACATGAATACGATTCTTAAGTACAATATGAATTGATTGATCTATGTTCATTTGATTATCATCTTGTGATCTAGCTTGATGTGAAATTGTCATAATTAGAATGTGATATGAATCTGTGGAGAATACATGTTAGAGTGGACTTGTTTAGTTTAAGAGCTTTCTATTATGTTACTTGTTTATTGCGTATGGACTTTCCTTAATTATATCCTTTCCGATGTTTCCATAATTTGTTCATCCATTGCATACATGACTAGGAAAGTTTCGTGACATGACACTACATGTTTACACAATTAGGCACACCCCTCTTGGGGAATTGGTAGCTCTTTGCTGATCATTCTGTATTAGCAGACTAGCGATTTTTTCCCTAAGACCTCTGTAAGTCTCCGTACTCTATGGATTCCCTCATAGAGACCGACCTGGTTGTGCCATGAAGTACCCTGGAGATAGAGAGCACTTGTACCATGTACGATATGTCATTAGTCATCCTCTTGTCAAGACATTAAAGAATTATGAAACGTAAGATACACTGTTATACTGTCCAATGTATCTCTCGAGCTTTTATCATACCTTGAACTCTATGAATGATCATGTCCTTATTACTATGAGCTTGCTATTTAAATCTGTGGACATAATATGTATATGTTTGATCGGCACAACGTGGGACATCGGTCCAATTGACTAATGCCTGTGCAATAAGGGCCCTGTCTGGTCCTGGGGAGGAGCACCCCAATGTACTTATTAACCGCGGGAGTATGGACTTGTGGTGCTTGGCATGACACTGGTCTGTGTGCAAGATTTGTGTGAATGTGCCTTCGTTTGATATGATACATTTGATCATGTGAATATGAGATATCTGTGTGAATATGACCAATCCTTGTGATACAAATTCTATTCTTGAATTTCCTGTCAATGCATATGAAAGTCAGTATTTGATTCGTTCTGATATTCGTTCTATCCAGCAATTTGAATTGTTAGAAATGCATGGATAGTCATCATGTTCCTGTTCATATCCTGCTTATTTAAAATGTTAATCATGTATATTAGTGCCCGCACATTGAGATGTAAATCCTATTGGGCTACTTTGCTCACCCTATCATCCTGTCCTTTTCAGGTAGTGATGAGGATCCTGTGGACTCTGATGGGGCAGGGCATGAGTGAAGAGCACCCGTCATATGAGGAGTTGGAAGAGTAGGAATAGATGTTTGGGTAGTTTATGTAATAGTGAAACATTTTCATAGAGTTACATTTGAATAAAGGACCCCTTAGTTGGTTCTATTGATGTACGGTTTCAATTAGTTGAATGTAATGAAATAAGGAGTATTATAGTTGGCATTATTACTGTCTCGATTACATTGTTATATTTAATTGTGACTCTGCGTTACTCAACTGTGATACTTATATTCATATCGTTCACGCATCCCAATATTTATTCTGCTGCTAAATGTTAGGGCGTGACACTACTCCTCTATTGCCATCTCTACAAACTGCTAACCTCCTACTGGCATCTGCTGGTACTGCCAAGGATCATGGAACATAGCTCTCCAGCCCTGCTCCATCACCTCTGGCGGGGGCAAGGGTGGATACCACTGTGGCTGCGGTGCTTCCTGTGACACCAGAACACTCTGTTGGTCATCGTGCTGAGGCTGAGCATCTACCAGTGTGTACTCTGCTGCAACCGATGCTTCTGGCGTGTTGTCCTGATGCTCCATTATCTCACTGACCTGCTTGCGTCTATGTTGAGCCATGTCCTACGACACAACTATTAATCAAGTTAGTGGTTTAACCCGGCGGCTAGTAGTGTTACTTGTACTTCTTATGGGACTTTGCGTTGTCACTTAGTTCTATTACAAGTCTTGATAGACCCCTTGCTCTGATACCACTGTAACGGCCGTGACACCCAAACCCTTGGCTCCCACTGAGAATCTGACCACCGGTACAGTAGCCCACGGGCCCGAAGACCTGGAAGGGCTAACAGACCAGTCTAACAAGATATGTAAGGGAATTAAATGACAATAACAAGCACTAGAAAAGTACTAACAAGTAAAGGAAAGCGTCCACCACAAGTACGAGTCTAGTATAGTCCCAAGCAATAAAGTACAAGTATGAAAAGAGGGGATAACCTATCTTAAAATGAAGAGCCAATACGTTGGGGCCTTCTCGTGTTCATGGCCACCTCCTCCTCATTCCAAGTTCCACGCTCATGCGGTCCAAGATCAAGGTATGCCCTCCTATGCATCGGAGAAGAGGTCACACGTCGCAGCAGGGAGTTGTCACGTCCAAGCCACCAAGAGCACTCCGCAGTTGAGTTCGGAACAAAAGGAGGGAAAGGAGAGGAGAGGAAGAATAAAGGGAGGAAGGGGGAAATAAATTGCTATTATGTTGAGTGTATATTTATTTATTTTTATCATGTTTAATGATGACTAAACATTTGGTTGTGGATAATGTTTACACACTCATACTTTGATTTTGATGATGACATATTGTACATATTATAATAATGACTAAACAACATGTTTTTGATACTTCATATTTCATATTTTAATGATAATGACATGTTTTGATGGTTCACACTTCATATATACAGGTTTACACAATTTTGTCAAAGTAGTGTCGACACACACTGAAAGTCAGGTCGACACACATAGCCTGCCTAGTAAGCGCCTAAAGGAAAAAGTCTGAATAGTGTCAACACACATTGCAAGTCAAGTCGACACACATAATCCATCCAGTGAACTGTGTCTGAAGAAAAACACAGGAGGTCAACACTAGTTGCTAATCAAGTCGACACATGTTTCCTCCTAGTAATCTGAAACTGATACTTAGTCAGTAGTGTCGACACACATGTAAACTTGTGTCGACACACATTGCGTGAAAACTCATAAGCGTAAAGGATATGATTTCCAAAGGGTGTAACTTATTTTTAGAGAGTTCTAGGAGATTTACTTATTACCAAAATACTCTTTCATTCAAGTGGCAATGAGGAGAGGGACTTTTGGACATGTGGCCACCTTGGGTGAATCTTAGGTTTCTGTGCACTTGTCTACCACGTAAATGGGACTGCACAAAGGCTATAAAAGGTCTCTTCTCTCATCTGGAGTAGCCATCCATCGAATCCATCATAGAGGACGTGGGGATCAAGCCAAGTAGTGAGAGAAAGCATTGGAGTGCTGAAGAAGGAGCAGATCAAATAGAAGAGCAGCAGAGGAAGAAGGAGGAATTGTGCAAAGCAGTAGATCTAAAACATAGCATCGTGGATTGAAGGAAAATCCATCTTATCTTCTCAAGGACCTTCAATTCAAGATTTTGCAGATCATCTTCAACAAGGAACATCCAATTCACCTCTCTTTCATTCATTTCTATTGGAGTGTTCTTCTCAATTTATCTTTGAATGCTCGTGAGATCTGTACATGCGTTCTGTGCAAATTTCAATGTGCATGTAAGTGTGTTGAAGCAGATTAGTGCTATAGGATCTGATTTCTTTTGAATTTGATCTAGCTAGTGTGGTTTGAGCCGTCGTGCTCTTGTGTGTTGTCTGAGTCGTCAAGCTCTATGTGTGTGTGGTTTGAGTCGTCAAGCTCATGTGTGTGTGTTGTACTTGGTTTTGAGTAGTGTGGCCTCACGGTGTGAGGGGTGAATGTAGGAATCACTGGTGTGATTTTCGAACCACCTAAAAATCTCATGTGTAGCGGTTTGATCTATTTCTGCGCTAGATGCATGCATAGAAGTTTCGCTTACACACTACTTGTTTAATTGTCTCACACATCAACTACACACACCCACACATCAGATCAGTGAGATTTTCTATATGAATGGATCTATAATTTTAAGTAATTTCTAAATTGCTTAAGCTTTCGCTGAGTTTGGTGTTAGATCTATTCAACCCCCCTTCTAGATCTGCTCATCCTACCTCTTCAATCCTTCAATTGGTATCAGAGAGAGTTAATATCTGATTCTGATCTAATTTGATTGCTTCTATTTGATATGTGTGTTCTATCTACGTGAATTGTCTGCTTCTCATTCACTGTTTCTTACCTTGATCCATGGATTCTCGAGGTTTTGTAGCTGTGGGTCATTCTATTAATAGACCATCATATTTTGATGGATCTGATTACTCTTATTAGAAAAAGCGCATGCAAGTTTTTATAAGGGCTCAAAACTATGAAATCTGGAAGATAGTTGAAAAGGGTCCCTATAAAAACCATGAGAATGAAGAGAATTGGACTAGAGAGCAAATTAGGAGAGCAACTCTTAACTATAGTGCCATGAATATGCTTCAATGTGTTGTTCACCCTAAAGAGTATTCAAGAATATCTATGTGCAAATCCACTAAGGAAATGTGGGATAAACTTGAATTAATGTATGAAGGAATATCTCAAGTTAGGGAAACCAAAGCAAACATACTTGTTTCTGAATATGAACTGTTTATGATGAAAACTGATGAATCAATTTCTGAAATGTTTGCTAGGTTATGATAATTGTCAATGGACTGAAGGCATTAGGTAAGGAGTACACTGATGCTGATGTGGTAAGAAAAATCTTGCGCTCTTTATCATCAATTTGGCACACAAAAGCTACTGTGATTGAGGACTCTAAGAATTTTTCCAAAATATCTTTGGATGAACTCATAGGATCTTTAATGACAAATGAAATAAATCTAAAAAGGACTGAAGAACACATGCTTAAAGGTAAACCAGTAGCACTTAAGGCTTCATCAAGTCACAAGGAGAAAATCCAAGAAAAATGTTATTCTGAAGAGTCTGAATGTAATGAAGATGAGATTGCCCTTATGACCAGACATTTCAAAAAAATCTTAAAATCAAGAAGATGATAATTCAATGGAAAGAATAAATACTTTTCTGGTAAAAAAGAATGCTTCTTCTTCAAACATTAATACTGGCAGAAATGAAAAGACTAATGAGGTTGTTATTTGTACACTGAATTTGCTAATCATATGAAAACAGAATTTGGAATGAGTTTGATGGGTGACTTACAACTCTTTTTGGGATTGCGGGTACATCAAACCAATAAAGGAATATTCATAAGTCAAACAAAATATGTGAAAGAACTTCTGAAGAGATTTGACTTTTAGCACCTCAAGCACTCAAGCACTCAAGCACCTATGGCAATAAATGTAAGATTAGAGGAAGATTTATCTGGTATGTCTATAGATCCAAAGGCCTATAGAGGTATGATTAGTTCTCTACTTTACCTCACAACC
Source organism: Colocasia esculenta (assembly GCA_014218235.1). Lineage (NCBI taxonomy): Eukaryota > Viridiplantae > Streptophyta > Magnoliopsida > Alismatales > Araceae > Colocasia > Colocasia esculenta. The sequence continues at coordinate 129,867,292 of CM024761.1, forward strand.
TATAAACCAGATACTCAATTTAGTGTGAGCAAGTGTGCAAGATTTCAAGTCAATCCTAAGGAAAGTCACATGTTAGCTGTAAAAAGAATTTTTAAATATCTTGTTGGAACATGTGAACTTGGAATATGGTATCTTGCTGGTTGCAAATTAGATTTAATTGCTTACTATGATGTTGATTATACTGGTTGCAAGCTTTATAGAAAAAGTACTAGTGGATTGTGTTTTTATCTAGGTGGATGCCTAATCTCTTGGGCTTCTAAAAAGTAACATTTAGTAGGTCTATCCACTGTAGAGGCTGAATATGTTGCAGCTGGTTGTTGTGGCACTCAAGTTCTTTGGGTGAAACACTAGCTCCTAGACTATAATCACAAATTGGATTGTATTCCTATTCTGTGTGATAACACTAGTGCAATCAATTTGTCTAAAAACTCAATTCAGCGTTCACGAACAAAACACATTGAAATAACGCACCACTTTTTGAGAGATGAGGTCACTAAGAAATCATTTGAGCTTCACTTTATTGAAACTGAAAAACAAGTTGCAAACATTTTAACTAAGCCTCTCTCAAAAAACAAATTTTTATCCTTAAGGAGAGAGCTTGGTTTGTGCAAACTTCTACATCCTTGATATCTTCCATATCTTTTTGCAAATAAAATCTTTGTGTTCTTGCAATTAAATTCTTGTTTCTCACATTGCATTGACATTTTTGGTATATCAAATAGTGATTTGAAGAAAGACAAGTAAGGCTTGTTTGGACACTTTCACTATGTTTGAGTATATGTCTCCGCCAAGTATCAAGAGCTTTTTATGCAATTGTTGAGGGAAGCCCTGTCATTCAATAAAACATTCTTGATGTTTCTACTTTGACTTCACTCAATTCTTCCTTCATCAATAATCTTCATGTTCATATTGTGAGGGGGAGTTACATGAAAGGGGGAGTCATTGTCAATTCTCCACTCTTGAACCCCAACAATCAAAATCTTTGAGTCCTTGTGCTATTTTTATATGAGAGACCTAAGACACTCAAACTAAACTAATTGTGCACTTAGTTTAATTTGAAAGATTCACTCTGATATCAAGGTTTTGCAATCTTAATGCTGAATGTCTTTAAAATGACTTGCAAAACACATGTAGGCAAATGAGTGGCTTTAATCTTTACCATGTGCATGTTAAGCTTCATTTTTACCACATGTTAAGAATAATTTCTCTATATTCGTAGCCACGATTTTTCTGGTCAAAACAAATATAATCCTGAAAAACATCAAAGAAAATGATAAATAATCTAGAAAGATACAAACAGAGTAATGCAAATTCTTATACCACTGAGTAACCGGGCCACCACATCTAAACAAGTGATTTGTCTCGCGTAAAAAAGTGGAAAACAAAATTTTCTACTCTGTGTAAGATAATGAAAGTTAAACCATTGAGTAATCAGGAGGTCTTGCATCTGGTAAATGTGATCTTCTGCACTAAAAAGTGAGATTTAACTAATTTATTCTTGTATTTCTTTTCCAGTAAAAATGAAAAGAATTCTAAAAAGACATGATAGAAAAGCTCAAGACCCGAATAAAGTTCATGAATACTAAGTTTAGATCTATTATTCTACATTGTCTAAAATTTAAAACTCATAACCTCATTGTTAAACACTTTTGCTAACTCATATAGGTCACCTTGACTCACATTTGCATCATTATTTTAACTACATTCAGATCATTATATTGCTATACTTTGTGTTGAGTGTCATTGTGATTAAACTTTATTGCACAATAGCAATAACACAATAAATTCTCTCATATGCCAATATCACTTTGCCTCACTCATTTTGATTATTCCTGAACATTCCTTTTCACAACTTCATTTCTTGATCTCCTACCATTTATATTTCCCATCCAACTTTTTGATGTTGTCAATGGGGGAGAAATTACATGAGCTCCTATGGGCTTATGGGGGAGAAAAAGAATGAGAAGAAAAAGTATGAGCATTTATTTTGTCATCATCAAAAAGGGGAAGAATGTTGTGTTGAGTGTGTATTTAATTTTTTTTTTATGATTTTAATGATGATTGAAACATTTAGTTGTGGATAATGTTAAATACTCATACTTTGATTTTGATGATGACATATTGTACATATTATGATAATGACTAAACAACATGTTTTTGATACTTCGTATTTCATATTTTAATGATAATGACATATTTTGATGGTTTACACTTCATATATACAGGTTTACACAAATTTGTCAAAGTAATGTCGACACACACTGAAGTCAGGTCGACACACATAGTCTGCCCAGTAAGCTCATGAAGGAAAAAGTTTTAGTAGTGTCGACATACATTGCAAGTCAGGTTGACACACATAGTCCATCCCATGAGCTGTGTCTGGAGAAAAACACAGGAGGTCGACACTAGTTGCTAATCAGGTCGACACATGTTTCCTCTCAGTAATCTAAAACTGATACTTAGTCAGTAGTGTCAACACACATGTAAACTTGTGTCGACACACATTGAGTGAAAACTCAAAAACGTAAAAGGTATGATTTCCAAAGGGTGCAACTTATCTCTAGAGACTTCTAGGAGATTTTTTTATTACCAAAAATACCCTTTCATCCAAGTGGCAATGAGGAGAGGGACTTTTGGACACGTGGCAACCTTGGGTGAACCCTAGGTTTATGTGCAGTTGTCTCCCACATAAAAGGTACTGCAAAGAGGCTATAAAAGGTCTCTTGCCTCATCTGGAGCAGCCATCCATCGTATCCATCATAGAGGACATGGCGATCAAGCCAAGCAGTAAAAAAAGCATTGAAGTGCTGAAGGAGCAGATCATATAGAAGAGCAGCAGAGGAATTGTGCAAAGCAGCAGATCTGAAACAGAGCATCGTGGATTGAAGGAGTACTCCATCTGATCTTCTGAAGGACCTTAAATTCAAGCTTCTGCAACCGTCTTCAACAAAGAACATTCAATTGACCTCTCTTATATTCATTTCTATTGGACTGTTTATCTCAATTTGTTTTTGAGTGCTTGTGAGATCTGTACATGCATTCTGTGCAGATTTCAGTGTGCATGTAAGTGCGTTGAATCAGATCAGTGCTAGAGGATCTAATTTCTTGTGAATTTGATCTAGCTAGTATGGTTTGAGCCGGCGTGCTCATGTGTGTGGTCTGAGCCGTCGAGCTCAAGTGTGTGTGTTGTACTCGGTTTTGAGTAGTGTGGCCTCACTATGTGAGGGGTGGATGTAGGAATCACTGGTGTGGTTTCCGAACCACCTACAAATCTCTTGTGCAGTGGTTTGATCTGTTTCTACACTAGATGCATGCATAGGAATTTCGCTTACACACTACTTGTTTAATTGTCTAACACATCAACTACACACACCCACACATCATATCAGTGAGATTTTCTATTTGAATGGATCTATAATTTGAAGTAATGTCTAAATTGTTTAAGATTCCGCTGAGTTTTGTGTTAGATCTATTCAACCCCCCTTCTAGATCTGTTCATCCTACCTCTTCATCTACTGACATTGCCTATATAGGCCACAGATCTGAGAAGGCGACAGCTTGGTGGTCGTGTTCACTACTGAAAGCGATAGCCGTCCTGTCGAAACCCTAAAGTCATGGTCAAACCTGACAGTTGAACCTACTATGTGTCTCCCTCGCAGGCCTGATACCATGAACGCGACGAATGTCATGTTGCCTTTAGGTGACATGTGCCACAACGCGTGTCCCAACTGTTCTGGCAGCAAGACGACAAACGGACATGTTGTGGTCAGAAGGTGAACGCAATGAGGTAGCTGCCACGTTCTCAACTTGAACGCGACAGCCATCTCGCCTCCTTTAGAAGGCGATAGCCTGATACATCGCTACCTTCACATATGGGTGGCCGACTAAGGAACGGGACGTTACACACCTCTTCGATTCGATTTGATTTCATAAGTTGGGAAACGAGACCGAATCAAATAAAACAAATTTATTATAATTATATTTATTATGATTATATAATATACTATAAAGATAAAAATAATTATGTACATAAATATAAATATATATATATATATTTTATAATTTTTTTCATCATTAAAATACATAAATATTAATCATATCCTTTATATTTAAATTAATATAAAATTTCTATTTGAACAGAATTACTGCTAAATAATTTTGATTTGATTTGGTTGAGGAGAGGGTTTGATTCATTTGAGTTGCCCAAAAAATAGGCTAAATGGAATCGACTGGAGCCATGAAAATATAGCCTTGTTGACACTATGACCTCGCTGTGAATAAACAACCTAGCTAATTGCATCGGCTTACAACCAATTTCAGAATGTGCATGTCTTATTAGGCTAAGGCATCTAAGTATTTGCAAGAAAACACAAAAAATCCTCTCACTCTAGGTTTGAAACCAAGACTCACCAACCTGACAACTAAGTATCAGAAGACACCCAAAACATTGCGAGAAGACATGCAAGGAATCAATAGGGGTGCCAAATAGATTAGGAAGGATGATAAATGGCATAAGAAGGGTGACAAATAACGGACTCATGCCCGCACGCTAAGAAGCATCAGAGTTCTTTATTAAGTGTGACAAATGACCCTATGGATGACAAATGTCTAGGAAGGAATGAATTTGAGCTCGTCTTTCAAATGTAGACAAGCAAGTAGCTAGAAAATGTGCCAAATATTTTGCTAAAAGTGACAAATAGCATAATTAGTGTGACAAATAACAGACTCATGTCCGCTCGCTAAGGAGGGTGGGAGTCTCTTGTTAAGTAGGTGACAAGTATATCATTTACTAAGAGTAACAAATAACCTTATAAGGACGACAAATAATTTAAAAAAGGTGACAAATAGTTTAATAAGGGTGACAAATAACCCTTTATGGGTGATAAATGTCAAAGGAGAAATGAATTCAAACTCATCTTTCTGATGAAGATTGGTAGACATCTAGTAAGAGTGACAAATAACTTATTGAGGAAGACAAATAGCGTAATAACAAACTCATGTCCACACGCTAAGGAGAGGAGGTGTCTCTTATTAAGGGTGATAAGTAGTTTAATAAGAGTGTCTGAGAACCCCTTATGGTGACAAATGTCCACAGCGGAATGAATTCGAGCTCATCTTTTAGATGGAGAGAAGAAGCTAATTAACTAGTAAGAGTTACAAATAGCTTACTAAGGGTAACAAATACATAAAAATATCTTCTATCACTGTTCTACAAGAATCTTAGGTAAGATCTTTCATTGTGTTAAAATATCATTCTTAATCTAAGATTACATTAAATAAGTAGGAAATCTAAATATAATATCCCATATAAAAATATGCTAAATGGACCAAATCAATAACTTGGACTAGTCATTTTTGGAGCTCGAGTAGGAAAAGAGCTCTGAAGTTAATTGTCCTCAGTTGGAGGAAGTCTCAGGATGGGTAACCTTCCTAGGAAGTCTACCAACAAGCACGATTGTTGATCCAGTTTGTTGGCTGGGTCTTTACAAATGGTATCAGAGTCTTCCTCAACTGGAAGTATGGAGCTAAATGCCACACAGAGCAAAGTACTACGCTAAGGGAGCCACCTCTTGAGGCCATAATGGCGTAAAGTGCTACATAATGGGAGCCACCTCTAGAGTCTTGCTTGTTTGGGGTTTGACGTCGCTTATATAAGATGGGTGGATTGTAATATCTTATATCAGAATATGATAAATGGACTAAATCAACATACTACCAACAACTAAGACTAGTTATTTTTAGGGCTTGAGCAGGAAAAGAGCTCTAAAGTTAATTGCATTCAGTTGGGGGAAGTCTTATAATGGGTAACCTTCCTAGGAAGTCGACCAGCAAGTACTATTGTTGGGTCAGTTTGTTGTCTAGGTCGTCACACTAAAATAGTGTGTATGTGAAATTTTAATTAGTTAGAATCGATTCACCCCTCCCCTCTCGATTCTACTTTGGTCATAATTCCATTGGTATCTTCGTATACCGAATCTTCAAAGTTGGCATTGAGGAAGCTTAGGGAGCTTGTGCCTCGAAGTTACAACGACTAACTATTCAAACCTCAAGAGGGTATATCTGTCCTTAAGGCATGCCTTGTTTTGCTTTATGAAATCCACGCACGTGAGTGACTTCCCCATTGTCTTCCTGACTAGGATGACTTCAGAGACCTAAGTCAAATACTGGACTTCTCAAAAGAGGCAAGTACAACATCATGTGCAAAGCTAGTCATGGATGACCCTTTGCCTTTCTTCCTTGAGGCCCATTTCTTTTGTCTGACTGGTTAAGCCAAGGTGTTGATGACAAGCTGGTGGATGATCACTTTAGGGTCCACTCCGGGTAGGCCATCCTTCGACCATGTGAAGAACTCAACATCGTCCTTGAGGAAGGCCCAAAGGAGATGACTTCCCTATCTAAATAGGGCGGCTCTGATCCTGATCATCCACTTGGGGTTCCCAGCTCAATGGATGGTCATGAGCTTGACCAAAGGCTCGACCCGAGGTGGGTGCTCAATTTCTACCCTCTTGGCAACACTCATGGTCTTATTTCAATTATCTCAGAGGGACTTTGAATAGCACTTTCACCCTTTTGCATAATTTCCTCTCACCATGCTGACCTCAATCGTGATTAGGAACTTAAACTTCTAGTGAACTGTGGATGGGATGCCCTCGACTGCACAAGGATCCCTCTCCCGATGATGGCATTGTATGTTGATGCAACATACACTATAAATAAATCAGATTACATCATAACCTGGCACGGGTCAGCCTTGAGAGATACTAGGAGAGTCTCTACCCATTCACCTTCGATGGAGGCACCTTTGAAGGCATAAATAGGGGAGTCAACAAGTTGGACCCGATCAAATGAATGCTTGGTTTATGGAAATAGTCATAGAACATGATATTTGGGGTACTTCCATTGTCCAATAGAACTCTCCTTACATCATAGTGATTGATGGTGCTGACATAACTGAAGCATCATCGTTAGGGGATTCATGCCATCTAGCTTGTCGTTTGAGTAAGAAAGTACATACTTTTCATTGAGCTTGGGGTACTTCATCTCATCTATTCATTAGACTTCTCAAAGGATGGCCTTCCTTTTCCAGAGCTTCCCCAATGGGCGAGGGCCCACCCATGGTTGTTGTCACCACTGCCTTGATAGTCTACTCATCATTTATTCTCGACTGGGTGCTCGCTTACCTTAATCTGCTTAGCCCTACCCCTCAAATCTTCTATCCACCACCCCACGGTTGATAAGTACCTAGATCTCGAATTTGAGCTACTAACACTCGTTGGTGGTGTGGCCATGGTCTCGACAGAACTCGCAGTACTAGCCCTTCTCTGACCTATCAGGATTCCCTTCATCTTCTTGGGCCATTGTAAGTAGGGCTTATCCCGAATTTCCATCAAGATATAAGATGATGGTATGACAAAGGTCAGCAATGGGGATTGAGCCCTCCTCCATGGGAAATCACGATGGCCATCCCTTCTTTGCGAATCATCCCTTCTTTGTCTCTTCTCTTCACGAATATAGAAGGGCTCGAGCACAACTACCCTCTTCTCCTTAGGTTGGAACAAGGTAGGTGTGTAGGCCCAAAGGATGGCCTCCTAGTTTGCATACCAATTCACCTTGCCCATGAGTTTGACAAACATAGTCAGAGGTTTTCTTGGCCATGACCCTCACAAGTCTAAGCCTTGTGTCAATTCCATCGAAGCCGATGTTGGCCCACTTGATAGGTAGCAAGACTAACCTACAGCGGGGGGGGGGGGGGGGGGGGTGTGAATAGGGTAACGTAAATTCTGAAACAAAAATCACTACTTGAATACGTTTGGTTATTCTAATAAGCATGTGCAAAGGAAATGAAAGGCATGGACCTAGCATGCACTGAACATAGAGATTTATCTTGGTTCAACCCATCCAAATAGAAGTCCTACGAATAGTCCCCAAGCAAAATCTGGGATTTCACTAAACAGGGTACAGTCCCACTCAAGGACATCCAACACCTAGCCCCTGTCGTTCTTCTTCTCTTTCTAGGCAAGAAGGCAGCCCACTATTTCACCTCATTAGGTGCTTCTTTTATGAGCTCAAACGCAACTCACTGGTACAAACCTCCAACTGGTCGAACCACCAGACACAAGCTGTTTTTCTTCCCTTTCTAGGTAAGAAGAAACCCACTTCTCTTGCAGGTCAAGAAGCCAACATACTAGTATAAACCCCCAGTGTGTTCTTCCCTTACACAAGGGGAACTCTTGCACATCAAGCCTTCTCTTCCAACTGAAGGAAACACTTCTGAACACAGAAGCTAGGACCTAAAGCCCCTAGACAAGCTCAAGATAGACAACAGAAAATACTCGTTCTGAGACTAAGTCTAAGAGTAAAAGAGTATACAACAAAAACTCTCTTAGGCAAAACCCACAGCTCTCTCTCTCTCGCAAATACACAAAGACACACAGAGAGAACGAGAAGAAAGAAAGGCTTCAATGCTTCTGAAAGATTCTGATTGAATGCTTCTTCTTTCTTTGAATGGGCTTGAGCTCTTTCTATCTTGCTTTGAGTGTGTATAAAGTTGAATGCTTACTGGATGTACACTCCTTGAAAGATCTTCAGGTTCGCACTTCTATCTTCTTCTACTTTTGCTTCTCCCTTTTATGGATTAGATGAAGAGATCCGTTGATAGATGGCCATTTGAGTTTCTTGGCTATCTTCTTCCTCTGCGCTTCTTCTGTTGAGTCTAACATATGTCTTCTTGAGTCTACTGGCTACTTGGAATTGAGGAAGATCTTCCAGATGGTGCATGCTTCCAAGAGAGCCAACAGTAGGTCCAAGTTGTTGACTAAGAGTAGAATAGACCTACAGACATTTAATGCAAAGAAGAAGATGTTAGACTAGAGAAGTCTACTGATAGATATTTCATACCTCTTTTGCCATATTTCCTACTGACATATAGAAATAGTAGGTAGGTCTTTTGCTTTCTTGGAGGAAGGAAGAGATCTATGAGACAGACAAAAAGATCTTCAGTCAGAGAAATAATAAGTTGAACATATGAAGTACATTTGAAATTTCATTTCGGAACCAAAGACATTTTGAAAGATTTGAAAGTTAATCAATGTAAGTCATAACAACAATCGATATGAGACAGATAAGTGATATGCAATCAATGTGCTGAAAGGCAGTCGATGTGATCAAGAGCAATCGATGTTTAATGGCAATAGATCTATAAAAACAAATGATTCTTATAGGTAATCGATCTGTAAAGGCAATTGATGTCTAAAGACAATTGATGTTTAACAACAATCGATGTGTTCAAAGGCAATTGATGTTTTTCAAGGCAATTGATGTTTTAAAGTAATAGATGTTTAAGGCAATCGATGTTCTAAGACAATCGATGTTTCAAAGCAGTCGTTGTTTAAGACAATCGATGTTCTAAGGCAATCAATGTTTTTAAAGTAATCGATGTTTAAGACAATCGATATTCTAAGTCAATTGATATTTTTTGTAACGTCTCGACGTAGAATATCGGAGCGAGTTACATTTAAATAAATAGTATAGAGTGTAATTATACATCAAACCATTGCACAAATTAGAATAATGCCAAATGAACCAACTTTATTGATAATTCCACTAATCTCTATTACAATTCACCAATCCAGAGCAAAAAACTAGGGGCCTAGAGTTCTCTATTTGCATAAAACAAACTAATTAATACTAAGACATCTAATTGACAGCTCAACAGGACACTCTTGCAATTCCTCCCCCATCCCCATGTGTGTGATAGTCTCCATCAAACTCACCTGAAACACATATAATAAATAGTGCAGGATGAGCGATAACACCCAGTAGGACTTAATATCTCGAAAACAGGAATGTTTTATGTGATTAATATCTTAGATAGCAGAATAACTAGAGAGAACGATCGAGAGCATAATACCACATGATAATAAGGGCACAATAGTACTTTTCAAAAGAATATATCACAACTAGCACGTTAAAGGAATGACCATATCACGAGATAGCACGTCACAATAACATGATAGCACGCAAGTCAAGATATCACTTTGATTGTCTTTAGATTATCGAGATAACTAGAACTTGAGTGTAATGCCGAACACTCTGATAATCAAAACTCCCATGGGCACTAGCACTTTCGAGTGCACCTCCCAGAACCAGATCGGGCCCTTTGTAATGTTGCATGGCATTGGTCATATTTTTAACTTTAGACAATCAGTCAAAATGGCCATAGAGAGCACCAAGAAATAGACGAGATAGTAGAAGAGATAGATAAGGGTATAGAGAGAACTTGAATAGACGAGAAAATAGAGATAGTAGATGAGATCAAGGGTCATATTCGTAAATCAACGATAAACGACGAGAATGACTGTTGCTCAACACACATAATTGGTGCTAGTAGTCTGGTGGAATTAACTAACCGCCCACTAGCTGTGCTATGAACACAGTTTATAGGTCCGGCGTAATCTCAACGTAAGAGAGAAATCTAAGGTTGTTGGATCATGCTGATCTCTAAGGGTAAAATAGGTATTAATGGTACAACCTACTCGTTGACAATGGACGTCCGCTAAAGCCAAGGAGTCTTAGGAAGACCTTGATAAGGAGTTCCTAGTCTAGTCAGGAGTATTCTCAATGGAGAGGTCTTCCAAGTCAAGAAAAGTGTCTACAGAAATGTTTTTCAATCTTGCCTTGAGTGTTCGAAGGCAGAGAGACACGATAACGGTATTAAATTGGGCGAATAAAATGAAAACAAGTTCATTTAAAATAATAGGATTTTTTTTATGAAATATTACACTTAATTACCAAATATATTATTAAGGTGGTTTCTGTAAGATCTCATTGCAAAAATTCATGTTTGGTGTGTGCATGTGAAAGAGAATCAAAGGTAGCATGTGAGAGTCATGCACATGACTTTTAAATAAGAAAATCATGTAAATATTATTAAAAGTTCTTCAACATGTTGTCACTTTTCATCACAGAGCATTATAAGGGCTTAACCATGACTAAAGAGCATGGAATAGCAAGATTAAATAAATATTAGGGTTTCTAAAAAATGCAGGTAGGTTGCGACGTTGGACAGTGGTGCATTCAAATCGCAACACACTGGGTTGACGCTACGAGCCTCTTCTTGTCACGACCGGTCAGGGCAATGTGGTCAGGTCACGACCGACAAGCTGACGTGTTGGGTCACAGTCGATAGGTCGACAAGACGATTGGTTCTCGTCGCGTCCAGCTATGGCGACGCGATCAGGTTGGGGCCGACGCGTTTGATAAGGATGGAATTCGACACAATACCACATCGCTTTAAGAACCTGATAGAGGGTGCTGTCATGTCAGGACAGAGAAGGTGACCTATCAGGCCGTCCCATTCTCAAGGTCTGCCTGAGCCAAAAAGGTGAAATGGAGCACCTTGGATTGCAGTCCAGTCCTCCAAGGGATTGACACAGGGGCCTTTAAAAATTAATATCCAGTCATATACTGGATGAAAAATCACAAAATCAATCTTAAGCGAATCTAGACTTGCAAAGGTACCAGCAGTAAAGTGTAATTAGACTTCTAATATGGTATGAACATGCTATGAACAAAGTACTTCATGGTGAACCAAAAATCTAACACGATGGCGAAGAACGATTAAATTTGAAAAGAGCACTTGATAGAATTTGGGGAAAATTTTGTCTATAGATTCCTAACATCATGTAACATGTACAATAAAAGTTTCAGGGCACAAGATCAAGCATAGACAGGGATTTAGGTTGAACATGTTAGGTCAGGTACATGTTCTTAACAGAATTTTGAGTATGAAATACTCATAAACGACATGATAAAAATTGGGGAAAATGTAGGGCTTTCGTATCTAGGATCATGGACTATCTAGGGTCGAGTTTAATTTTCTTTTGCTTGAGTTATTGCCTACCTTTGAGCGCTTTGTAATCCTAGGGTATGAACACGACGATGCTCTCTTCCAAGCTTCCTTCTCCTTGATTTCCTCATCCAAAAGCCTCCTTCCCACATCCAAGAGACTTCAAATGTGTATTAGGGTCAGCCAGGGACGAGTTTGAGGTGTATTTGAATGTTTAAGGTTAGAAAGTCTCCTAAAACTCTTTCTCTTCTTCCAATTCTGAATTTCCCATAATTATCTACCCTTTTTCCTTGCATTTATTCTGCTATTGGCTTAGGGTGGGCTCTACATATGTGGCCAACTAGTTAGGATAGTGTTAGGAATCTTTTAAGGATATTTATGAGTTATAATAGTGATTATTTTGCCTCTTTTTAAGTTATTAATAATTTAGTCACGAATTTAGGCTGATTTATCTCCAATCCATCATTGGGCTTTTGCTTTGTGGCCCAATAATTCATGTATGAACTATTATTGAAAGCCTATCACTTGTTTTTACTTAATAGATTTTAATTTTGTTCATAATTCTTTTTAATTTAAATTTATTTATCGTAATTAAAAATTGAGAGTTGCTACATCCTCCCCCTCTTAAAGGAATTTGATCCCCAAATTCATATGATCATATGAGGAAGAATGTCTTACCGAATAGATTCGGATAGTTCCGTCTCATGGTTGATTCTAGTTCCCACATGGCTTCTTCAACTCCATGATTGTTCAAAAGTATTTTTACCACATGTATGAGTCGATTTTGAAGTCATTGCACCTTCTTCTCCAGTATTCTAACTGGCTTCTTTTCATAGGTCATATCCTTGTGCAAGACTATATCGTCGTAGCATATCACATGAGAAGGGTCGTACACATACTTCCTCAGCATAGACACATGAAAAACATTGTGTACGGTGGAGTATTGTGGGGGTAATGCTAGACGATATGCTACTTGACCGACTCTCTCGAGTACTTCAAAAGGACTGATGAACCTTGGGCTTAACTTGCCTTTGATGCCAAATCTTTGAAATCCTCTGGTTGGGGATACTTGAGTAGTACATGATCACCGACCTGAAACTCTAGGTCTCTTCTTCTCTTATCTGCATAGCTCTTTTGCTTGGATTGGGATATTTTGATTTTATATCTGATAAGTTGAATGACTCTTCTAGTACTTTGCACTAATTCAGGTCCTAACCATTGTTGTTCACCAACCTCATTCCAGCATACTGGTGATCGATAACTTCTATCATATAGTGCTTCAAAAGGTGACATCTTTATACTTGCCTGATAGCTATTGTTCTATGCAAACTCCATCAGTGGTAGTTGCTCATTCTAGTACCCTTCAAAATCTATAGTATAAGCTCATAGCATGTCTTCTACGATCTAGTTTGTCCTCTCAGTCTGACCATCCGTCTATGGGTGGAAAGCAGTACTAAAGTTGAGTTTAGTATTGAGTGCAGTTTGAAGTCCTTTCCAAAAATGGGAGGTAAACCTTGGGTCACGATCGGAGACTATGGATGCAGGAACTCCATGTAGTCTCACAATCTCCTTTACATATAATGCGTTTAATATGTCCACATTCCAGGTGCTCTTGATTGCTAGGAAGTGTGCATACTTGGTTAGTCAGTCTACTATGACCCAAATAGGTAAAACCATAATGAAATCCATGCCAATGCTCTCCCACTTCCATTTTTGTATGTCCAGGGGTCTGAGTACACCCGCAGGATGTCGGTGCTCCGCATTGACTTGCTGACAGGTGAGACAGTGTGTGGCATGCTCAGCTACCTCATGCTTCATGTTAGGCCACCAGAATGTTCATTTCATATCTTGGTACATCTTGGTTGCACTAGGGTGAATAATATACTTGGTCTTGTGAGCTTCGTCCATCAGTTTCCTTTTCAATTCTTCATTATTAGGTACACAGGTCATGCCATGAAATAGTAATCTTCCGTCTTCAGTGATGGAGAAATCTGGTCTAACAGTTATGGTCTCCTTGACACAGATTAGAAACGAATCATTGGCTTGTTGTTCCCTGGTCTCGACAAAAATGTCGGGTTGCACTTTAAGGTTAGCAACCAGTACCTAGTCACTCTTTTGCTCAATATTTATGTCTAGTCTGACGAATTGTTCCAGCAACTGCATTTTGACCATAACTAAACAAGACAAGGATGCCACAGGCTTCCTACTAAGTGCATCAGCTACAGCATTACCCTTTCCAGGGTGATATTCAATATTGAAGTCGAAGTCCTTGAGATACTCCAACCATCTTCTCAGTCTCATGTTGAGCTCCTTCTGAGAGAATAGATACTTTAACCTTTTATGATCTGAATAAATCATGAATTGTTCTCCATAGAGATAATGTCTCAAGATCTTGAGTGCAAAGACAACTATAACCAATTCTAGGTCATGGACAGGGTAGTTGACCTCATGAGGCTTCAACTGTCATGATGAATAGGCTATCACCCTTTTCTCCTGCATCAGTACATAGCCTAGACCAATTCCAGATGCATCAGTATAGACTGAGAATCCTACACCTTCAATTGGTAAAGCGAAGATAGGTGCAAATGTCAAGCATTTTTTTAATGTCTAAAAACTCTTCTCACATTCCTTGCACCATACATAGGAGTTCTCCTTGCTAGTGAGACAAGTGAGGGGTACAACAATTTTCGAGAAGTCTTTGATGAACCGTCTATAGTAACCAGCCAGTCCAAGAAAACTTCTAACTTCGGTCACATTTGTTGGTTGTCCCCAATTGAGTACAACTTTGACTTTGGAAGGATCAACAACTATACCTTCTTTGGATATGACATGGACTAAAAATGAAACTTCTTTGAGTCAGAACTCACACTTGCTCAATTTTACATAGAGCTTGTTGTCACGCAAGATCTGTAGAGCGATCCTCAAATGCTCCTCATGCTCTTCTTTGGTCTTGGAATATAAAGATATCATCAATAAACACTACGATGAATTTGTCGAGGTATGGCCAATAGATGTTGTTCATTAATTGCATAAAAGCTGCAAGAGCATTTGTTAGACCAAAAGGCATGACGATAAGTTCATAATATTCATACCTGCTCTTGAAAGCCATCTTATAAAGATCTTCATCCTTGATTCTCATCTGATGTTATCCAGACCTAAGGTCAATCTTGAATAAATATTTAGCTCCAGATATTCGATCAAACAATTCATCGATGCGAGGCAGAGGGTACTTGTTCTTGATAGTCATCTTGTTCAACTGCTGGTAATCAATGCATAGTCTCATGGATCCGTCCTTCTTCTTGACAAATAGAATGGGCGCTCCTTACGGGGAAGTACTCGGTCTGATGAAACCTTTCTTTAGCAACTCCATCAATTAATCCTTCAATTCCTTCAACTCGGTAGGAGACATTCTATAAGGTTGACGTGACATCGTGTGGCTCCAGGGATCAAGTCGATAGAGAAATTTACATCTCGTTCAGGGGGAATTCTTAGAAGCTCCTCAGGGAAAACGTCAGAGTAGTTTTGCACTATGTGTATGTCTGCTACTTTGGATACTTTCTTTTCGACTACAATAGCGACAAGGAATGCCACACATCCTTTCCTAATCATGCCTTATGCCCGAATGGCAGAGATTAGAGACAAACGTCTCTTGTGCCTACGTCTTGTGAAGGACAGGTTAGGGAATTCACTAAATTTAATCTTCTCTCTTCTACAGTCGACGCAAGCCCCATAAGTGTATAGCCAAACGGCTCCTAATAGTACATCATAGCCTTCCATGGCATACATACCAGGTCGGCTCTCAAATTGAGTTCTTCCATCATCACATCAACTAATGGAAAATATTTATTTAGCTTGGCCTTCTCTCCTAGTGGTGTTGTGACAGGAAATTCGAAAGCCATTGATACAAGTTTAATGTTTAGAGTATTAGCAAAGTTTTGAGATATGAACAAATGTGTAGTGCCAGTATCAAACAAAACAAATGCTAAATAAGAAAAGACTTGCAGTGTACCTTCAACCACTCCACCTTCTCCAGTGGTTTTTGTTTCTTGGAAGGCTTGGAGTCTGCCTTCCCTCATTTGTCCACTAGGATGCTTATCATTTTCCTTCAGCATAGGGCAATTGAGAATGTGATGCTCACGACTCCCGCAGCGTAGGCACGTGTCCACTTTCCTCCAAAATTCTTTAGCAGTGTGACTAAGCTTGTCACAATACTTACAATTGGTCTTATTTGAGGTAGAGGGGGTAGAGATCTTGGGCTTCCTCTCTTGGCTTGGCCCTTCAGTGATGCTGAACGGCCGCTTCTTGTCGTTGGTTGGTTTGCTTGAAGAACTAAGTGCTTGTTCTTTCTTGACAATTCTACCCTTAATGCGATCAGTGAAATCGGTCGCATCCTCCAACAGTTGGGCCTTCATGACTATATCAGCATAAGTCTGGATGTCTAGTGGTGCAAGTTGAGTGATATATGAAGGTTGAGCCCATTAAGGAACCACTTTGCCATCATCCTCTCAGTGCTGACATATCGTGCCAACCGAGAGAATTAAGCCTCATATTCAGCAACAATGAGGTTCCTTTGTTTCAATGCAGTGAACTTAGCATCTTTTCCCTTCTGAACTCATTCAGAGTTGAATTCCTTTTAGAACTCGTTCCAGGTGAATTGTCCATCCGCCCTTGTGGCTTCCACGTATTCCTACCACGCATGGGCGTCTCTTTCCAATTGGAAAGTAGCAAGCAGTAATTTGTCACCATCCGCGCAATGCGTGACATGAAAAATGCGCTCAGTCTACTTCAGCCAGTGCTCTACTTCATCGGGATCAGTCATCCCACTGAACCGAAGCGGGTTGATGCTACAAATTTTTGTGTGTAAGTCTCCACCTCCCCTGTTTCTGCCACCTTGGGTAGCTTGCAATAGAGCTCGAGTCAGATCCAAAATGGTTTGCTGCATGTCGCGTAGTTGTGCACGCTCTATTGCCATTGCTATATTTCAATTCCCTTCAAAAAGAAAATGATAGTTAATAGGTTATAATATCCTTAGTTTGTGCGTGTGTGAATTTAACTTTTTAACAAATTACCCTTGGTTCTACCCATATCTCTCATAGGTCTGATAATTGACTCTAGTCGAGGTGGGTCAACCTAGATCATCCAATAATTAAGAACAACCTAGGCTCTGATACCACAAAACTATAACTCCCCGATGCGGAATATCGGAGCAGGTTACAATTAAATAAATAGTATAGAGTGTAAATAGACATCAACCATTGCACAAATTGGAATAATGTCAAGTGAACCAACTTTAAAGATAATTCCACTAATCTCTATTACAATTCACCAATTCAGAGCCAAAAACTATGGGCCCATAGTTCTTTATTTGCATAAAATAAACAAACTAATACTAAGACATCTGATTGACAGCTCAACGGGTCACTCTTGCAATTGCTCATCCGCATCCTCATGCGTGTGGTAGTCTCCATCAGACTCACTTGAAACACATATAACAAATAGCGCAAAATGAGCGATAACGCCCAGTAGGACTTAATATCTCAAAAAAAGGCATGCTTTAAGTGATTAATATTTTGGATAGAGAGAACGATCGAGAGCATAATAACACAAGATAATAAGGGCACAATAGTACTTTTCAAAAGAATATAGCACAACTAGCACGTTAAAGGAATGACCATATTACGAGATAGCACGTCACAATAACACGATAGCACGCAAGTCAAGATAGCACTTTGACTACCTTTAGAATATCGAGATAACAAGCACTTAAGTGTAATGCCGAACACTCTAATCATCAAAACTCCCATGGGAACTAGCTCTTTCGGGTGTACCTCCTAGGACTAGATCAGGCCCATTGTAATGTTGCCTAGCATTGGTCATGTTTTTATCTTTAGACAATTAGTCAAAATGGCCATAAAGAATAAAAAGAATTAGACAAGATAGTAGAAGAGATAGATGAGGGTATAGAGAGAACTTCAATAGACGAGAGAATAGAGATAGTAGATGAGATCAAGGGTCATATTCGTAAATCAATGATAAATGATGAGAATGACGGTTGCTCAACACACATAATTGGTGCTAGTAGTCTGGTGGAAATCAATAGCCTCCCACTAGCCATACTACGAACACAGTCCAGAGGTATGGCGTGATCTCAAGGTAAGAGAGAAATCTAAGGCCGTTGGATCATGCTGATCCCTAAGGGTAAAATAGGTATTAATAGTACAACCTGCTCGTCGACAATGGACGTCCGCCAAAGCCAAGGTGTCTTACAGATGCCTTGACAAGGAGTTTCTGGTCTAGTCAAGAGTATTCCCAATGGAGAGGTCGTCCAAGTCAAGAAAATTATGTAAAGAAACATTTGTCCATATTGACTTGAGTGCTCGAAGGCAGAGGGAAGCAATAACTGTATTAAATCGAGTGAATAAAATGAAAACAAGTTCATTTAAATTAATAGGGAATTTATTATGAAATATTACACTTAATTACCTGATATATTATTAAGGTGGTTTCTATAATATCTCATGACAAAAATTCATGTTTGGTGTGTGTATGCGAAAGAGAATCAAAGGTAGCATGTGAGAGTAATGCACATGACTTTTAAATAAGAAAATCTTGGAAATATTATTAAAAGTTATTTAGCATGATGTTACTGTTCGTCACAGAGCATTATGAGGGTTCAACCATGACTAAAGAGCATGGAATAGCAGGATTAAATAAATATTAGGGTTTCTGAAAAATGCAGGCAGGTCACGACATCAGACAGTGGCGCGTTCAAATCACGACGCACTACGCCAACGCTACGAGCCCCTTCTTGTTGCGACGGGTTGGGGCAATGCGGTTAGGTCACAACCAACAAGCCAACGCGTTGGGTCGCAGCCGACAGGTCGACACGACGACGTAGTTCTCGTCGCGTCCGGTCGTGGCTACATGATCAACTCAGGGCCGACGCGTTCGATAAGGATGGAAAGCAACACAGTACCACGTAGCCTTAACAATGTGATAGAGGGTGCTGTCACGATAGGACTGAGAAGATGACCTATCGGGCCATCACGTTCTCAGGGTCCCTGCTCGAGCCCAAAAGGTGAAATGGAGCACCTTGGATTGCAGTCCATGTCCTCCAAGGGCTTGACACAAGGGCTTTAAAAATTAATATCAAATCGTATACTCAATGAAAAATCACAAAATCAGTCTTAAAGGAAACTAGACTTGTAGAGGTATCAGCATGAAAGAGTAATTAGACTTCTAACATGGTATGAGCCTACTGTGAACATGGTACTTCACGGTGAACCAAAAATCTGACACAATGGCAAAGAAAATTTTAATTCTAAAAGAGTACTTGATAGAATTTAGGGAAAAACATGTCAATAGATTCCTGACATCATGTAACATGTACGGTAAAAGTTTAAGGGTATGAGATCAAGCATAGATAGGGATTTAGGTTGAACATGTTGGGTCGGGTACATGTTCTTAACAGAACTTTGGGCATGAAATACTCATAAATGACATGATAAAAATTGGGTTAAATGTGGGGCTTCGTAGCCAGGATCATGAACTATCTAGGGTCAAGTTTAATTTTCTTTTGCTTGAGAGATTGTCTACCTTTGAGCGCTTTGTGCTCCTAGGTTATGAACATGAAGATCCTCCTTTCCAAGCTTTCCTTCTCCTGAATTTATGTAATATCTTGTATGTCAGGATTGTAGTTTACCGGGTTTTGGGCTAATGTCTGGTCCATTAGTTGAGTAAGTATGTGTGTATAAGTGTTTACAAGTTTGTGGAGCAAGGTGTGATGCTGGAGGGTTGGAAATTCCAGCCCAAACAGACCTCTGGCAGGTTCATTAAGAACACGACCAACACAGGCATCGCGATTCTTACATGAATGCGACAACCTTTTTCATCACGATTTGGCACCGCTTCTACGTGGGCGCAGCTACATGCACGCCACGTGGTGCATGCACGGTCACCGGGGTTGAATCGCGTCAGCGGGGTACGTCGTGTTTCTAAACACGATGGCCCGATACGTCGCGATTTAAACTTTATGTATTTTGGGCTTCTGCCCTAGGCCGAACAGTGCAATTGCATTGCTCAGCTGAAGGTAGGTTTGCTGAAGGATTTTGGGGGCAATTTTGACTATTTTGCTGTCCGTTCGGCGTGGTTCTGACGCGAGGAGGTGCTTCGGAGAGCGGGAAATGTTCGTACGGTAGTGGTTTCACGTTTCTTCTATTGGTAGGGGAACTTCCCTTGTTTTTTACTATATGGTATGCATAGGTTAGGATTTGTGGTTTATGGTTTGGAAATCAGATGAATATGATAGAGAGCATGCCTAGGGTTTCATATAAACAATTATTTCCTACTTTACCAGCATGTACAACCATTTAGTGTGATTTCCAGAATGAGACTTTAGGGTTGGTTTCTGCTGCCTGTAAGGTGACGGAATCAGTCGTCGCATTTTGTGAACGCGACGGCCTATCCGTTCGCGATTCAGACGTTAAGGCGATGGGTTGGCCTGTCGCGATTCAAGCACCGATAGGCGACCATTGTGTTGGACGCGATTTAGATTGTGGGCACCCGAGCTCTGGGGTTCTATGGCTAGTATGTCTGATTTTTGGGGTACACTGCTTGGGCAGTGTTGGTTAAGCAATGTAGGGTTTGTAAGGGGTGAAATGGCTTATACTGTGATTGGGAACGATGAGTTTTGCTTGGTTTTATTTGCATAGAAAGTTTGGTTGTTAACCCCTTCTGTGGTTACCTATCCAGTCAGTTACCCCAGGTTCTTCGTGAGCTAAGCACCGGGTGCTCGGGGTTTGTCTCGGTAGGGTGAGTACCATCAAGGTTTGTGTCGTCTTTCTGAACACCCTCACTCATGAGTTTGAGTTGTACATTCGGCTAAGGGAAAGATGACAGTGGGCTGCAACTCGTGTTTGTGGGTGTGCGGTCGCTTGTACGCACTCGTGGTTGGTGGACGGACACCAGTAGATGTACTGGTCCCCAGCTAGTCTTGTTTTCAGTGCCTCAGTTTAGGGAGCTCGGGCCGGAATCCCTAGAGGTGTCAAGCTTGGGCCTGCAGCTGTGTGGTCTACAGGAGTGCTGTTGGTTAGTCTCCACAGTTTCTTGACCCTGTTGAGGTGGAGTGGCTGCTGGACCTTTTGTCCGGGGCTGCAAGGCTGAGAGGTAGATTTGTGTTGTTTGTCCGGGTCTGTGGCTGGTGTCACGAACCAGTTGTCGTGACTCATGTGCGGCATGCCCTTCTTTAGCTTGTACACATGTACGTGGTTTGCCGTTTATTAATTTACAGTTGTAGTATCAATGCATAGGCGGTGATATACCTTAATTGCTTATGAGCTTTGCTTATTTAAAGTGTTGTACATTGTTTACTCGACTTTGGGGGAGTTACCCTACTGAGCCAATTACTTGTGAGGCTCACCCCTTCTTCTTCCCAAGTGATGGAGAGCAGGAGGGTTCCCGTCCCTCTTCTAGTTCCAGTCAGCACCGTAGTGGAGTCGGGCCTTCGCCACCAGTAGAGTAATATTCCTACTTGTTGTGCCTTTAGGGTTTGTCCCAGGTAGTTCTGCTCGTGTTGTGACTTTGGTTCGGTACTGAATATCTACATTGATGTGAACATATGTAAGATATGGTACTTCTTATATGTTCAACATGTTCTTTTATATTTCCACGGACATGTGTATGTTGATATCCCTTATGAGGCTACGGCTCGTTCGAGGGAGACAGGGTCATGTCGAGCACGTTACTGGGTTAACGGGCCTGAACGACGAGGATTGTCATAGTTGGTATCAGAGCAAGGTCCGTGTAAATATGAAGGAACGAGGAATGTACATACTCTGTTCTTTACTAAAGTCTACTACTGGTAGTTGGCCCTATTTTTGTAATGATATGTTTGTGTGTTGTGTGGAATGGAATGTTGTATGTGTAGGTTATAGATGGCTGATAGGAGAGATTGGGGAGGTGGTGGTGATGAGACTGAGGAATCCACACATCAGATGATAGAAAGGTTATGGGAGAGTATCACACAGATTCGGACACGGTTAGATCAGCAGCCACCGGTCCAGCCAGCGGTTACAACACCACTAGTACAGGAGGAGGTAGTATCAGCACAGCTAGTACCACCGTTTGGAGTTGAGGTACCACCTGTAGTACCTTTACCTCCAGTTGCACCAGTGCGGTAAGCTAGCGTGGAGGAGTCTACGGTACTACGGTTGCAACCACCTACTTACTCGGAGGTCTGAATCTGGAACGACGGAGCATTGGGTACATGAGATAGAAAGGGTATTTGTTACAATAGGTGTCCACAGGCTGATAGAGTGATCTTGGTTACTTATCAGTTGCGGGGATTTGCACAAGAGTGGTGGAGACTCAGATGCAAACCGTGTTTACAGGACAGGCAACACATATAATTACTTGGCCAGAATTCCTAGAAGCATTTAACAACACATTCTTTCCGGTACAATTTCAGCAAGCCAAGAGGGAGCAATTCAGGACATTATAGCAAGGAATTTGTCGGTATTGGAATATCAAATGAGATTTATGGCCTTGAGTTGGTATGCACCTTATGTGGTAACTAATAATGCTATGATGGTGGAGTACTTTATTCAAGGGTTAAGGCCCGAGTTGCAAGATGCAGTGACTCCTCTTATGTGCGGGACGGTGGAGGAAGCAACCCAAAGAGCACCAATACTTGAAAGAACCCTGCAAGCCAGGCAATCCAGCGGATCAGGATCAGGTAGTTTCCGACTTCCACAACAATCACCGGGTGTTAGCCAAGGCAAGGCACCTTCAGAAGGAGCATCTACATCAAGTTTTGGCAAGTGGGAAAACAAGTTAAAGAAGATATTTAGAGGCCAAGGAGGTGGCAGGCAGCAGGGATTTCAGTAGGGCCGATGTTATAAGCCGGAGATAGAGGAATCGCAGCAAAGCATAGCTAGGCAGCCTGCCGAAGTTAGATGCTACAATTGTGATCAGCCGAGACATTTGGCGAGGAATTGTCCATATTCAAGAAGAGGTAATTATGGTAGAGGGGCACCACAGTAGCAACAATAGCCACCATCTGAGCGAGGTAGGGGCACACCTTACTAAAGGGGACAAGGATGAGTGATGATAATCACAAGGGCTCAAGTGGAGGCATCAAATCTAATTGAAGGTATAATACCACTTCTTGAATTTTCTGCTAGAACGTTAATTGATCCAGGTGCATCACATTCCTTCATTTTAGAAGATTTTATTGATAGTATGGTACATCCCTTTGAGGAGAGGCAGTGTGAGCTTGTGTTGGAGGTTCCTTCTGGTGATTTTATGCTTACTACATGTTACTTGGATAAGGTTCCCATCATAGACGGATCTAGAATAGGATCAGTGGGGTCACGTGACCCCACTGGAATTTTAGAACCCTAATGATGAGTCTAAAAATTTCCATTAAAATAGTTTGGTTGAAAATTTTTCTAAAGGGAGGACCCCACTAAAAATTTTTCTGGGTCCGTCTATGCATTCACCCCCCCCTCTGGGCTTGCTAGCTGGGCAACAGATACCTATTCTTTATAGTAACCTGATTCAACTGGTGGTAGTCAATACACATTCTCAAGCTGCCATCCTTCTTTTTAACAAACAAAACTGGTGCTCCCCATGGTGAGTGACTAGGCCAAATAAAACCTTTCTCTAGCAACTCTTGCAATTGTTTTTTCAACTCTTTCAATTCTGCAGGTGGCATTCTGTAGGGTGCTTTGGAAATCGATATACTACCCGGCTACAATTCCACTGTAAAGTCCACCTCTCTGTGCGTTGTCTAACCTGGTAACTCTTCTGAAAATATATCCACAAATTCTCTAACCATTGGTACCATATCTACTATGTTACCTGCCTCAACCAAACTACTGATGTCAAATAGGCTACACTCCCTGCATTAATCAATTTCCTAGCCTTAAGAGCAGAAATGATTAATTTAGGGGTATAGAATGGCATACCTTGGAACTCAACATATTGCCTCTGGAATAACTGAACCTTACTTCTCTCTTCTAACAATCAACACTTGCCCCAAACGCCTCTAACCAACCATGCCCATATCACATCATATTCCTTTAATGTAATGCCTAAAATCTGGCTGGCAACTAATTACCTTGTATCATTATGGGAACCATAGACGGACCCAGAAAAATTTTAGTGGGGTCACTCCCTTTAGAAAAATTTCCAACCAAACTATTTTAATGAAATTTTTAGACTCATCATTAGGGTTCTAAAATTCCAGTGGGGTCACGTGACCCCACTGATCCTATTTAGATCCTCTATGGGTGAATGGGTCTTTAAAAAATTTAGTCAACTAATACCTGTTTACAAAAACATTCACAACACACACACTTCGATTGCTGTTAGTGTTAGTAAGAGAATGAATGCAAAGATAAACAAGCACACACACACTGCAAGAGGATTTATCCTGGTTCGGAGCCTCTCTTCACAGGAGTCCTACATCCAGTCCCTGAGCAATATCTCAGGATTTCACTACCAAGGGTAATGTCCCCCTTAAAGACCCTTACACCCAGCCGCAGCTGGTCTTCCTAAACACCACCCTAGATACCACACCAGATCTTCCTTCATACTAAGGCCACCACCCTGATACCACACCAGATCTTCCTTCACAACTAAAGGGAACACCACCCTGGATACCACACCAGGTCTTCCTTCACAACTGAAGGGAACACCACCAGAAAAATGTTCAAGTGGAAGATGCCCCTAGATCAAGCTTATAGAAACACTTGATCTGAAGCAAGGACTGAGAAGAACAATATCTACAATAATGGATTCTTCTCAGAACAAGAAGCTCTCTCACAGATCTACACTAAGCACAGAGAGCTAGAGCTGAAACTAATGGAAGTGTTTGCTTGGCTCTCAGAGAGGTTGAAGATGATTTCACTTGGTATACACTTCGTTCTCTGTGAGTGTCTTCTTTTGAAGCTTCAATCTCCTATTTTATATCATCCTTTTCAAATTCGAATGTTGAAGTGCCCGTTGTCTCTAAGTTTTGGTTTACGTTAGACTGCATGGTACTGTAGAAGCTTCCAGTCAACAGTCTTTTATCCATTTGTGCATGCAGAGAGATAGGATCTTCTGTAGTATCCTTTGGCTTCTATTTTGTCCAACGTTGTATGACGAATGTTGTCAGAGACCTGCATACATTAAATGCTAAACAATAGATAGCTAAGCTGTCTCTTTTGTCAGTCAACGTTGGATTGATTTTATACAGAAGTAGAAGTTTCATTCTGTTCTTCCAAAAAGATGTTTACAGAATAAGCACGAGAATAGAAGATATCGTCTGCATGAATACAGAGATACGTTCAGAGTAATAAATGCACACGTTAGAATGCTATGCGAGAAAGCTTTGACTTTCAACGCAGTCAAAAGTGAGTCAAATATCAAGTCGTTATATTTGGCTTAAGAAATCGTTGAGTATTATTAAGTGAATCGTATGATTCTATAAGTAAATCGTTATTAACAAGTCATTATAATCAAATCGTTATAGACCAAGTAGTTGTTCTTACTAAAGGAATCAATGTGATTACTAAAGAATCGTTGCAGAGATCAAATCGTTACGAATCACTAAAGAAATTGTTATGACAAGCAAATCGTTATGATGACTAAAGAATCGTTATGACAAGCAAATGTTATGATGACTAAAGAAATCGTTATGACAAGCAAATCGTTATGATGACTAAAGAAATTGTTATGATAAGCAAATCATTACGATCACTAAAGGAATCGTTACGAGAGCAAATCATTACGATCACTAAAGGAATTGTTACAATCACTAAAGAAATCATTACGAGAGCAAATCGTTACGATCACTAAGGGAATCGTCACGATAGCAAATCGTTACAATCACTAAAGAAATCGTTACGAGAGCAAATCGTTACGATCACTAAATGAATCGTTACGATAGCAAGTCGTTACAATTACTAAAGAAATCGTTATGAGAGCAAATCGTTACGACTACTTATCAATCGTTGCACTTCTTTGTGGGAGCAGATCGTTAAAGCACATAATGAATCCTTATGATTATGGAATTGTTGTAAACAAAGGAAATCATTATGGCTTAGTAGAAATCAATGTATTTAGACAAATATGATGCTATTTCAATAGAGTGATTAATTCTTACCTGTTTGGCTTGTTTTCCTTTGGTTTTATTTCCTGTGCTCAAGACTTGTAGAAAGAGGTTAGTGACCTTTATCATGGTTTTGTGAATCACCAAAATATAAAGTAATTGAATTAAATTACATGGGGATAGACTGTTCATCAATCTCCCCGTTTTTGGTGATGACAAAACTTTATCAAACAAAACTTTATCAAACCACAGATGATAATATGAAATAATCCTACATTTTCAGAGATCAATAATATAATTCTCCCCCTTTTTGTCATTAAGCAAGAGATACAATGAGAGACAAAGAAGAAGAGAAAAACTGAATGAGAAATAAGACAACTGTTGTATTCATTTAATTTTGAGGAGGTACAGGAGATAGAAAGCAGGAGATAGAGGGAGGCATAGTGAGAAATAGTTTCCCATGCCTGCTCTTCCTGCTTCTCAAACACTGAACAAAAAACACCAGGGCAGGAGAATAGGTTGGTCCCATAGTGGGAGCCATCCGCTTGAGGTAGAGAGCTAACTGATGTTCAAGGAAGTTGGCATAAGCATCTCTATCAAGGGAAATTTTGAAGAAGGTCACTGTCCCAAAACTAGCACAAGCAAGGAATCTTTCTATGGAAATAGGGTAGAAATTCTGCTTTGCCTTCAGTTCCTGACATAATGCTACATAGACTTTGTATCTTTCAACCCAGGTCCTGAAGGGATCCTGGACTAGGTGAATGGAATTCATATCCAAAAAAGTAGCTGCAGAGACTGGAGGGTGACCTTCCCTGGCCTAGGAGTCATTCAAATCAGATAACTGCTGAGCAGAAAGAGGATAGAATCTGGCCCAATCTGAAGGGGATAATCTTTCACATTCTGACAGAATGGGAGCAAGAACTTTAGCACTGACATGGCCCTGGTGATATTCCCTAAATAGGAATCTGTGAAATGCAACCAGATAGCCCTTCTGTACCTTGATTCTACCCATTACTCTGGCAAAGCGCTCATAGATGATAGAGCCAACTGAGGATTCCATTATCAGAGAGTGAATGGGTGGAAGTGAGAGTTCCTCTAGCAGGTGAAGAGTAGCAAAATCTACTTGGACAGCTTCAGTGTGGGCTACAGCTGAACCAAGTGCTCTTATGGCTTGCTTAAATTGACTGAGCTGGACCTCAGGGAGACGATGGACATACCGGTAATTGTTGAATAGCTGGAAGTGCCTGGCCATCTTGATCTCCTTCTGAATGAATGGGGCCCAACAGTTCTTGTGATGAATTTGGAACCATTCTGAGAGAGTCAGGGAATGGTCCCTTGGAGGGAATCTTGCAGACTTGGCTAGAGAAAGTTATTGTAAAGCTCTTTGTGCCCCCTAGCCCATTGCTCTTCAGTCTTGGAATGAGCAACAGAGAAGATTTTGGATTTTTCAGATTTGGTTAGAGAGGTATAGGGTTATGACATTCAAGTGGTCTGAAAGATTAAGAAAAGGAAGGTTGACAAGGGTGGCAAAGACAACCTTCTGAAGATATTCTCTGTACAGTGGTTTATTTTTGTTGTCCACTGTGAGAGAGAACCACAGAGGATAACGAGGGTCAGACGATAGAGAGGAAGTGGATGAAATTTCCTCTTTTCCAGAGCAGAGCTAGAAGAGTCTGCCCTATGAATATGATCCCCAACCTTCAATACAGACTGGAGGATGACTTCTTCAAACTCATCCTTGATTTCCCCAAGATAGGGAGAATCAAGTTGAGCACACTCAGAATTATAGTAATGAAAGAGGGTGGAGGAGAAGGGTGTAGAAAAGAATGTAAGGTAGTAGGTGGGATATCAGATGGTCTAGAAGAGGGTGGACTAGAAGAGGAGGAGGCTCCAGCTGATGATGATATGGAGGAACCTCAAAAATAGGTGGAGGTGGAGAAATGGGTGTTGAAGATGCAGGAGATGAAGTGGATTGAGAAGGAAAAGTGTAGGTGATGAGATGGTTCTGGGTTGAGGTTTCTTGAAAGTCTGAGTGCAGGTGGAGGTGTGGATGATGAGGTGGTGATGGAGGTACTGGGGTCTGAGTGGAGGAAGGAGCTGGGGGCTCAAGAGCTACAGCTTCTTCTTCAGCTACAGGCTGCACAGACACTGACTCCACGGGCCCTGATGGCCCTGACACCTTCTCAGCTGGCCCTGCTGGTTCTTGCACCTGCTCAACTGGCCCTGCTGGCCTTGACTCACTATCCTCTGCTTGTGAAGCTGCTGCTGTCGGCCCTGATGGCCCTGCCACTTGCTCAGCTGGCCCTGATGGCCTTGGAACATCTTCCTCACTTCTCTGAGCAGCAGGAGGTGGAGGAGGAGGAGGAGTTTGGGCTCCAACTGCCTTCAAAATCTCAGAAAGCATGGACTTCATGCTTCCCATCTCCTTGTTGAACCACCGGACTGCATTCTTCACTTGAGACAACTCCTTGGATGTTGATGTCTGGCTCATGAAAATGGAGTTCACATCAGACTGCACTGAGCACAGGATCTCACCTTGAGCATCCAACCTTTCTATGACAGGCTTCAAATTGATTATGAATCATTGCCTCATTTGCCTTTGAAAGGGAGTGTCAGCAATAAGAGGAACTTCTGATGCTGCTACTTTCCCTTTCCCCCTTGCTTTGTCCACTGGAGGCTGCTGATCTTGGTCTTCTTCTGAATCTGAGGAGCTTGCAATCTCTCCATCTCTGAATTGATTCTCCGGGGGGTGTTCATTTCCCTCCCCCTGAGTCTCACCATCCTTTTCTCCCAAAAACTCTTCTTCAACAGGCACATTTTCCATGGGAACATCTGATTGTGTTGCTGCTGCTACTTCTTCTTGGACTGGGTTTCTGCTAATGGAACTTCAGTGTGGCCTGATGCCACAAATTTCTCCTTGAATCTCCTCTGCCACTGATTTCTCCCCCTCAATAGAAGCATCTTCCATCACAACATTCCTGAACAGATACTTGCTCCTCCTGACTTGGAGCTTTTTCCATAATCACTTCTTCAGTGTGGCTCACTGCCACAGATTCTGCCACTTGAGATTCACTTGCCACTGGCTCCCCCCGAGAAGTGGAGTCCAGTGCATCCCTAATTAGAGTGTCTACTTGGGAAGAGGGAAGAGGATCCTCTAAAGGTTGCCCAATGGGCTCAATGTCTTCCGGGGAATGTCCTCAATCCTTCTGCTAGCTTCTCCTCTGCTGCTGCTAACTCTGCTGCTGCTGGATCTTGTCCTCTTGGGCTTCACCAATGATGGCTTCACCCTCAACTGCACCAATCTTTGACCATACACCATTTACAACTGAAAAACCGCTCTTTCTCAAGTTCTTGGACCTAATAGCTTGGCCCATCTTCTCAGATACATCACCAACTACACTTATGCCAAAATGATGGAAAATTCTAGTTAGGAGATGGGCATATGGTAGTGAGATGTTCAGTTTTCTCTTAATATCCCACACTTGAGAGCTTGCAAACTTCATTCTCTCTATGATTAATTCTGCAGTGTTGATCTCCTGATTCTGGATAGCCCAGAACATCAGGTCAGAGTCTGCCTTGGTGCAAGAAGAAAATGTTGCACTTTTTGGTACAATAATCTGACAGATTATGAAATGTAGTAACCTATTAAAGGCACTAAGCTGATTGATATCCAGCTTCCCATCCTTCAGCCTAAACTCCGGACCGATAATCCCTAATCCCTAGGCCTGAATGTCCACAGAGTGGACCCCACTGCAACCGTTGGTAGAAACTTCAAACAGAGATGCCAGTAAATCTCTAGTAATCTTGATCTGGGTTCCCTTGACCATGGAAGTCAAGGTCCCATCCTCCTCTGTCTTCAAGCAAACATAGAAGGCTTTAACAAGATCCGGATAACTTACTTCAGAAAGAGTCGCAATCTTCGTCCATTCAACCTCTGCAGAGCTTCAACTAAACTGCCCATGCCATTTTTCTCCAGGTCTGCCAAATCCACTGCCTTGTGACCGCAGAGCTTTGTCTTGACTTAACGAACCTTACTTGCTGATCTGCGGTGAGGAACGCAGCTCCGTAGCCCCCAACACTGTCAGAAACAACTGTAGAGGACATGGAATCGAGCAGGGAAAGATTCTGGAGGACTGGAAGTGTGATTAAAAAAGAAACCCTCAAGAAATTTCTGGCGGGAGAAGTTGAAGGCTTCAAATCTGGGGGAAGTCGTTGCTGGGGTCGATAGGTTATCGCCTCAGGCAGGAGGACGAAGGAGATAAAGAGGGAAGACGAATCGTTCCCACACAGATTTCGGGATTTGTGAAATAAAGGATAAATATTGTTTTTGAAATAGGATGCGCCTTTATAGCAGAAAACGACAAAAGTCCAGTTCGAAAGTGATAAAGAATTACATAATAGCGAACCGACAGGGATATTTGCTCATGAGAGATAAATGACATATTTGCTTAATTTCAAGGAGAATAAATAATTTAAGCTCAAAAATTTAATATCTCAGTTTTAACAGATAATTCTGTCACAATTTACGCATACCTAATTGCCTTCTGAGAGAAGTAAACCTCTCTTCGAGTAAGGCTTTTGTGAAGATATCTGCTAACTGATTATTTGTATCTATGAATGAAATTTCTATATTACCGTTAGCTACATGATCACGAATAAAATGATATCTAACCTCAATATGTTTGGTCCTTGAATGCTGTACTGGATTTTGGTGAGGTTTATAGCGCTGGTGTTGTCACATAATAAGGAATTGTCTTGATATGAAGTCCATAGTCCTCAAGTTGTTGCTTGATCCATAGGAGTTGTGTGCAGCAACTTCCAGCAGCCACGTACTCAGCTTCAGCTGTAGACAGTGCTACTGAATTCTACTTCTTGGAGGACCAGGATATCAACATCCTGCAAGGAATTGACAACAACCACTGGTGCTTTTTCTATCTATTTTGCATCTAGCATAATCAGCATCAGAGTATCCTACTAAATTGATTTCACATGATTCTGGATACCATATTCCTAGGTCATGAGTTCTAGACAAATATCTAAAAATTCTTTTAACTGAAATTAGATGAGATTCTCTAGGATCTGCTTGATACCTAGCACACATGCATACACTAAATAATATATCAGGTCTGCTGGCGGTTAAATAAAGTAGAGAACCTATCATACCTCTGTAGATCTTTTGATCTACTTTCTTACCATCCTTGTCACTATCCATCCTTGTTTATGTGCTCATTGGTGTTGATAGTGGCTTGGCATTATCGAATCCAAATTTCTTTAAGAGCTCCTTGGTGTATTTGGCTTGGCAGATGTGAGTGCCATCCTTTCCTTGTTTGATTTGTAGTCCAAGGAAGTAGTTGTGCTCTCCCATCATGCTCATTTCGAACTCTCTCTGCATAAGCTTCTCAAAATACTTGCAAGGGATTCATCAGTAGAACCAAATATAATGTCATCAACATAAATTTGAACAAGCAAATATGTTTGACTTTTGACTTGATGAATAGTGTACTATCTACTTGACCTCTTGTGAAACCATGGTCTAATAGAAAAGAACTAAGCCTTTCATACCAGGCTCTAGGAGCTTGCTTTAAACCATATAATGCTTTATGTAGTTTAAAAACATGATTCGAAATTCTGCATCATCAAAACCTGGTTTGTTCTACATAAACTTCCTCCTTAATGAAACCATTAAGAAATGCAGACTTTACATCCATTTGAAATAATTTCAAATCTAGTGCCGATGCATATGCAAGTAAAATTCTAATAGCCTCAAGTCTAGCTACAGGTGCATAGGTTTCATCGAAATCTATGCCTCCCTCTTGGGAATAGCCTTGAGCTACCAGTCTGGCCTTGTTTCTTAAGATCACACCAGCTTCATCCAATTTATTTTGAACACCCATTTGGTGCCAATCACTGGATGACTTGATGGTCTAGGATCAAGTGACCATACATGGTTTCTCTTGAACTGATTCAGTTCATCTTGCATGGCTAAAATCCAAGATTCATCAGTAATAGCTTCATTGACTGTCCTAGGCTCTATTTGAGAAACAAAAGCTAGGTAATCACAAGGGATTACATTACCTCTTGTTCTTACCCCTACAGTTGGATCACCAATGATGTTTTCAGGTGGGTGATCTTTCCTATATCTCCATTCCTTTGGAAGATTTTCATGTTCAATGTCCTTTTGCTGCAGGTCTTCTAGAGGTGGATCTTCCTTGTCCTCAATTGTTGTGTTCTTTAATTTCTTGGACAAATCATCTGCATCATCGTTGTAACTATCTTCTTCCTTTCTCAAGGAAGGGTTAGTTTCATCAAAAATAATGTGCACAGTTTGCTCAATTAATAGTGTATGCTTATTAAATACCCTATAACCTTTAGGTTTAGAAGCATACCCCATGAAGATGCCTTCATCTGATTTGGCATCTAACTTACCAATATTTCTTTTACCATTATTGTGGATGAAACATGGACATCCAAATGTCCTGAAGTGACTAATCTTCGGCTTCTTTCCCTTGTATAACTCATAGGCTGTCTTCTTTAATATTGGCCTGATCATCACCCTGTTCATAATATAAGTTGTTGTGTTCACTGCTTCAGCCCAGAAATATCATGGTAAATCATATTCTGACAACATTGTCCTCGCCATGTCCAACAAGGTTCTATTCTTCCTCTCAACAACTCCATTTTGCTGTGGTGTCCTTGGTGCTGAGAAGTTGTGCTCAATCCCTTGGTCATCACAGAATTTTGAAAATTTTTCATTTTGGAACTCTCCTCCATGATCTGACCGGATTCCAACAATACAATATTTCTTGTTTTTCTATACTTTCTTACTGAAACTTACAAAGCTATCAAACGTATCATCTTGGTGCCCCAAGAATGAGACCCATGTGAATCTGGAATAGTCATCTACTATAACAAATCCAAAATTCTTTCCTCCAAGACTAGTGGTCCTCATTGGCCCAAATAAATCCATATGGAGGAGTTCTAAGGTTTAGAGGTGGTTACCACAGTCTTTGACTTGAAGGAACTCTTAGTATGCTTCCCTTTAGCACATGGTCTGTAGATACCATCTATTTTTGTGCTGACCTTTGGAAGACCTTCCACCAGGCTTCTCTTTATAAGCTTGTTCATACCATTCAAAGTGTAGTGGCCCAATCATCTGTGCCACAGCTCAGTTGACTGCTCCTTGCTGGCTGCTAAGCAGATGTCTTGATCTTTGAGTTCTTCAAGGTAGAGCACATACATATTCTTTTCTCTGTTGGCTTCGAAAATTACTGCTTCATCCTTTAAGATACTGCAGTTGGATTCCTGGAATTTGATCTGATGACCTCTGTCACATAGCTGGCTGATGCTGATGAGGTTGTGCTTCAGCCCTTTGACACAAAGAACATCTTCAATGACAGTCTTGCCTTTGTTGCTTACTGAACCGCTGCCTATCACTGTTCCTTTTCCATTATCTCAATAGGTGACTGTCCCTTCTTCAACTTTGAGATGAGAGAACAAATTCCTATTTCCTGACATATGCCTTGAGCACCCGCTGTCCAGGTACCATTTTGATGCTCGAAGGCTTTCCTGAAAGGAAGACATTAAGTTTTAGGTACCCAAATTCTCTTGGGTCCTTGTTGGTAAGTGTCAACAGTTCCCTTTTTGATTACCGACCTTTTATGTCTAGTTGGACATGATATTCTTATGTGACCTAACCTGTTACAGTGACTGCAACAAGATGTTTTAGTTACTTTTTCAATGTATTTAAGGTTAACTTTGTATCCTATGTCTTGTTCAGGTATGAACTTTGGAGTTGGATATGTTTTAGGGTGTATTATCATTTCTACATTTTCTGGGGGTGTGTATCCTACTCTTGTTTATTCTTTCCTGATCGTCTAGCACCTTTTAATACAAAGAATTTTTACCATTAGTAAATTTCTCCATGTACTTGATAACTTTTCTTTTCTTCGGTTAAGTTTTAATTTCCTTTCTCAGTTCATCTGAACTTTCCTGTTTTTTCAGTCTGATTATTTGCTTATTTTTATCTTTTAGATCTTCGTATAATAGCTCATTTCTTCTTTTAAGTTCATTATTTGCTTCTGTATTTCTTCATTTTCTGTTTTTAGATCTGAATTAGTGTTTTCTAGCATGTAATATTTTTCTTACTAGCTTTTAACAATTTAGATATTTCTCTATATTTACTATATAGTTCGTTAAATGCTTCTTCCAAATTATCTGAATCAGAATCATTACAGGAATCAAAGGAATAGTCAAAAGTCACCTTTTCATCAGTGTTGGCCATGAAAGCCAGATTTGCTTCTTCTTCTTCCTCACTGCTTGAGCTTGACTCACTGTCCGAGTCACTGCTGTTGCTCCAAGCTGCTGCCATTTCCTTCTTCTTGTACCTCCTGAATTTCTTGGAACTCTCTTTCCTTTTGAATTCAGGTTTCTTGAGCTTCGGACATTCAGCTTTGACGTGTCCGGGCTTCTTACATTCATAGCAAATGGTCTCAATTTTATTTGAGTCTTTGACTTCAGGTCTTTTGAAGTCTTTGTTCTTTTTGAAGTATCTTCTTCCAGATTGATACTTCTTTTTCTTGGCTAGGATACGTTGTAGTCTTCTTGAGAGCATTGCTTCCTCATCTTCGCAGTTGCTTGAGCTTTCATCTTCATCCGATGATTCTTCTGATCTGTCTCCTTCAGCTTTAAGTGCGTTGGAGTGCTTCTTACTGCCGGAGGACTCTCCTAACCTTTCCATGTTGATTTCATGGGCCATAAGGGACCCAATGAGTTTTTCAATGACATCCTCTTCAGATCATTTGCTTCTTCTATGGCCGTTACTTTGGGAGTCCAAGAGATGGTAGAGACCTCAGTATTTTCCTTACCATATCTCCCATTTCATAGCTTTTGCCAAGACCAGCCAATCCTTTGTAATGTCAGTAAATCTGCTGAACATCTAGGTTATTGATTCACCTGACTACATCTGAAACCTCTCATATTGTGTTACAAGAATGTCTATTCTTGTCTATTTCACTTTATCCGTGCCTTCATAGGTGATTCTTAATTTCTCCCACATCTCCATTGCGGATTTTAGGCAGATACACAGTTGAACTCCTTCTTACGAGAGCACAACACAGAATACTCTTAGCCTTACAGTAAGAAAGATCTTCTTTTATCATCATCTGTCCACTGATTCTTTTCGTTTGTGACTAGAAGATGACCTTCCTCAACTATATAACAAATATGATAGTCGAGACCTTGTAGAAAATACTCCATTCTGGTCTTCCAATATGCATAGTCTTCTCCATTGAACAATGGTGGTCAGTTGACAGATTGACCTTCGCAATGACCATGGGCTGCCATGGATCTTTACTCTTCTGATCGTTGGATCTTCTTCTTCTTTGTCAAAGAGACTCGCTCTGATACCACTGTTGCCCAGCTAGCAAGCCCAGAGGGGGGGTGAATGGGTCTTTAAAAAATTTAGTCAACTAATACTTGTTTACAAAAACATTCACAACACACACACTTCGATTGCTGTTAGTTTTAGTAAGAGAATGAATGCAAAGATAAACAAGCACACACACACTGCAAGAGGATTTATCCTGGTTCGGAGCTCCTCTTCATAGGAGTCCTACATCTAGTCCCTGAGCAATATCTCAAGATTTCACTACCAAGGGTACTGTCCCCCTTAAGGACCCTTACACCCAGCCGCAGCTAGTCTTCCTTCACATGAAGGGAAAAACACCACCCTGGATACCCCACCAGGTCTTCCTTCATAACTGAAGGGAACACCACCCTGGATACCACACTAGGTCTTCCTTCACAACTGAAGGGAACACCACCCTAGATACCACACCAGGTCTTCCTTCACAACTGAAGGGAACACCACCAAAAAAATGTTCAAGAGGAAGATGTCCCTAGATCAAGCTTATAGAACACACTTGATCTGAAGCAAGGACAGAGAAGAACAATATCTACAATAATGGATTCTTCTCAGAACAAGAAGCTCTCTCACAGATCTACACTAAGCACAGAGAGCTAGAGCTGAAACTAATGGAAGTGTTTGCTTGGCTCTCAGAGAGGTTGAAGATGATTTCACTTGGTATACACTTCGTTCTCTGTGAGTGCCTTCTTTTGAAGCTTCAATCTCCTATTTTATATCATCCTTTTCAAATTCGAACGTTGAAGTGCCTGTTGTCTCAAAGTTCTGGTTTACGTTAGACTGTATGGTACTGTAGAAGCTTCAGTCAACAGTCTTTTATCCATTTGTGCACGTAGAGAGATAGGATCTTCTGTAGTATCCTTTGGCTTCTATTTTGTCCAATGTTGTATGACGAATGTTGTCAGAGACCTGCATACATTAAATGCTAAACAATAAACAGTTAAGCTGTCTCTTGTTGTCAGTCAACGTTAGATTGATTTTATACAGGAGTAGAAGTTTCCTCCTGTTCTTCCAAAAAGATGTTTACAGAATAAGCACGAGAATAGAAGATATCGTCTGCATGAATACAGAGATACATGCAGAGTAATAAATGCATAGGCGTTAGAAAGATGTGCGAGAAAGCTTTGACTTTTCAACGCAGTCAAAAGTGAGTCAAATATCAAGTCGTTATATTTGGCTTAAGAAATTGTTGAGTATTAATAAGTGAATCGTTATGATTCTATAAGTAAATCGTTATGAACAAGTCGTTATAATCAAATCGTTATAGACCAAGTAGTTGTTCTTACTAAAGGAATCAATGTGATTACTAAAGAAATAGTTGTAGAGATCAAATCGTTACGAATCACTAAAGAAATCATTATGACAAGCAAATTGTTATGATGACTAAAGAAATCGTTATGACAAGTAAATCGTTATGATGACTAAAGAAATCGTTATGACAAGCAAATCGTTACGATCACTAAAAGAATCGTTGCGAGAGCAAATCGTTACGATCACTAAAGGAATTGTTACAATCACTAAAGAAATCGTTACGAGAGCAAATTGTTATGATCACTAAAAGAATCGTTACAATAGCAAATCGTTAAAATCACTAAAGAAATCGTTACAATCACTAAAGGAATTGTTACGATAGCAAATCGTTACAATCACTAAAGAAATCGTTACGAGAGCAAATCGTTACGACTACTTATCAAATCGTTGCACTTTCTTTGTGGGAGCAGATCGTTAAATCACATGATGAATCCTTATGATTATGGAATCGTTATAAACAAAGGAAATCGTTATGGCTTAGTAGAAATCAATGTATTTAGACAAATATGATGCTATTTCAATAGAGTGATTAATTCTTACCTGTTTGGCTTGTTTTCCTTTGGTTTTATTTCATGTGCTCAAGACCTGTAGAAAGAGGTTAGTGACCTTATCATGGTTTTGTGAATCACCAAAAATAAAAGTAGTTGAATTAAATAACATGGGGATAGACTGTTCATTAGTATCCACTTCCTCGGATTGATGATTTGCTTGATTAGTTGCAATCAGTAAGGGTGTCCTCCAAGATAGATTTGAGATTGGGTTATCACCAGTTAAGGATTCGAGAAGAAGGCATTGATAAAACTGCATTTAGAACAAGGTATGGGCATTATGAGTTTGTGGTTATGCCATTTTGGCTAACCAATACACCTGCAACATTTATGAATTTGATGAACATGGTTTTTCATCCATATCTAAATCGGTTTATTGTGATGTTCATTGATGAAATCTTAGTGTATTCAGCTTCAGAAGAGGAACATGCAACACACTTAAGAATTTCATTGCAGCCATTAAGGGAGCACCGGCTATATGCCAAATTCAGTAAGTGTGAGTTTTGGCTAAAAGAAATTCAGTTTTTGGGGCATGTGATTTCAGGTGAAGATGTTGCAATGGACCCAGCTAAGGTGGAAGCGGTTATGAAATTGGGAAGAACCAAAGACAGTGCCAGAAATTATGAGTTTTCTTGGTTTGGCAGGTTACTACAGGCGGCTTATACAAGACTTTTCAAAGATTGCAACACCAATGACAAGGCTTACCAGGAAAGGAGTACCATTTGTATGGTCATGGGATTGCAGGCGTAGCTTCATGGAGTTGAAGAAGTGGCTCACTTTAGCACCAATATTGGAAATGCCGTCAGGTCGAGGTGGTTTTGTACCATATACAGATGCATCTAGAAGAGAACTTGGGGCAGTATTAATGCAGCATGGAAAAGTGGTGGCCTATGCATCTAGGAAGTTGAAGCGGTATGAGAAAAATTATCCCACACATGACTTAGAGCTGGAAGCAGTTGTATTTGCATTAATGATATGGAGGCACTACTTATATGGTGAAAGATTTGAAATATTCACAGATCACATGTCATGCCCCGCCAATTTAGCAGCAGAATAAATCGGGGAGATGTGAGCAAAGTACATAGTAATGTAAAATGTATGAGCAGTCGAGTAAATCAGAGCATCTAATGAGCAATAAGTGGAAT
The DNA here is from genome assembly GCA_014218235.1 of Colocasia esculenta. Classification (NCBI taxonomy): domain Eukaryota; kingdom Viridiplantae; phylum Streptophyta; class Magnoliopsida; order Alismatales; family Araceae; genus Colocasia; species Colocasia esculenta. The sequence goes on from CM024761.1 coordinate 129,905,660, forward strand.
AAACTATTTATTTCAATATAAATTCACTAAGACTATTACAACCACTAATTCGGAGCCAATACATGGGGCTCAATGGCATCATTACAATGAAAAGAAATCTAAAGTTATAACTACTAGATTCCGTCGTACTAAGGTAAATTCATCACTTGACTCTAGGTCGCTCAACACTCTGGTCCATTCCCCTTGATGTGTATGACGTCACTATCCAACTTACCAGAAACACGTATGACCAATAATGTAGGGTGAGCGATAACGCCCAATAGGATTTATATCTCATGGTGCGGGCATACTGTACATGGTTATTGTATTAAAAGTAGAGACACTAATGATAGAGAGAGAGTCAAGTATAGTCAAAGAAGCAATAAGTTGAGTAGCATGGTTCAAATAGTACATGAATCAAGTATAGCACGGAGAATATGATTAAAAACAAGTCACGGTAGAAAGCGATATCCAACACGATAGCAAGTAACGTCATTGTCATGCAATAGCAAGTAACATGTAGAGCAAGGAGAGAGAGAGAGTAGTTGGCTATATGGAGAGTAAATTACACTTTGATTGATTTTCATCAATCAAAATAGTATAGCACGTTGATTAACTTCCGTCAATCAAGATAGTATTGCACTTTGGTTATCCGTAGATAGCCGAGAGAGAGTATAGAACTTTGTTTGTCAATAAAAAATGAGAGAATATAGCACTTTTGATTGTCTTTGATTAATCTAGATAGTATGGCACTTGGATGTAATGCCGAACATCCTGATCATTAAACTCCTGCAGGCAAATGACACTTTTCCGGCGCTCCTCCCAGGACCAGATCGGGCCCTTTATAATATTGCCAGGCATTAGTTATATTTGTTATCTTAGACAATCAGTCAAATGGCCAATAGAGAGTACCAAGAATTAGACGAGAGTACTAGATGAATAGACGAGATAGTAGGGAGAGTGTGAATAGATGAGCGAGTAGAGTATAGATGAGAACTATAGGTCATTGCACATAAAACGCCGATTAAACAGGCGATAGTAACAGTTGCATAACATGCGCAATTGGTGTTGGAAGTCAGGTGGAATTCACTACCCTTCCACTGGCGCAGAGGTCCGGCGTGAGTCAAGATGAGAGAGAACTTCTAAAGCCGTTTGGATCATGTTGATCCCTAAGGGTGTTATGGGCGTTAGGGTACAACCAGCTCGGTTTCCATGAGGGAATCCACAGAGTACAGAGTCTTACGGAGGTCTTAACAAAGGGTCCCTTGTCTACCAGAACGGAATGTCCGGTAGTTCCAACTTGTCAAGAGAGTAGTGTGTAGAGGAAACAAGTTGCTCGACGTTCTAAAAGAATTCTAGAACAGTGGAGCAGCGATATCGGTGTTCCAAAACCACATAATAAAGTGGAACAATGTCATTATTAAAATGGGGAATAATGGGCAATTATTAAAGTAAATTACCAGATAAATTATTCAAGTGTTTTCTACATGAGTTTATGGCAAGGTTGTAAGTTTAGTGTGTGCATGTGCATGAAATCATGAACATTGAATGATCGTGCATATTATCGTTTAAATTAAAAAATTATGTGACAAAAAATGAATTTTAATAACATGATGGTTTACTGTTCATTACACCACTTTATAGGGTATACACATGCTTAATTAACCCAAATAACCACTTAAATAAGACAAGGTACGCTGCTGGAATAATGCATGAAAATCGCTTCGGGTGTCATGGTCGCGTTTATCAGGCGGGCCAAAACGCGACGACGGAGACAGTCATGTTTAGGAAACCCTAAATGTTCGAACGACGCGCTTTCCCAGAGGCGGGAAAACACAGCGAAATGTGACGACCTTAGCGGTCGCGTTTCAGCGGTCGTCTGACAGATCAACGACGTACAGTTTGAGGCGTTGGATGTGCGAAAATGCGTCGGTCTTGGCTGACGCCTTTCTGGTAATTGCGGCGGCCAAGGCCGACGGGATACCAGTCACTTGAATCGCGTCGCCTGAAGCGGTCGCGATTCAAGCTCTAGACCGAAAACGTAGGAACATGTAACGATCATCATGAAATGCTTATATCTCTCAAACTAGGGCACATGGGCAAAGTGATGAACATGGAACTTGTAGAGGACATCAAGATGAAGAGATCTACACCTTTGGACCGATCAATTTAGTCTCGTAAGGCATGCAAACTAGTAAAAACAAGAATGACACAGATATGCGCAACGATGGGGAAAACACTTATAACTCAATGATTACATGATGGAATTTGGGCAAAACCACTTGCAAACGAAAGTAGACAAGATGATCTACAAGATAGGATGATTTAGATTTGTCTTTGGCCCGAGAATACCTTCCTTTGTGAAGAACAAAGTTCAGTTTGTGCACAGGTCGCAGCAGAGCACAGTTGGGGAAGAATCTCTGTTCTCTAGCCAGTCTCCTCTGTTACTGGCGCCCTAGCACAGCCTCCCACGACCCCAACACAATGGAGAACCTTCCTTTGTATTAGGATGAATTCTTATAGGTCTAAGGTTTAATTCATGTCCTAACATAACTAGGGTGGGTTGCGGTTTTGGTTGAACCCTTCCTTGTTTTGATGATCTCTCCACCTAATTGGAGTAGAATCACCATTAGAAGGTGCTAGCCACGGGAGGTCATGAATTTGCTTGCCTTTCATGGTTTATTTCATTAGTTTTCACCCTAATTTACCCTTCCTAATTTTCATACAATTATAGTCACGAATTTCTTGGGTATTTTCCTTGCTCCATTTTTGTCTTGGGCCAAAAGTGTTCATTGGCCTAATTCCGACAATGGTTCATAAATACATGATGTTGGAAGTCTCTCCAACATGTTCATTTAATTCGTGATCATGTTATATTTCCGTGTTAACGGTTTTCCGACTTAGTTTCTCAATTTGGATAATTAGTCACGTTGTGACGTACGCTTAGCCAATCGAATTTTTCGTTGCATGAATTTCTTCGTGGAACACTTAGGAATAATGTTTGGGGTTGAATTATAATTTTTACGGAATTTTCGAATGTATTCTTGCACATACGATAGTGGTACGTATGTTTCTATTATATCGATATTATAGGAATTATTATTTTGAATTTAGGGGTATATTCTCTTATTCCATCTTTTTAAATTCCTATTTGGCCCATTAACCTTTATATGAACCATTTGATAAAGTCCATTACTCATCTTTATTTTAATGGAATTAATTTATGATGATTCTCATTTAGAGATAATGGATATTGTCAAATTCAATATATTCGGGTTATTCTGTTACCTTTACCTTCTATTTTCGATCAAATATCAAAATTATTATTAGTATTTATTTATTTATTTTAAAAAATATGGGGTATTACTCCTCCCCCTCTTTAAAAGAATTTGGTCCGCCAAATTCCATGACTTCCTCAGTTACATATGAAAGCTCAAAGTCTTCTATGTATCCTTCTCTTGGAAAAATATATCTTCGTGGAATCGCAGTGTGTGTGTCGTGTGATGTTTTTACTGCTTTAAGAATCGTAGATGGCATGCTAGGACATCACAAAGAGCATGACAAATGGATTAGAAACCATGTATGATAGGATTTTTAGGGTTTTCTGGTGAAGGGGACCCGGATAGGGTTTCTCGCCTACGATGGCGACGGTCTCCCTGTCGCGATCTGATCACGACAGGACGATACGTCGCGTTCGCATCTCTTGATTGTGACTGGCCGTGGCGTCGCTATCTGAACGTGACTTGAGCCTCTATCGCGATCGCAGCCGAGCGTTGTTATTTGCATACAATTGTTAATGTATGTATCCATTACTGTTTAACCGATGCATGGCATGGTTAACCGTTGTGTGTGGAAATGGTTAGTGGTGCTTTGGCACCTATTGTGCTCCTTGGTAGTGCGGTTCACGTGGTGAGCTGCAGGCTCACGTGGTAGTGTGTGTAACTGGTTTCAGTGACCCGTATGTGTTCATGTGGTTTGCGTAACGTGCACGAGTTTTCGTGTGCGTGGCAGGTAGTGTTACGCCTTCCGTGGTTACCTCTTCAGTTGGGAGCCCCAGGTTCCGAGGTGAGCCAGGCACGTGGGTGTGCTCGGGGTTTGTCCCAGTACAGTGGTACTGTTAGGGTCTTGTCGTCTTCCTAGACACCCTCACTCTCGGGGAGAGTTGCCGTCCGGCTGAAGGAAAGACGGTAGTGGGACAATGACTTGTGAGAGTTTGTGTTTAGTCACTTGTAGTGCGCTCGTAGTTGGGGGAACAGACACCAGTAGATGTACTGGACCCCAGCTAGTCCTCTTTCCAGTGTCTCACTTTAGAGAGCTTAGGCCGGAGTCCCTAAAGGTGACAGGCATGGGCCTGCGGGGTATGACCTACAGGTGTGGTGGTTTGGTTGGTCTCCACAGTTCTTGTTTGGTTTAGTGGAGCGGCAGCTAGACCTTTCATTCGTGGCTGTGAGGCTGAGAGGTAGACTTGTGTGTTTGACCGGGTTGGTTGCTGGTGTCGCGAGCCAGGCTACGCGACCCGAGTTTGGCGTTTACTACTTTAGCTCGTACACTTGTTTGAGTTTTCCGTTTATTTATTTATTAACATTACTTTCGAGATCAGAAAGCGGTAAGTAAGTTACAGCTTTAATATCTTGCTTAAATAATTCTATAAACTATTATAGCGTAGCTTCCTGCTTAGTTACTTGAGTTGTGGTTTGTTCGGTTTCTTTGGGGGAGTTTCCCTACTGAGCCAGTGACTAGAGAGGCTCACCCCCTACTCCTTTCAGGTGAGGGAGAGCAGGAGGCTTCCCAACCGTCTTCTAGTTCTGGACCGCACCGTAGCGGAGTAGGGTCTGCGCCACCTCCAGCAGTGTAATTTTCTATCTTTGTAAACCTCGGGATATGCCCCAGGTTCTGTTGTACAGGTTTATGGTTTTAGTTGAGAAATTGGCTATGTAAATCCCATGTAAATATTTGTGGAATCGAAAGTTTACTTCTGTTCAGTGGTTTCCTTTATATTTCTACGGACTTGTGTGAATGATATCCCTTGTGAAGCTTCGGCTCGTTCACGGGAGGCGGAGTTGTGTCAGGCTCGTTATCAGGCTAACGGGTTTGAACGATGTGGTATGTCACAAATTTGGTCTTGTAAGGCGTGCAAACTAGTGAGAACAAGAACGACACAGATATGCACAACGATGGGGAAAACACTTATAACTCAACGATTACATGATGGAATTTGGGCAAACGACTTGCAAACGAAAGTAGACAAGATGCTGTACAAGATAGGATGATTTAGATTCATCTTTGGCCCAAGAATACCTACCTTTATGAAGATCAAAGTTTGGTTTGTGCACAGGTCGTAGTAGAGCACGAATGGAGAAGAAGCTCCATTCTCCAGCCATTCTCCTCTGTTCCTGGCACCCTAGCACAGCCTCCCACGACCCCAACACAATGTAGAACCTTCCCCCTTTGTCTTAGGATGAATTCTTAGAGGTCTAAGGTTTAATCCATGTCCTAACATAACTAGGTAAGGTGGGGTGCAATTTTGTTTAAACCCTTCCTTGTTTTGATGATCTCTCCTCCCAATTGGAGTAGAATCACCATTAGAAGGTGCTAGTCATGGGGGGTCATGAATTTGCTTGCCTTTCATGGTTTATTTCATTAGTTTTCACCCTAATTTATCCTTCCTAATTTTCATACAATTATAGTCACAAATTTCTTGGGTATTTTTCTTGCTCCATTTTAGTCTTGGGCCAAAAGTGGTCCATTGGCCCAATTCCGATAAGGGGTCATCAATACATGATGTGGAAGTCTCTCCAACATGTTCATTTAATTTATGATCATCTTATATTCCGTGTTAACGGTTTTCTGACTTAGTTTCCTAATTTGGATAATTAGTCACGTTGTGATGTACACTTAGCCAATCGAATTTTCGTTGCATGAATTTCTTCGTGGAACACTTAGGAATAATGTTTGGGGTTGAATTATAATTGTTAAGGAATTTTTCGATGTGTTCTTGCACATATGATAGTGGTACATATGTTTCTATTATTTTGATATTATAGGAATAATTATTTCAAATTTAGGGGTATATTCTCTTATTCCATCTTTTTAAATTCCTATTTGGCACATTAACCTTTTTATGAACCATTTGATAAAGTCCATTACTTATCTTTATTTTAATGGAATTAATTTATGAGGATTTCATTTAGAGTTAAATGGATATTGTCAAATTCAATATTATTCGGGTTTTCTTTTACCTTTACCTTCTATTTTTGATCTAATATCAAAATTATTATTTTCATTTTTTTATTATTATTTTATTTATTTGTTTTAAGAATCTGGGGTATTACATCCTCCCCCTCTTAAAAAGAATTTGGTCAACCAAATTCCATGACTTCCTCAGTTACATATGAATCGTCATTCTATGCTAAAGGTAATAATCAGGGTAAGTTTAAAGTTACCTTTTACGGTTACCACTTTGTCGTTTATAGAGAGTTGTGCCACAGCCTTGTGTGGATCTTGATATGTTTATCCTTCTTGACGTTTGTTCTCCATCTTTGGGCATTCTCTGATCTTGTGGTCTGAGCTGCCACATCGGAAGCACTTCCCTTGATTCTTCCAACAGTCCTTCGATACGTGGCTTGCCTTGTCGCAGTGGCTGCATCGATCCTCTTGACCATGGGACAATCGCTTTCCGTTCTTCTTATTCGTCATCTTACCCTTACCAATATTTGGTCGGTTCCCTTTTTCCTTAGTGTACTGCTCCTTTTTTCTAGTGGGGGTTTCCTTTAAGAGAGGACAGTCTAGCATTTGATGTTCCGAATTGCCACAACGTAGGCATGCACCAGCCTTACGCCAGCACTCCTTAGTCCAATGTCCCGGCTTATGACAATGAAGACAGATGATCCTGAAAAACTCCTTGTTACATTTCTTTTGCTGGTTCGCCTCATTACCTAGATGGTGTCTTCCTTTCCCTTTCTTATTATTCACTTTCCTAATCTTTCTGGTCGGTTCCAAGGCTCTTTCTAGCAGTTGGGCGACTCGCAGACAAGCCAGAACTAACCTTTGAGTTGATCCCATTTCGTCTTGTGGTGGCGTACACTTGGCTTCCATTAAGAATTCCTTCAAGAATAAGGTTGACGTCAGGGTACTAAAGTGGCATTGAACTAATATGTGTAAGTCTATATACATTTAAATTTTAACCACGGTTCTACCCAATCCTCGCTCAAGTATGATGGTTGATTTAGAAACGTGTCATGGCAGTTTGTCCTAGGACAACCGAGACTTTAAGATATCAAATGAGGACATTCTAGAACATCCTAAACCTAAGATATCTGATTAAGACAACCTAGGCTCTGATACCAACTGTCACGGCCTGCCAATTTAGCAGCGGAATAAATCGAGGGGACGTGAGCAAAGTACATAGTAATGTAAAATGTACGAACAGTCAAGTAAATTAGAGCATCTAATGAACAATAAGTGGAATAAACTTTTTATTTAATTATAAATTCACTAAGATTATTACAACCACTAATTTGGAGCCAATACATGGGGCTCAATGACCTCATTACATTGAAAATAAATCTAAAGCTATAACTACTAGATTCCTTCGTACTAAGGTAACTTCATCACTTGACTCCAGGTCGCTCAACACTCTGGTCCATTCCCCTTGAAGTGTATGACGTCACTGTCTGACTTACCTGTAACACGTATGACCAATAACGTAGGGTGAGCAATAACGCCCAGTAGGATTTATATCTCTGGTGCGGGCATGCTTTACATGATTAATGTATTAAAAGCAGAGTCACTAATGATAGAGAGAGAGTCAAGTATAGTCAAAGAAGCAATAAGTTGAGTAGCATGGTTCAAATAGCACATGAATCAAGTATAGCACGAAGAATATGATTAAAAATAAGTCACGGTAGAAAGCGATATCCAACACGATAGCAAGTAACGTCATTATCAAGCAATAGAAAGTAACATGTAAAGCAAGGAGAGAGAGAGTAGTTGGCCATATAGAGAGTAAATTACACTTTGATTGATTTTCATCGATCAAAATAGTATAGCACTTTGATTAACTTCTATCAATCGAGATAGTATTGCACTTTAGTTATCCGTAGATAGCCGAGAGAGAGTATAACACTTTGTTTGTCAATAGACAACGAGAGAATATAGCACTTTTGATTGTCTTTGATTAATCTAGATACTATGGCACTTGGATGTAATGCCGAACATCTTGATCATTAAACTCCCGTGGGCAAATGGCACTTTTTGGGCACTCAGGTGGAATTCACTACCCTTCCACTAGCCATGTTATGTACAGGTCCAGAGGTCCAGCGTGAGTCAAGATGAGATAGAACTTCTAAAGCCATTTGGATCTTGTTGATCCCTAAGGGTGTTATGGGCGTTAGGGTACAACCAACTCGATCTCCATGAGGGAATCCACAAAGTGCAGACTCTTATGGAGGTCTTAACAAAAGGTCGTTTGTCTACCAGAACGGAATGTCTGGTAGAGAGGTTCCAACTTGTCAAGAGAGTAGTGTGTAGAGGAAACAAGTTGCTCGACGTTTTAGAGGAATTCTAGAATAGTGGAGCGGCGATATCTATGTTCCAAAACGACGTAATAAAGTGGAACAATGTCATTATTAAAATGGGGGATAATGGGCAATTAATAAAGTAAATTAGCAGATAAATTATTCAAGTGTTTTCTACATGATTTTATGGCAAGGATGTAAGTTTAGTGTGTGCATGTACATGAAATCATGAACATTGAATGATCGTGCATATTATCGTTTAAATTTATAAATTATGTGACAAAAAATGAATTTTAATAACATGATGGCTTACTATTCATTACACCACTTTACAAGTTTTACACATGCTTAATTAACCCAAATAATCACTTAAATAAGACAAGGTACGCTGCTGGAGTAGTGCATGAAAATCGCGTCGGGTGTCATGGTCGCGTTTATCAGGCGGGCCAAAATGTGACGACGGAGACCGTCACGTTTAGGAAACCCTAAATGTTCGAATGGCACGCTTTCCTAGAGGCAAGAAAACACAGCGAAACACGACGACCTTAGCGGTCGCGTTTCAGCGGTCGTCTGACAGGTTAACGACGCACAATTTGAGGCGCTGGATGTGCGAAAACGCGTCTGTCTTGGCTGAAGCCTTTCTGGTAATCGCGGCGGCCAAGGCCGACGTGATACCAGTCACTTGAATCTTGTCGTTTGAAGCGGTCGCGATTCAAGCTCCATACCGAAAACACAGAAAAAAAATGCAAGAACATGTAACGATCATCATGAAATGCTTATATCTCTCAAACTAGGGCACATGGGACAAAGTGGTGAACATGGAACTTGCATAGGACATCAAGATGAAGAGATCTATGTCTTTGAACCGAATCAATTTGGTATCATAAGGCGTGTAAACTAGTAAGAACAAGAACAACACAGATATGCACAACAATGTGGAAAACGCTTATAACTCAATGATTACATGATGGAATTTGGGAAAACCACTTGCAAACGAAAGTAGACAAGATGCACTACAAGATAGAATGATTTAGATTCATCTTTGGCCCGAGAATACCTACCTTTGTCAAGATCAAAGTCCGGCTTGTGCACAGGTCGCAGCAGAGCACGGTTGGGGAAGAAGCTCGTTCTCTTGCCGTTCTCCTTTTTTCCTGGTGCCCACGCACAGCCTCCCACGACCCCAACACAATGTAGAACCTTCCCCCTTTGTCTTAGGATGAATTCTGATAGGTCTAAGGTTTGATCCATGTCCTAACATAACTAGGTAAGGTGGGGTGCGATTCTGGTTAAACCATTCCTTGTTTTGATGATCTCTCCTCCCAATTGGAGTAGAATCACCATTAGAAGGTGCTAGTTATGGGGGGTCATGAATTTGTTTTCCTTTCATGGTTTATTTCATTAGTTTTCACCGTAATTTATCCTTCCTAATTTTCATACAATTATAGTCACGAATTTCTTGGGTATTTTTCTTGCTCCATTTTAGTCTTGGGTCCATTGGCCCAATTTTGATAATGGGTCATCAATACATGATGTTGGAAGTCTCTCCAACATGTTCATTTAATTTGTGATCATGTTATATTTCTGTGTTAACGGTTTTTTGACTTAGTTTCTTAATTTGGATAATTAGTCACGTTGTGACGTACGCTTAGCCAATCGAATTTTTCGTTGCATGAATTTCTTCTTGGAACACTTAGGAATAATGTTTGGGGTTGAATTATAATTTTTATGGAATTTTCCGATGTGTTCTTACACATACGATAGTGGTATGTAGGTTTCTATTATTTCGATATTATAGGAATTATTACTTCGAATTAGGGGTATATTATCTTATTCCATCTTTTTAAATTCCTATTTGGCCCATTACCTTTATATGAACCATTTGATAAAGTCCATTACTTATCTTATTTTAATGGAATTAATTTATGAGGATTCTCATTTAGAGTTAAATGGATATTGTCAAATTCAATAATATTCGAGTTATTCTTTTACCTTTACCTTCTATTATCGATGCAATATCTAAATTATTATTATCATTTATTATTATTATTATTTATTTATTTGTTTTAAAAATCTAGGGTATTACATCACAAGAGCTTGAAATATATCTTTTCACAGAAGGACTTAAATTTGAGGCAGTGCCGATGGATGGAGTATTTAGAAGATTATGATTTCAGCTTAGCATATCATCTAGGCAAGGCTAATGTGGTTGCATATGCTTTGAGCGGGAAAGCAGTTATGAGTCACAAGATGATGAGGGAGTGGAAACTGTATGAAGATATGGCATAGAATTCTTTGATTGTTCCAAGTAGCCAGCGAAGAGCAGTGTTAGCTAGCAGTACAGTGGAACCATCTTTGTATTGGCAGATCATAGAAGCCAGAAAGTAGATGACAACTTGGCTGAGATTGTGAAGATGGAAGATGTCACCATTGATGATGATTGTGTGGTCCGATTTAGGAACATGTTATATGTCCCAAATGAAGTTGGAGTGAAGCAGAAGGTATTGGAAGAAGCTCACTGATCCAGGTACACTATACACCCTGTAAGCACAAAGATGTATCAAGACTTGAAGAAGTATTTGTGACGGAACACGTCGTTCAAACCCGTTAAACCATTAACGAGCTTGACCCGACTCCGCCTCCCGGGATCGAGTCGTAGCCTCGCAAGGGATAATACACACAAGTCCGTGTAAACACAAAGGAACACATTATTTCACATATATGATTCACAAACTCACATATATTTATACTGAATTTACATAGCCACATTTCAATAAAATCCAAGAAAATTACAAGAGCTTGGGGCATACCATGAGGTACAACTAAAATAGAACTACACTACTGGAGGTGCTAGCCCAACGCCGCCGTGACGCGGCTCCGAACTAGAAGACGGTAACGAAACCTCCTCCTCTCCTTCACCTGTCGGGAGTAGGGGTGAGCCTCACAAGTCACTAACTAAGTAGGGAACTCCCCCAAAAATTGAGCAAACCAACACAAGTGCGTAAACGAAAGGCTACGCTAGCAGTTTATATAGCACAGGCTAACAAGCTATTAAAGCTGTAAATACCACTTACCGTTTGCTGACAACATAAAACAACATTAATAAATAAACAACAAACCACAACATGTGTACGTGCTAAAGTAGAGACCGCACTCGAGCCACGTAGACTAGTTCGCAACAACAACTACTGTCTCGAACAAAATTACACAGGTCCACCTCTCAGCCTCGTAGCCACGGACAGAAGGTCTAGCTGCCGGTCCCAAGAACAAAACAAACAACTGTAGAGACCAACTAACACCACAACCTGTGGACCACACAGGCATAGGCCCATGCCTGGCACCTCTAGGGACTCTGGCCGGAGCTCCCTAGAGTGAGGCACTAAAAACAGGACTAGCTGGGGACCAGTGACGTCTACTGGTGTCCGTACCCCAACTAAGAGCGCGCTACAAGAGACAAACAACAGACTCACAAGTCGTTGTCCTACTGTCGTATTTCCCTCAGCCAGACGTACAACTCAAACACAAGAGTGAGGGTGTCCAGGTCAGACGACATAGACCTCGATGGTAGAACACAAGTACTGGGACAAGCCCCGAGCTAACAGCCTGGCTCTCAAAGAACCTGGGGCACCCAATTGAATAGGTAACCACGGCAGGCGTCATACTACTCGCCACGCACACAAAAACCACGTGTACACAGCACAAACCATGTGAAACCTCACGTCATCATCATGTACAACCTGTCGACAACATGTGAACACAACACACACTGCGTGCACAACACGCCAATGCGTAAGCCACTCGCTAGCTACATAAATAGTATACTAGCCTCGGAAACAACATGCTCCCAGATTGTCACAAGTGCCAATGCACTGCTCGCCATTATCATGCACATCAAATAACGACAATCGGATATTCACACCACTGAAACCATGCACAAACTGACCTCTCGGCTGAGGTCGCGACATAGGGTTCTGTCGCCATTAGAACGCGACGCCCCGACATGTCGCAATCGCAAACTCTGTCGCGATGGGTTGGCCTGTCGCGACATTATCGTGATAGGGGGTTCCGTCGCCTTCACAAGAAGGAACCCTAATCCGGGCAACACACTCTGGATTACCACCCCACACCTTGCAAACCACCCTTAATTCACGTTTTACATGCTTTAATGTAAGTCCTAGCATGTTATCTAGTGTTATTAAAGCAAATAACACATTATACAATTGTAACCAGCAATCTACAGCCCAAAAACGGGAGGAATTACCCTACCTCCTCGAAGAACATGAAGAACAGCAATCCTCCTGCGTTTCCCCCGCTCCACACGCGGTCCTCGCGGCGAGAAGACGCCCAAAACCTCTTTCCAACGCCCAATCGCACCCAGAAGCTTGCAGCACCTCTCCCCCTGGCCAAACAGAGCATGTTCAGCTCTATCTAGCCAGCCAGGGTTTAAGAGCTTGCTGCGGTTTAGAACGCAACCAACCCCTCTGTCGCGACCTGATCGCGACGGACCTGGGCGTCGCCTTCCTAGGGCTGACGTCCGCAAGTCGCCTGGCACGTGACACACGGCGCCCATGCAGACGATCAGTGCCTCTGGGCAGCAACAGGAACGCGGCATTCAGGGCCGTCGTGTTCAGAACGCAACGTCCCTCCTAGTCGCGTTCACAGATAGTGAACTGAGGGGTACTGTGGGCCATAACAATCGGCCCAGTAAGCCCCAATGTTGGGTTGAGTGTATATTCATATCATTTCCCTCCTATTTTGATGATGACAAGAGGTGTTTTTAAAAGCAATTTAAATGAAACATGTCAAAAACATCATACCTGAAGTCAATGTTCAAAAAGCATGTTTCAAATCACATTTATCATTTATGTTCATGATAAATCATTTAACTAATGATATATGTGTTAATTTTCAGGTACAAACACTTTTTGCAAAAGAAGTGTCGACACACCCCTCAATGGTGTCGACACAACACCTCAGTCTCAAAGGCAAAAAGCTGAAGAATTGCCTAGACTGTGTCGACACTAGTCCAGAAGCAGGTCGACACGAGTTGCAGATTCCAGGATTTACACTACCCAGGTCGACGCACTCTCAGGGCATGTCGACACTGGATCCTGCTCCCAGAACAGCTGTTTTCAGAACCAGGATAGCAGGTCGACACAATACCAAAGCAGGTCGACACTGGATCAGTTCCCAGAACAGCCTGTTTCAAGATTTGGGCAGTGTGTCGACACCACCACCAGGGCAGGTCGACACACTACAGAAAGATTCCATCCTAAGATGGATGTTTGCCACGTGTCAGCCTAGGGCGATGTGGTATCAACCTAGAATCGTGTGCCCTTGTACCCAAAGGGTATCTTTGGAATCTTTTGGGTATAAAAGGTCCCTAATCGGCCCCCCATCACATCAGAAGAGACCCAACCAACCCTTAGAGCCCCTGAAAGTTTCCTGGTGGCTACAAGAGGTCATCTCCTCCTCTGCTTCCAGAAGACCAATTCTCACCAATTCAAGTGTGAGAATTGGAGTGTGATCCTGCAGAAACCTCTGAAGCATCCCAAGGAAGCAGATCCAGTAGAAGCCTTCGTTGGAGAAGAACTCAAGGAAGATCCAACAATCCAAAGTGCAGAGCATCGGTTTTGGACTTCAAGATTGCAAGCCTCTTCCCAATCCAAGCTTCTACAAGGGAGTACACTTGAAGAACGAAGTTATTTAAAAATTCATTATACTTCTGTTCTTCTGAGATATCTTTTGAGATATGCAAGTGCTTCTGCATAGCTCTCATTAGTGCTCTCATTTTCGACTAGATCTGTTGCTAGAAGGTCTATGTCTTGAGTTGGTGTCTAGCAAGTCTTATGGAGCATTGTGCTCAAGTTGTGTGAGCATTGTGCTCAGGTTGTTGTGAGCGTTGTGCTCAGTTTGAGTTGTCTAACTCAAGGTTGTGTTGAGCAGTCTTGCTCAGTTGTTCTAGAGTAGTCTTGCTCTAGAAGTTGTGTGAGTTGTAAGCTCAAGTGTTGGAGTGTCAGGTCTCCAGTGGGGGTTACCCAGTTGTTTAGTGAATCCTCACGGGGTGTGAGGGGTGGTTGTAGGAATCACTTGGGTGATTTCCGAACCACCTAAAAAATCCTTGTGCATTTGTCTAATTGTGGTTTGATCATTTCATCCGTTAGATGCTTGCATAGGATCAGTTAATATTCACTTAATCAACTTGTTTCACATCTATTTTACCAACTCACTCAAATCTCAGCAGATCTATGGTTTTCACTGATAAAATGCCTTGATTCAAAAGTGTTCTTAAACTGTTTAAACTTCCGCAAAAAGTGGCTTAGATCTATTCATCCCCCCCTTCTAGATCTTCTCCACAACTTCGCTTCGACGCCTTCATTGGTATCAGAGCGGGTTTACTTTGATCTGATTGATCTGAGCAGTTTTTGTTTCTGAGTGTTGTGTGTTGAGTGTTTGCCTGTTTGTTTGCTAAGCATTTTCTTTCTGCTTTAGAGTCATGGATTCCAAAGGTTTCATAGCTGAGGGTCATTCCATAAATAGGCCACCATTCTTTAATGGGACGGACTGTTCTTACTGGAAAAATAGAATGCAAGTATTTTAAAGGGCCAGAACTATGAGATCTGGAAAGTA
>CM024761.1:129920881-130015549 GCA_014218235.1 Colocasia esculenta
TTCAAGATAATGCATAGACCTGGTTGGTCAGCTGGATCATCTTCATCCTCACACCCATTGCAGCTGATCTAGCAAGAATTCAAGCTACCTTGATAGAGAATTCAGATAGAATGGAACACTTCTTGCACACCAAACTCACAACCATTCAAGATCAAATCAAGTCCAGCTTGACTTTTATGGAGAAAAGAATGTCTGACATTGAGACCATCTTACTTCCCCTTCCTCCTCCTCCTCCATCTTCTACTTAATGTAATTTTTCTTTTGATGATGTCAAAGGGGAGAAGAAAGAAAGAAAGAGAAATGTTAATGTTCTTTTGTAATCTTTTGGAATGATTGTAATGGTTCTCTTGATGAATGAAATGAATACTTTTCTGCTTAGCTTGAATGAAATCTTCAATTGTGACTTCAATGTGAATGAAAATCTTTATGTGAATGTGATTGTTTGAATACTTGTCAAGTTGCTTGACTTCTGTGTACAAAAATTCTCATTTCAAGTAACATTGTGTTCCACAAATACATCATCAACTGTTACTGAAAAATATCAAAAGGTCTTTGACAAGTTTAAACACAAAGAAAATAAAAATGTGAATAACAAATTGCTTAAAATCACACTTCATCAAAACCACATTGTAATATGGATTTATTGTTGCCATCATCAAAAAGGGGGAGATTGTTGGGTTGAGTGTATATTCATATCATTTCCCTCCTATTTTGATGATGACAAGAGGTGTTTTTAAAAGCAATTTAAATGAAACATGTCAAAAACATCATACCTGAAGTCAATGTTTAAAAAAGCATGTTTCAAATCACATTTATCATTATGTTCATGATAAATCATTTAACTAATGATATATGTGTTTAATTTTCAGGCACAAACACTTTTTGCAAAAGAAGTGTCGACACCACCCCTCAATGGTGTCGACACAACACCTCAGTCTCAAAGGCAAAAAGCTGAAGAATTGCCTAGACTGTGTGTGACACTAGTCCAGAAGCAGGTCGACACGAGTTGCAGATTCCAGGATTTACACTACCCAGTCGACGCACTCTCAGGGCAGGTCGATACTGGATCCTGCTCCCAGAACAACTGTTTTCAGAACCTAGGATAGCAGGTCGACACAATACCAAAGCAGGTCGACACTGGATCAGTTCCCAGAACAGCCTGTTTCAAGATTTGGGCATGTGTCGACACCACCACCAGGGCAGGTCGACACACTACGGAAAGATTCCATCCTAAGATGGATGTTTGCCACGTGTCAGCCTAGGGCGATGGGGTATCAACCTAGAATCGTGTGCCCTTGTACCCAAAGGGTATCTTTGGAATCTTTTGGGTATAAAAGGTCCCTAATCGGCCCCTATCACATCAAAGAGACCTAACCAACTCTTAGAGCCTCCTGAAAGTTTTCTGGCGGCTACAAGAGGTCGTCTCCCTCCTCTGCTCTCCGTGTGTTTCCAGAAGACCAATTCTCACAATTCAAGTGTGAGAATTGGAGTGTGATCCCTGCAGAACCTCTGAAGCATCCCAAGGAAGCAGATCCAGTAGAAGCCTTCGTTGGATAACTCAAGGAAGATCCAATAATTCCAATGTGCAGAGCATCGTTTTTGGACTTCAAGATTGCAAGCCTCTTCCCAATCCAAGCTTCTACAAGGGAGTACACTTGAAGAACGAAGTTATTTAATACAATTCATTGTACTTCTGTTCTTCTGAGATATCTTTTGAGATTATGCAAGTGCTTCTGCATAGCTCTCATTAGTGCTCTCATTTTCGACTAGATCTGTTGCTAGAAGGTCTATGTCTTGAGTTGGTGTCTAGCAAGTCTTATGTGAGCATTGTGCTCAAGTTGTGTGAGCATTGTGCTCTGGTTGTTGTGAGCCGTTGTGCTCAGTTTGAGTTGTCTAACTCAAGGTTGTGTTGAGCAGTCTTGCTCAGTTGTTCTAGAGTAGTCTTGCTCTAGAAGTTGTGTGAGTTGTAAGCTCTCAAGTGTTGGAGTTGTCAGGCTCCAGTGGTATGTTACCCAGTTGTTTTAGTGAATCATCACGGGGTGTGAGGGGTGGATGTAGGAATCACTTGGGTGATTTTCGAACCACCTAAAAATCCTTGTGCATTTATCTAATTGTGGTTTGATCATTTCATCCGTTAGATGCTTGCATAGGATCGGTTATATTCACTTAATCAACTTGTTTCACATCTATTTTACCAACTCACTCAAATCTCATCAGATCTGTGGTTTTTCACTGATAAAATTGCCTCTGATTCAAAAGTGTTTTTAAAGTGTTTTAAGCTTCCGCAAAAAGTGGCTTAGATCTATTCATCCCCCCCCCCCTTCTAGATCTTCTCCACACCTTCACTTTGATCCTTCACCCAAAACCTGTGAAAAAACTTGGAACACACCACATTGGCCGCACACTAGCCACCACAAACACCAAACACAGGATCGACATGGATCCGAAAAATTCACGATGTTACATTACTATCATCTAAAAAGAAATTTCGACCTCGAAATTCACAACATAATTTAAACATTCAAACACTTTAAACACATTAACATATACTATCCTAAAACATTTAAAGGCTTACTCAAACAGATAGGGATATGACTTAGTCATTTCTTCGGCCAATTTCCAGCTATCCTCTCCTCCTAGCCTGTTCTCCCACCTGACTTTTACCAACTCAATTTCTTTATTCCTTAACTTCTGTGTCTTACGGCCTGTGATTTGCACTGGATACTCTGGCATTGACATATCTGATTTCAAATCACCACCCTGATAACTGACAATTTGTGTCGGATCTTCAATGTACTTTTTCAGCATGGAGACATGAAAAATATCATGAGCATTTGCAAAATATGCTGGCAATTCAATTCTATAAGCTGTCTCCCTGATCCTTTCTAACACTCGAATGGGTCCTACATATCTCGGGCTTAACTTTCCTTTCGTGCTAAATCTCATAACACCTTTAGTAGGGGAAACTCTTAGAAAAACATAGTCCCCAACTTCAAATCGAAGTGGCCTTCGACGATTATCTTCATAACTCTTTTGCCGACTCTGGGCTGTCTGCAACTTTTCTGTTATGAACTTGATCATTTCCGTAGTTTTCTATAGCAACTCAGGACCTGTTACTTGCCTTTCTCCCACTTCATGCTAGTTCAATGGTGTTCTGCATGGTCTTCCATATAGCGCCTCATACGGTGCCATCCCTATACTAGTGTGCTAACTGTTATTATAAGCAATTCAACCATGCCCAGATATTGTTCCCAGCTACCTCCCCACACAAGCAGCATGCTCGTAACATATCTTCAATTGTCTGAATAGTCCTCTCTATCTGACCATCTGTTTGTGGGTGATAAGCTGAACTGTATCTTAATTCTGTGCCAATACTCTTTGTAAGCTCCTCCAAAAACCCAGAAGTGAACCGAGGATCCCTGTCAGAAACAATAGTCTTCGGGATACCATGGAATGGAACTATTCTGTCAACATAAAATTTTGCTAGCCTGTCCACTGTCCAGGACATGCTTACTGCTACTAACCTTGTAGACCTTGGTCAATCTATCAACAAATACCCATATTCCATTATCCCGTGAAGCTGTTCTTGGTAACCCTGCCACAAAGTCCATAGCAATATCATCCCATTTCCATTGTGGAATGGGTAGTGGTTGCAGTAAACCACCCAATTTCTAATGTTCTACTTTGATCTGCTGACAAATTGCTCACCTGGAAACAAATTCTGCTATTTCACTTTTCATATGCGGCCACCAGAAATGCTTTTTTCAAATCTTGGTACATCTTTTGTGCTGCTCGGGTGAATTGTGTACCTCGATTTATGGGCTTCTTCTAGCACTCTCTGCTTCACTTCTCTATCTGCTGACACAAACAACCTGCCTCTGAGTCTGATCACACAGTTATCATCAATAGTAACCCCTTCCATCTTTACAATTTCTGCTAAATTTACATCTGCTCTTTGGGCTTCAACAATTTGCCAATACAATGATGCCTCCACAGCACTACTGGCTAATACTGCCCGCCGTTGACTGCTTGGAATATATAATGAATTTTCTGCTACTTCCTCATACAATTTCCATTCCTTTATCATCATTTGACTCAGATATGCCTTTCTACTTAATGCGTCAGCAACAACATTGGCCTTACTCGAGTGATATGCCAAACTGAAATCATAATCTTTCAGATATTCAACCCACCTTCGCTGACGGAGATTTAAATCTTTCTGAGAAAAGATATATTTCAAACTTTTATAATCTGTAAAAATTTCAAATCTTTCACCATATAAATAGTGCCTCCACATCTTTAAGGCAAACACAACCGCTGCTAAGTCCAAATCATGACTTGGGTAATTTTCTTCTGCTGGCTTTAATTGTCGGGATGCATAAGCTATCACTTTCCCATATTGCATAAGCACTGCTCCAAGTCCTCTCTTTGATGCATCAGTGTAAATCACAAAACCACCACTGCCCACTGGTAATGTCAGTATCGGTGCTGCTGTAAGTCTCTTTTTCAATTCTATGAAATTTTTCTGACATTCACCCGACCATACAATGGCACACCTTTCCTGGTCAATCTAGTCATGGGTGCTGCAATTCTGGAGAAGTCTTGTATAAAATGCCGGTAATATCCTGCTAGACCCAGGAAACTTCTAATCTCTCTGATTGTCTTTGGTGCTTCCCACTTCATAACTGCATCAACTTACTAGGATCAACTGCCACACCCTCTGCTGAAATTACGACCCAGAAACTGAATTTCTATCAACCAAAGTTCACATTTACTAAATTTGGCATATAATTGATTATCTAGCAAAAGCTGCAAAGTCAGCCTCAAATGCACTACATGCTCTTCCTCAGATGCTGAATAAATCATAATATCATCAATAAAGGCCACAACAAACTGATCTAAATATGGGTGAAGATTTTATTCATCAGATCCACAAACTCATAATGACCATATCTAGTTCTAAGGCTGTCTTATCAATATCTTCTTCTCTGATCCTCAATTGATGATAACCTGACCTCAAATCAATTTTAGAAAACACCTTAGTTGATTGTAATTGGTCAAACATATCATCAATTCTCGGCAAAGGATATTTATTCTTTATGGTGACATCCTTCAACTTCCTATAATCAATGCACATTCGGAAACTTCCGTCTTTTTTCCTTACAAACAACACTGGAGCTCCCTACGGGGAGTGACTCGGCATGATAAATCCCTTCTCCAGCAATTCTTGCAACTGCTTCTTTAATTCCTTGAGCTCTGCTGGCGCCATCCTGTACGGTGCCTTAGAAATTGGCATCGTACTTGGTTGTAACTCTATAGTAAAATCTACCTCTCTATGAGGGGCCAAACATGGCAAATCATCTGGGAATAAATCTGTAAATTCTCTAACCACGGGGACTGCCTCTACTGACTTGCCAGTTTCTATTAGACTCACAGAAGCTAAATATGCCACACACCCTGCATTTAACAGCTTTCTAGCTCTAATTGCAGAAATTATAAGCTTGGAGGTATCAAAAGGCATACCTTGATATTTAAAAACTGCTCCGCTGGGATGACAAAACCTGATTCTTTTCTTCCTGCAATCAACCATAGCCCCATAGGCCTCTAGCCAATCCATTCTCAATATGATATCATAATCACTTAACTGCAAAGCATATAACCTGACTGGCATCTGATTTCCTTGAATCACAACAGGGGCCTCATCTATATAACATGTGGTGAGCATAAACTCACCCGAGGGCACCTCTACTGCCAATTCACACCTCTTTTCCTCTAAAGGATGAGCCATACAATCCATAAATTCTTCGTAAATAAAAGAATGAGATGCACCCGAATCAAATAAAACTCTTGCTGAGAAATCATAAATTGGTATTATACCTTCTATCAGATTCGATGCCTCTGCCTAGACTCAGGTGATAGCCATAACCCGGCCCCTACCTCGCTCCTGCGGTGCTTCTCTGCCTCGGCCTGCTGGTGGCTGTTGAGGCTGCTACTACTGCTGCTGTCACGCCCCGACGCAAAATATCGGAACGCGAGGCAGTTGCAAGAAAAGGGTATAGAGCGAATACTAGACATCAAACCATTTCAAAATGAATAATGATAAATAAAATTCCTTTCATTAATACTTTTCAATGCCTAGTTACAACCCCTAATATCAGAGCCAATCTATAGGGCCCGATTACATTGGAATAAAGCAAAGACTAAACTTCAAACCTAACTACTACAACGCTAAATATAGCAATAGGACGCTAGGGTACTCATGACATCACTCTAGGTCGTTCCCGTCCTCTTGAGTGTATGGTTCATCCTCGGTCTCACCATAGAACACAATGACAAATAACGCAGGGTGAGCGAACATTGCCTAGTAGGACTTAAGTCTCAGGCTCAAGCAGACTTTAAGTAATTAATGCATTAAAGGCAGAGTAACTAATGACAGAACGGAAGAGAGTGTCAAGTAAAAATATAGCAGAACAGTACGTGAACGAAATAGCAAGACTTTCCAAATATAGACTTTCCAAGAATAGCACAAGTGTCAGGAATAGCACAATAATAGCAAGATAGCACAATGTCAAGTATAGCAAGATGGTCATAGTACAGATAGCACAACGAGTATAGCATAGCACTTTGTTGTCAATGGACAACGAGAGAACATAGCACTTTTGATTGTCGTTTAGATAGTCAAGATAGATAGCACTTGAGTGTAATGCCAAACACTGTGATCATTTAACTCCCATGGGCACTAGCACTTTCGGGCGCACATCCCAGGACCAGATCGGGCCCTTTATATATTTCCAGGCATTAGTTATATTGTTTATCTTTAGACAATTAGTCAATGGCCAATATAGAGTACCAAGAAGTAGATGAGAGCACTAGATGAATAGACGAGATAGTAGAGTGAGCGTGAATAGATGAGCGAGCAGAGTATAGATGAGAGTTAGTGGACCATGCACATGAAACGTCGAGTAACGAGTGATAGTAACCGTTGCACAACTCATGCACATGGTGTTGGCAGTCAGGCGGAACTCATGACCTTACCACTGGCCATGTCACGCCCCGACGCGGAATATCGGAGCGCGAAGGTAGTTGCAAGTGAACAGGTATAGAGCGAGTACTAGACATCAAACCATTGAACAAGAATAAATACTAAAACCATTTCATTCATTAATAATCTTTCAAATGTCTAGTTACAACCACTAATATCAGAGCCATCCTATTGGGCCCGATTACATTGGAATAAAGCAAAAGACTGAACTTTCAAACCTAACTACTACAACTCTAAACATAGTAATAGGACGCTAGGGTACTCAAGACATCACTCCAAGTCGTTCCCATCCTCTTGAGTGTATGGTTCATCTTCGGTCTCACCTGAGAACACAACGACAAATAATGCAGGGTGAGCGATAATGCCCAGTAGCACTTAAATCTCAGGATCAAGCATGCTTTAAGTATTTAATGTCTTATAAAGCAGGATAACTAGAGAGAATAACGAGAAACGTATAGCAAGTACTGGTACACGATAACGAGGGACAATAGCACAATGCACGAGAGTATAGCACGACAAGTTTTGATATCGGATTGGCCGTTTAACAAGATAACAAGTAAAGTTGCACAACAGTGCACAAGTCACGATAGCAAGTGTTGGTCGATATTCTTTCAACCACGAGATTCAAGTAAACCAATAATTGACTATTTGATTAATAGATTGCCATAGATCAAATCTTGCGTGTTCATGCGTTAGGTGTATGCCATCACCCAGATCATTAGACCCTCGCGAGTTATAGCCTTTCAGGTGCTCCTCCCAAGGACCAGACCGGGCCCTTAGAATGTTGCCTAGCATAGTCATGTTTTTATCATAGACAATCAATTTAATGGCCAAATAGAGTACCAAGGAATAGATGAGAGTACTAGATGAATAGACGAGATAGTAGAATGAACGTGAATAGATGAGCGAGTAGAGTATAGATGAGGGCTAAGGGACAATGCACGTAACCTTCCGAGTAACAGGCGATAGTAACAGTTGCACAACACGCGTACATGGTGTTGGTAGTCAGGTGGAACTCACGATCTTCCCGCTGGCCATGTTATGCACAAGTCCAAAGGTCCGACGTGATTTAAGGTAAGAGCGAACTTCTAATAGCCGTTTGGATCATATCGATCCCTAAAGGTGTAATGGGTGTTAG
The DNA here is from genome assembly GCA_014218235.1 of Colocasia esculenta. Lineage (NCBI taxonomy): Eukaryota > Viridiplantae > Streptophyta > Magnoliopsida > Alismatales > Araceae > Colocasia > Colocasia esculenta. The sequence goes on from CM024761.1 coordinate 129,929,062, forward strand.
GGTACAACCGGCTCGTCGACCATGTGGGAATCCATGATCAGAGGAGACTTACGGAGGCCTTGTGCAAGGGTTCACTAGTCCAGTGAAAGGAATATCCGACGGAGAGTTCACCACAAGCCAAGTGTGTATATAAAAACAGGTGCTCGACGTTCTAGAGGAATTCTAGAACAGTGGAGCGTCGATATCGGTATATAAACAATGCAAGAAACGAATACAAGTCCTTTAAAATAGGGCAATTAATATACTTTATTGCAATAAATTATCAGATACATTATGAGATATTTTATGCCAGATTTCAGCCATATATAGATGGTTCATGTGTGTGCATGTGTAAGAGAAATCATAGATAGAAAATAAGTCGTGAACATGTATTTTAAAGCATTCAATATAGCTCCATTTTAAAAATAGGTGTTTTTACTGCGTGTATGACTGTTAAAAGAGTGTCACGACGGGCTTGAGAACGTGACCTATCGGGCCGTCGAGTTCTCATGTCCATGGCCTGAGTCTGACAGAGTTCTGCTCTGTCTTGGATTGCGGTCCAGAAATATCAGATTTTTATACAGGGTCGTTCAGAAAATCATAACTAATTGTATACACGATGAAAAATCATTAAACTAGTGGCAAATGAAACTAGACATGCGAGAGTACTTCCCGTAAATAGGAATTTGAGAGAGAGCATGGTTTGAACATGGTTTGAGCATGAATAATAACGAGTAACACAAAACATGATATAGAGAGCAAGATTGATTCAATTCGAGCAACATGCTCAACAAAAATTAGGGCTTTCAAAGGCAAAAGATCCCTAACAACATGAAGTATCTACAGTAAAAATTTCGTAGCATGGGATCAAGTATGAATAGAGTTTTGAATTAAACATGATGTCTCAGGGTCATCATGTTTGCAAATCTTCTAAAATCAAGAACAAAAGATTGGCTCGATGAAAAAGAGGGATTCAAGAGGGCTTTTGTTCCTGGTGATTGGAACTACCTACAGACGAGTTTAATTTAATTTTGCTCGTGAGAATGCCTACCTTTGACTCGATTTATCTTCTAGGGCTTAGAACTCCAAGAACGAGGAAGAAGCTCCAAGAACTCCTTCTCCCCACGAGATCCTCTCCTCCTTGGCCTGTTCTCCACGTCCAACAACCTTTGGCAACGAGCTAGGGTCGGCCAAGAGGGTTTAAGAGATGTATTTATATAAATACAAGTTCATATTTTTACTACTACTCAAATTCCTCTTAATTACGAGATTTTCTAACTCCAACCTTCCTTTCTTGCTTTCCAACCTCTATTAGGTTAGGATGAGATCTAAATTCGTGATAGACTATATGGGGTAGGTTTAGGAATCCAATTCCAACTCTTATTGCCTCTTTTAATGCTTTAATAACCCCTTTCCAATTAGGGGATAATTAAACTCCGAATTTAGGGTATTTTCTTATTATTCTCCCTTTGTAATTTCATATTTTTGACCCAATAAGTTCTAGAGGATCCATTAAGCAAAGCCCATTACTCTTTTCCATTTAATGGGTTTTCTTTAATACTCTTTTCATTGAATATCCCTTTAGCTGGGTTTTTAATTTATTATTTAATTTTTATTTTTTCTCAAAAATTCAGGTTGCTACAGGCCATGTTAAGCACAGGTCCAGAGGTCTGACGTGAATCAAGGCGAGAGTGAATTTCTAATAGCCGTTTAGACTATATTGATCCCTAATGGGTGTAACAGGTGTTAGGGTACAACCGGCTCGTCGACCATGTGGGAATCCATGGACAGAGGAGACTTACAGAGGCCTTGAACAAAGACTTACTAGTCCGGCAGAAGGAGTATCCGATGGAGATTCGTCCAAGTCAAGAGAGAGTGTATATAGAAACAAGTGCTTGACGTTCTCGAGGAATTCTAGAATAGTAGAGCGTCGATATCGGTATTCCCAAAACATCGCGAGAAAAGATAGACAAGTATAGGGTAATTTAATTACATAAATTACCAGATGTATTATGAAATAGTTTCATGCCAAATTATGCCATAATTGGATGGTTCAAAATATGTGTAAGTGTCATGAAATTTTAGATAGACAAGATCATGTGCATGTATTTTAATCATACATAAAGGTTCAATTTATAACAGGTGTTATTTTCTGTGTGTATGACTGTTAAACAAGAGTACAAACACTGTAGATAATCAAGCATTGCTGAGGTAGGGGTTTCTTGCAAAAAGAACCCAGATCGCGACGTACCCTGGTGAGGGTCGCGATGGGGTCAACTGAGATCGCGACGGGTGCTTGTATGGGTCGCGACAAGCTTAGTTAGGTCGGGCAGCAGATCGCGACGACAGGCCTGTCGCGATCAGATCACGACAGAGGGCACTGTCGCGACGACCCTTGTGAACGCGGCCTATCGGGCTGTCGCGTTCATAGGGTCTGCGCCCGGGTCCGACAGGGAAAGGACATTACCTTAGATTACGGGCCAGAACTTACCCTATTTGACACAGGGTGGTTCAGAAAATCACAACTAATTGTATAGTCAACGAAAAATCATGAAACCAATTGCAAAATGACCTAGACATGCATGGGTACTTACAATAAATAGGAATTTGGAAAAACAATCAGGGTTTGGACATGTTTTAAACACAGGTATTCATGATGAACATGAAACAGTACATAGTTGAGATCAACGATTAAATTCGCAAGATAGGATGAATAAAATTTAGGGATTTTAGGGGCAAAAGATGCCTAACATGCATCAGTTCCTACAGTAAAAATCTCATGGCATGGGGTTGAGTATACAAGGAGATCAAGAATTAAGAAGAGGGTTCGGGGTTATGTCAGTTGCAGAACATGAAAAATCAAGAACGAAAGATATGCTCGATGGAAAATTATGAAACCAGAGGACTTTTGTTCCTGATAGACGAAACATCCTACAGAAAAAGTTTCATGGTTTATGCTTGTGAGAATGCCTACCTTTGATCGTTTTCCTCTTCTAGGGTTAGGACTTGAAGAACTCGGGGAAGAACTTGAGAGATCCTTCCTCTCCACGAATTCTCCTCCTCTTGTCCTCTCCTCCTGGTCCAGGAACCTCTTGGCACGAGCTAGGGTCGGCCATGAGGGTTTAAGAGAAGTATTTAAGCTTCTCCCTATTCTCTTTCCTAGTTTAAGCCTAACTCCTATTAAATTCCGAATTTCCTATTTTTCTCTCCCCTTTATAAATAAGAGATCTCCTATTTGGGTTGGGAGAGAGGGAATTTCGTGGCCAATCAATTGGGGCAGGTTTAGGAATCCAATCCTAATTCAAACTAGCTATTTAATGCATTAAATATCTCTTTTCTATTTTAGTAATATTTTAGTTACGAATTTTGGGTATTTCTCTATTATTCCCCTTCTTAAAATCTCTATTGTAGTCCACTCATTTCTAATGGGTCAATATAGCAAAGCCCATTACTCCTTTTCTTTTAATGGGTTTTATTTAATTCTCTCTTATTTGATTTCCTAGTTGATTTAATACATCTTCCTTTTATTTGATTTTCTAATTAAAAAATATAAATATTTAATTTTTTCCCCCATAAATTTAGGGTTGCTACAGCTGCACTCCCCTTCCATATCCATACTCTCGGGGATAGGGGCAATTGCCGATCAAATGCCCCGACTGATCACAATTATAACACCTGTATCCCGCTGGAAGTGTGGGCTGTCTAGCAGTGATTTGCTGAGACTCCTCCACTTCTAGCCTGTAGCCACGCCCTTGCTGGAACTGCTGGCAACCTCCTCCTCGACCTCTGAATATTTTCTTCAATTTCTGACCCCACTTGAAACCGAAAGAAAAAGATCCCGCTGGTGCCTTCCCCTTGCTAACTCCTGCTGACTGCTGGCGTAGCCGAAAACTACCCGAACCTGACTCGCCCGCCTGACGAGTCCGAACAGACCTTTCAAGTGTGGCTACCCTCTGGGCTACCTCCTCTACTGTTCTGCACACAAGCGGTATCACCGCATTCTGCAACTCCACCCTCACACCTTGAATAAAATATTCAACCATCATGGCATTATCCTATGCGACATAGGGTGCATAACGTGTAACACCACGGAAATTTAGTAATTGGAAAATTAGAAATAAATTGAAAACGATAAATTCAATATTAGTGAAATAGCAAAAACATACGTGCCATTATCATACATACAAAAACCCATTAGAAAATTTCATAAAAACCATAGTTCAACTCTAAATAATGCTCCCTAATGACCCATGAAAGAATTCGTGCAAAGGAAAATCGGATGGTTCAAGTTTAAGGCATTTTGCGACTGAGTATCGTAATCAGGGAATAAGTTAGAAAATCATTATCACACATACTTAGATGAGTCAGAAAATTAAATAAAAATCATAGATGGACTTCAAATAATATCATATAATGATCCATAAATAAATTTGGGTCAATAAAAGTCATTTGGGGTATGTTTAAGAGTTATTGTGACTTATTATCGTAATTAAGAAATAAGTTGGAAAATCCATTATCATGTGTATAAAATATGATCATGAACCAAATTAAAATGATGGGTGGACTCCAAACAATATGTGGGGATAGTCCATAAAAATAAATTGGACCAATGGACAACTTATGACCCATGAACAAATCATGTATAAAAATAGTAAATAAATAATTTCTGTATTATCAGAATGATAGAACTTACGTACCACTATCGTACGTGAGAGAACACATTAAAAAATTCTGTAAAAAATATAAATCAACCTCAAACATTATTCCTAAGCATTCCGCGAAGAAATGCATGCAACAAAAAATTCGATTGGCCAAGTGTACGACACAATGTGACTAATTATCCAAATTAGGAAACTAAGTCGGAAACTAGTTATTTAATATGATGAACTAAAGTAAAATATATGTTTGAGGTCAAATCATGCTTATTGGGCCAATAGGTTGTCAAATAAAAAGGAAATAATATTTAAAATTCGTATTGACCCAATACCTAGTAGTAAAATGGGTCATTTAAGCTTAGACATGAGTTAATTGGGTCATTAATCATGACCCAAACCTAAGCCCAACATGAATGTTCTTCTACTAGAAGTCTTAGATATGTTTTATGTTGAGAGTTTTGTCTGAATGCCAGTAGATCTCAAGTTACGGGCCTGACATGTAAGTCGCAACGAAGTCACGTATGTTTAGGGCTTTCTTACGTTCTTCCTGTGTTGCACATGATTAGAGACCGAATCAGATATAACCCCTAACATAAACGTTCTTACAATAGATGTCCTCGACATGTTTTATGTTGAGAGTTTTGTCTAAATGTCAGTAGATCTCAAGTTACGGGCCTGACATGTAAGATGCAATGAAGTCATGTATCTTTAGGGCTTTTTACGTTCTTCTTATTATACACGCGATGCGAGACCAAATTGGACTAAACCCCTATCACAAACGTTATGCTACTAGTAGTTCTCACCATGTTTTGTCTAAAAGTCATTGGTTAGAGAGTTATAAGCATGGTAAGTGAGCCGCTGCATGATCCTGTGTTTTTAGGTTGCACTTGACCTTTAAGTTCTTCATGTTTTTCATGAGATTCGAACAGAATTACGTCAAACCCCCAACATAAATGTTCTTCTACTAGTTGTCCTGGTAAGTTTTTATGTCAAGCATTTTGTCTAAATGTAATTAGATAGAGAGTTATAAGCATGGTAACAGAGCCACTGCATGATCTTGTGTTTTCAGGTTGCACTTGACCTTTATGTTCATCATATTTTTCACGAGAATCTAGATAGAATTAGGCCAAGCCCCCAACATCAAAGTTCTTCTACTTGTTGTCGTGGTCATCGTTTATGTTAAAAAGTTTGTCTAAATATCTTTAGATAGAGAGATATAAGCATGGTACGAAGAGTAGTTGTTTTTTCTGCGTTTTTGGGTTATGCTAGGAATCGCGTCTGGTCCAGGCGACGCGATTCCAACGCCTGGTATCGCGTTGGCCTGGTCCAACATGATCCAGTAAAAGGCATCCATGAGGTGTGATGCGATTCTCGCGCTGACCAGTCAACGGCCGCGTGAGACTTCGCACTGCGTGGGAGTCTGTGCCCGGTCTGAACCGTAACGGGATCCCCGGACGCGTTTCATGTCGTTTACCCGCCCAGCGTATTATTTAATGAATTTCCTTTGACGTGTCGCTATACCCCGACGCGATTCAGTCTGATAGGCACCCTACAAGGCCGACGCAATTTACCTTTCTGCATGGTTTGGCCTGTTTACCTGTACACCGTTTTTGAAAAATGTCCACTATGTTAGACGCCATTCATAGACCGACCCGAGACTGTTCTTTTCTGCTAGTCAGTCAGTATATTTGGTTTCTCGGTCTATCAGCATGTGCATGATGTTATATAGTATGCATGGACCTAAAAGCAATCAACCCATTGAAAAGCGGTAATGATATGAATATGATTCTAACGTGTAATTGTGATTGACCTTATGTTCATTTGATTATCTTATGATCTTACTTATTGTCAATTTGATATGATAAGAATATGATATGAATGTGGGGATGAATACATGTTAGTATGGACTTGTTAGTTGAGTTTCTATCATGATTTGAATATGAGTTTCAATAGTTATATGCTTTCTGATGTTTCAATTAATTATTTGTCAATTGCATACATGTTAGGAACGATTCGTGACTCGTCACTTACATCTTTGCATGATTAGGCACACCCTTCTAGGGGAATTGAGAGCTCTCTGTCGGTCATTCCGAATTGGCAGATTAGTGATCTTTTCCTTAAGACCTCCGTAAGTCTCTGTTCTCTATGGATTCCCACGTAGAGGCCGAGCTGGTTGTACCATGAAGTACCCTGGAGATAGAGAGCACATGTTCTGCGTACGATCTGTCATTAGTCATCCACATGTCAAGACATTAATGAATTATGAAACATAAGATACGTCGTTATACTGCCCATTTGTTCTCTTGAGCTATTTGTCACACCTTGACTCTATGGTGATCATGTTCTTGTTACATTGAGCTTATTATTGAAATTCTGTGGGCATAATATGAATATGTTTGTTCGGCACAACGTATGACTTTGGTCCATTTGACCAATGCCTGTGCAATAGGGGCCCTGTCTGGTCCTGGGGAGGAGCGCCCCAACGTACTTATTAACCGCGGGAGTATGGACTTTTGGTGCTTGGCATAGCAGAACGAATACACAAGATTTGTGTGAATGTGCCTTCGTTCGATATGATATGATATGATATGTGTGATATGATACGTCTGTTCATGTGAATACATGATATCTGTGTGAAGATGGCCAATTAATTTTGATATAATTCTACTCTTGAATTACCTGTCCATTGTATATGCAACTCGATATTTGATTTGATATGACATTCGTTCTATTCCTCTATTCAACTTCTTAGAAAAGCATGCATTGTCATCATGTTCATGTGCATATCTTGCCTATTTAAAATGTTAATCATGTATATTAGTGCCCGCATGATATTGAGATGTAAATCCTACTGAGCTAGTTCGCTCACCCCTATCATCCTGTCCTTTTCAGGTAGTGATGAGGAACCAGAGGAGTCAGATGGGGCAGGGCAAGAGTGATGAGCACCCGACATTGAGAAGATGAAGTATTAGGAATAGATATATGAATAGTCTATGAGAAACATTTTTATTTGAATAATGGGCCCTTTGGTTGGCTCGATTGATGTAAGGTTTTTAATTAGTTGAATGAATGGAATAAGGAGTACTTTCATGACAATATTATAGTTTCCACTATGTTATTCTATTCAATTGTGACTCTGCGCTATTCAACTATAATACGTCTATTTGTATCGTTCACGCACCTCGGTATTTATTCCGCTGCTAATATCGGGGCTGACATAACGACTAAGTGCCATAAATTGCATCTGATATTCGAAAACTGAAGAATTACCTTGCTGTAAAGTCCGGAATTGCTCTCTCTTTGCCTGCTGCACTTGAATTGGAAAGAATGTATCATTAAATACCTCCAGAAATTCCGGCCAAGCAATTGTCTCCTCTGCTCTGCTTGCAAAAGTGGTCTGCATCTTCAAGCGCCACCACTCCTGTGTAAAACCTCTCAACTGATAAGTAGCTAACACAACTCTATCAGCTGGAGGACACCTCATCATCACAAAGACCCGCTCAATCTCATGAATCCAGTGCTCCGCTGTATCTGGATTCGGTCCTCGTGTGTAAGTGGGCAGTTGTAACCTCAAAAATTTCTCAACCTGCATTACTGGTTCCTCTACTGCCCTTGCTGGTGGCGGTGGTGGTACGAATGGCACAAAAGGTACCTCCATACTCGGCGGTGGTGGAATTGGTGCATCAGGTACTGCTCCTCCAACCTCCGGTGGTACTGCTGCTAGTGGTATTGGTGCCTACTGATCTAGTCTCACTCGGATATCGGTCAAACATTCCCATATCCTTCCTATCATATGCTGAGTCGACTCTTCAGGCTCGTCTCCTCCATCACCCCAGTCTCTCCTATCAGCCATTTCAATTCTTGCACAGACAACATTCCAACCACATACAACCAAGCAAATCATTACAAAACAGAGTTAGCTACCAGCAGTGGACTATGTAGAAATAAGGCTATGTAACTTCCCAGTTCCTCCATATTTATACGGACCTTGCTCTCACACCAACTGTGACAGAACGCATCGTTCAAACCCGTTAAACCATTAACGAGGTTGAACCGACTCCGCCTCCTGCGATCGAGCCGTAGTCTCGCAAGGGATAACACACACAAGTCCGTGTAAACGCAAAGGAACACATTGTTTCACATATATGATTCACAAACTCACATATATTCATACTTAATTTACATAGCCACATTTCAACAAAAGCCAAGAAAAGTATAAGAGTCTGGGGCATACCCCGAGAACCTGCTAAGGCTGCTGCTGCTGCTGCACACCTCTTCCATACCCATACTCTCTCAGATAGGGGCAATTGCGGATCAAATGCCCTGGCTGATTACAATTATAACATCTATACCCTGGTGGAATAATGGGCTTGCCCAGCAGTACTCTATTGCGACTCCTCCACCTCTGGCCTACCACGACCTTGCTGAAATTGCTGTCGACCTCCCCATCCTCTTCCTTTACCTTTAAATACTTGCTTCAATTTCTGACCCCATTTACCAAAACTTGATGAAGAAGGTCCGGCTGGTGCTTTACCCTTACTCGCACCCACTGACTGCTGCGGTAGCCGAAAACTACCTGAGCCTGATTCGCCCCTGACGACCGAGTCCGAATAGACCTCTCCAACGTAGCTGCCCTCTGAGCTGCTTCTTCCACTGTTTTACACATGAGAGGTACTATTGCATCCTGCAACTCTACTCTCAAACCTCTAATGAAAATACTCAACCATCATATTATTATCTGATACTACATAAGACGCATATCGGCTAAGCGCCATAAACCTCATCTGGTACTCTAAAACTGAAGAGTTACCTTGCTGGAGTGTCTGAAACTGCTCTCTCTTCACTTGCTGCACTTGAATTGAAGAAAGAATGTCATTAAATACATCAAGAAACTCCGGCCAAGTGATAGTCTCTTCTGTCCTGCCTGCAAAGGTGTCTGCATCTTCAATTGCCACCATTCCAATGCCAAACCTCGCAACTGATAGGCAGCTAGCACGACTTTATCTACTGCCGGACACCACATGGTCGCAAAGACCCTCTCAATCTCATGGACCCAGTGTTCCACTATATCTGGATTCGGCCCTCCTGAATAAGTAGGCAGCTGCAATCTCAGAAACTTCTCAACTTGCATCACTGGTTCCTCTGCTAATAACACTGGAGGTGGTGGCAAGGGTGCTACAAAAGGCACCTCCACTCCTAGCGGTGGCAGAACTGGAACTGTAGGTACAGTCTCTCCGTCCCCAGGTGGCACGACAACCGGTGGTACCGGTGCATGCTGATCCATCCTCCTCTGAATATCAGTGAGGCTCTCCCAGATCCTTTCTATCATACGCTGAGTACTCTCCTCTGGATCATCTCCTCCACCACCCCAATCTCTTCTATCTGCCATTTCAAATTTCTACATAAACAAAACACCAAACAAAAATAGAACAACAAAATATCAGAAACCAGAGCCCCTACCAGCAGTGTACAAAGATCGAAATAAGGCTCTGTATCTTTCTAGTTCCTTATATTAACATGGACCTTGCTGATACAAACTGTGGCGGAACACCTCACCAAGCCCGTTAAACCGATAACGTACTTGATCTGAGTCCGCCTCCCGCGAACGGGCCGAAGCCTCGCAAGGGATACCACACCACGTCCATGTAAACACAAAGAAACACACCATTTCATATATAATTTCACAAGTTTACATAGCCATATTTCCACAAAACTGAAAGAAATTACAAGAGTCTGGGACATACCCCGAGGTACAACTGGAAGAAGTAAACAAACTAACTACACTACTATTGCTACACTGCTACTACTACAACTATACTGCTGGAGGTACTGACCCTGCACTACTACGACGCGGCTCTGAACTGGACGACGGTCGAGAAACGTCCTCCTCGCCCTCACATGTGGGAGTAGGGGTGAGCCTCGCTAGTCACTGGCTCAGTAGGGAACTCTCCCAAAACTGAGCAAACCAAAAACATAGGTACAAAAGCAGTAAACTACGCTAACAATTTATAGAACAACTAAACAGAATATTAAAGCTGTAAATGTACTCACCGTCTGTAGACTATGAAAACAACTGTAATAATTAAACGGCAAACCAGTACAAGTGTACGAGCTAAAGTAGAGACCGCCACACACGAGCCACGTGAACTGGTTCGCGACACCAGAGACTGACTCGGACAAGCTAACACAGGTCTACCTCTCAGTCTTGCAGCCACGGACGAAAGGTCTAGCTGCCGCTCGACATGAAAAGGTCAAGCAACTGTGGAGACCAACTAAACACCACCACCTGCGGACCACACGGTCGTAGGCCCATGCCTGACACCTCTAGAGACCCTGGCCTGGGCCGTCTAGAGTGAGGCACTGGAAAAGGACTAGCTGGGGACCAGTGTCGACTACTGGTGTCTGTACCCCCAACTACGAGCGCACTACAAGTGACCAAAAGACAAGTACGGCAGTCACTGTCCCACTGTCGTCCTTCCCTCAGCCGGACGTACAACTCAAGCAAAGGAGTGAGGGTGTCCAGGTCAGACGACACAGACCTCGACGATATAATACAATTACCGAGACAAAGCCCCGAGCTAACAACCTGGCTCACAGAGAACCTGGGGCACCCAACTGGAGAGGTAACCAAGGTAGGCGTCGTACTACTCGCCCCGTACACAAAACCACGTGCACGTCACACAAACCACGTGAAGACTCACGAAAACCGCGTGTACTAGTAGTCTACTACACGTGAACACCACGTAGACACGTAAAGAAACAGCCAACTGCGTACCCAGTACGCTAGTCTCAGAAACCACGTGCGCTAGGTGCTCCACAATTACCATTGCACCTTTCGATATCAACAAATATTCAATATAACAATATTTAAGTAAAAGCATGCTGGTGGCAACATCGACTGTCGTCGATGGAATATAGATGGCAAGGGATCTGGCCGTCTAGTTCCCAGCTGAAGAACCTGGCGTCAATCGATATTGACGTCAAGCTCCTCAACTCCAGTTCTTGCAGAAACCCTAAACCGATTCTATAGGCATTTTTTGTCCCGAAACCATTGAGAAAACATGAGGAAATACTTCCTCTAACATCCACACACTATAACCAAACCGTAACAATATGTTTCGCTACTCAGATTAATCAACCACCTATTAACCCGCATGGAACACTTCCTTCCCAGAAACGCTATTATCACGTCATTTCATGCTTTCAGAACATATTAAAGCAATTAGAATGATCTAAAGGGATCGTCCCCTACCTCCGGACGCGCTTAAACCTCCTAAATTCTACCGATTCGCACCAAACCCTCCACGAGCTCCTACGGCGATTACACCTCGCTCCGGCGTTTCCTTGGCCGATTCGTCACCACCTCACGTTCCACGATCCTCCAACTAACCTTCCGCAACTGTTGGAAGTAGTGGGGAAACAAGGGGCATGAGAATAGGGTGAGGAAACTGTCCTCAGATAGACATATATTCTGTAGGTCACACAGGTTGGCGTCAACCCTAATGCCATTTAGGGAACCATCATAGTAAACATCCACAAAGCCTGACGTTATGTTCTTAAGGTTGGCGTCACCTTCGATGGACGCCAAACAATCAACGACCACACCTGGCCGTCAACCCCTAATCAACTGCAGCAGGTCCTATCTTGTTTCAGGACCAAACCTGCTCCAAACCTGCGCGCACCACACATCCAAACCACACTGGCCTCACAATGGCCACCACAACCAACACACACATGATCCATAAGGATCCGAAAAACACGCGACGTTACATTACTATCATCTAAAAAGAAAATTTCGACCTCGAATTTATAACACAACTTAAACATAAACAATTTAAATATGCACATTTTTACAAATACTATCATCTAAAAAGAAATACAAAACCTTATTCAAACAGATAGGGATACCCTTTAGCCATTTCCTCGGCTAACTCCCAGGTATCCTCACCACCCAACTTATTTTCCCATCGCACTTTAACTAGCTCGATTTCTTTATTTCTCAGCTTCCTTATCTTTCGATCAGTGATCTGCACCAGATACTCTGACATGGTCATATCCGGCCTTAGGTCACCACCTTGGTAACTGATTATCTGAGCTGGATCTTCAATACACTTTCTTAACATAGAAACATGAAATACATCATGGACATCTGCAAAATCTGCTTGCAAATCCAGTCTATAAGCTGTTTCTCCAATTCTCTCAATCACCTGGAAAGGTCCCACATACCTTGGACTTAACTTTCCAGTCATGCCAAACCTCATATACCTTTACTTGGGGAAACTCTTAAGAAAACAAAATCTCCCACTTCAAACTGAAGTGGTCTCCTTCGGTTATCTGCATAACTCTTTGCCTGCTTTGAGCTGCCTGCAATTTTTCCTTAATAAGTTTCACACTGTTTCTGTGGTTTTCTGAATCAATTCAGGACCCACTAACTGCCTTTCTCCCACTTCATGTCAGTTCAATGGGGTTCTACATGGCCTTCCATATAAAGCTCCATACGGTGCCATCCCAAGACTGGTATGATAACTATTATTATAGGCAAACTCAATCATTCCCAAATGATGCTCCCTTCCAGTTACCTCCCCAAACTAAACAAAGCTCGCAACATGTCTTCAATCGTCTGAATAGTCCTCTCTATTTGATCATCTGTCTGGGGATGATAAGCGGAGCTATATCTCAGCTTAGTGCCAATTACTTTCTGCAGACTTTGAAGTGTTGCGGAATTCCCTATATGGTAATCTAGAAGGGGGGTTGAATAGATTACTGCCTATTAAGAACACTTGTTGCCTTCTTTTCGATAAGATACAAATTACTAGAAGTTATGGCAAGGACTAAACTTAGTGTGGATGTGGTGATTCGATGATAGATATCAAACAGATGATTAGAAGTGTGTATATGCGCCGTGCCTACCAAACATCTAACTAGTAGAAACGTTCAAACCACGAGAACACAACGATTTACATGGTTCGGAATACACAACTCGTGTATCCTACATCCACGAGCCACACACACACGCAGAACAATCTGCTTATGAGCTAGTTCAAGAACTACAACTCACACAAACACACGTGTTCACTGATGTGTACCACGATCAGAACAACACACACACGTGTATCAAGCACAAGGACTGGTTTGAAAACACCACACACACACAAGTATGGATAAAAGTGAAATAGAGAAGAGTTGAGAGTTGAGAATCAAATCCAATTGAAAACTCATCTGATGAAGTCTGGTAGGACTTCAAGCTTCGTCTTGATGATCAGAAGTTGATGGAGAGGCTTGAATCCACGACGTTCAGACTTCACCGCTGCACGGAAGACTTCTCTTGTTGAATCTGGGCAGCAGTAGAAGCAGAGCAGCAGGGCAAGACTTTTCTTGAGAGGCTTTTAGGGTTCTGCTTGGAGCTGCTTGTGTACGTGAATAGCTTCAAAAGATTGCTTATATAGTGGTGTTTACATATGGAGATATGTGGTACATAGAAACACCAAGTTTGGTAACATCCAACTTCCGTATTTGAAGCAACAGGTCGGCTGTCGACAGGTCTTCAGGCTGCTGTCGACAGGTCTTGACAGTTTGTCATTTGACAGAAGTCTGGAAGTTCAGGTTTGGCTCTGACTGAGTACATCTGTCGACAGTCTTGTGTTGCTGTCGACAGGTACCTGTTTTCCAGAAAACCTGAGTGTCTGACTGTGTAATTCTGTCGACAGGTGTCTGGCTGCTGTCGACAAAGCTTGTCTTCCAGAGTCTGTTGAGTGCTGACTGTGTGTATTGTCGACAGGGTCCTTGGTGCTGTCGACAGGTACACTGTCTTTCGACATTTGTTGACCTTTTCTACATGTTGTTGGTACATGTCTTGAGTAGTGTGTCCCTACATTATTGAACATAGTTAGTGAGACATTATAGTCATTTATAACCAAGCATTATACCAACATATTGTGACAAGTCATATGTATCAAGATCTTATGCAATTTTAAACTCAATTCACATTGTTCACTTGTTTACTTTGTTCATCATTGATCATCAACAAAAACATGTTGTATTTATGATTTAGAATGTGAACCCAACATTCTCCCCATTTTTGATGATGACAAAATTAATCAATTAAGTAAGTGTAAGCAAGTGCACAATTGAGTTTTTCCCCCCTTTTGTCAATATCCAAAAGCATACACCATAGACACATGTAGTAGGCAAGAAGACAAAATTTTCATTGATTTTTCATTGAGCATACATAATGTGCTAGGTAAAATATAACTTGAAAGGGAAAGACATTGCATGACCATCAAAGTAAGAGAACAACATAAGACATAAGATAATGGATAACAAGACAGAGGGTGGCAAACCCTGGATGACAAAGAGGGGCTGAAGATTGGGGAACATGTCCTCCAAAGTAACGAAGTCGACGTAGCATGGCTGCGCGACCTTCGTGAATGTGCCATAGACATCACGAAGGCGAAGGTTAGGCAGGATGACGAGCTCCGGCAATCGATCTTCCTGGTGCTCGTCCGACGTTCCGAAGGAGCCCTAGAACCTTGACCGACTTCTGGAAGAGCGAGGACGGCGACGAGAAGCCATCTTCTGGAAGGAGGGGCCATGAGATCTGCTGCTTGAAGTAGAGACTGGTGGTAGAAAGAAAGGAGACGAAGAAGAGAAGAGAAACACCAGGTTTGTAGAGTTGCTCTTCTGGTGCCCTGGAGAGGGGATTTGAAGAGTTGGAGGCAAGGAGGAGATTTGGAAAGGGTGGAAAGGGTGGAAAGGCGTGGGTTCCTCTTATAGAAAGTAGGTTTATATTTGAAAGGTTGGACCCACAAAATCCATTTTCGGATTTATGCCCGTGGACTGCCAAAACCTGACTTGACGTGCCTGTCGACAGGGGTGACAGGAGACCTGTCGACATGTGCCTTCAGTTTGGCCCTTTTTGCTGTTCTGAGTGTGAGTTGGAGGTAGAACTTTGAGCAGTTGTCTTTGGTGTTGAATGAAGGTGTTTAATAGATGAACACATATTTTAACTCACCATATGCATGTGTATGAAAAGCCATGTCAATTTCCTTAATAGTTTAAACATAATAACCAAGGAATTTGAAGTTATAGCATTAAGAAAACACTCACTAACCTAAAGAATAATGCACTTTCACCCATCTTTGTTAAATTGCAATGTAAGAGAACACAACCTCCAATTTGTTGATAGTCACTTGATTTAGGAAATGAACATCTATTATGTCAAGACAATCATACAGACCAGTGACCCTGGGATTTATGACTCAGTGGAGGCTGCACACTATTTCATTTTTTGTAATTATTTGTGGAAAATACAATTGGAACAAAATGATATTTAAATAGCTTCTCACCTTTTTACTTGAGGATAAACAGTACACGTGCCCATACCCTCAGTTACTGAGTGGAAGTGTCTAGCATACCGTTGTATAGAGTTAATGAGTAAGCCTTTTGACGTGAAGGCAAACAGTGGTGATGCCCATCACCTCGGTTACTCAGCAAAACTCAACATAGCTCTACATTTGTCCCACTTTACAGTTGATTGTACTTTTTCTTATTTGAATGCCATTTTTCAGAAATAGGTAGCTTTTCTCCAAGTATTGCTCTAAAGGCTCAAGATCAAGTGGTTGTTATGATTAGCTTTCAATGTTAGACATAAAGCCATGATCAAAATATTTATCAAGTCAATTGGGAGCTATGTGTTCCTACAAATAGGTTAGTTAGAGGAGTGAGGTGTATATCCTTGAGAGTTGTGAAATTGTTTCCAAAATGATATATCCTAAACCCAAACATGAGTAGTATGTGAAAATCATAGAGGTGTAAAGACTAGCATTTAATATGTTATGTATATGAAGTGTGAAAACATGCATTTACACCTTATAGACACCTTAAGCATTGACCATGAACCTACTCACTGAATGTATGAACAAAGGCTTGAAAAACCAACTTTAAGTGTTGCTGTCGACAGGTATGAATTGTCTGTCGACAGCTTCACACAGACAGGTGAAAGATGGTTCTGTGAGATGAAGACTGTGAATTGCTGTCGATAGGAAAAAGTGAGCCTGTCGACAGGTGCACACAGACAGAACAAGGAGGATTCTGGGAGAAGAATACTGTGCATAGCTGTCAACAGGACATGGTGAACCTGTCGACAGGTGCACACAAAGCAGAGAATGAATGATCTGTCTGTTCTCTTCTGTCGACAGGGATAGAGGTTGTTGTTGTGACAGAGGCATGTTCAGAGACAGTTTAAGAGAAGAATGAGGAACAGATTTGAACAATTAATGTGAAGGAATTTAGAGAGACAAAGTTTGAGTGATTCCCTTCACATTTTGAATTCATATGAGCTTACTTGCTCCCCCATAATGTGTGCTTGTTTGAACAAAAATACTCAAGTTCATGAAGACAAAATGCACACATATATCAATCAATGAAGCACATCAAGCATGTAGAAAGACATTTCACCAAAGGTTGACAAATTTCAAGGAGAATTGGAATGAGCAAAATTGTAAAGAAACTAATCTCATATTAGAGTATATGTCCCTTTCATGCCACATGGACCATGGGTACTTGGTGGAGAATGTTTTCTCACGCATAATGAGAGTTTCCTAACAAGCCTAATTGTTTGTCCACAAATCACCATTTTATATACCTCATAGCCATTGCATAAGGAACTATGCTTGAATATTTGAAGTTTCATTGCAATTTGCACAAACCCAACTCTCTTCTCAATGTGTGAACCTATCTTCTGCCAATAGTTTGGTAAAGATATTAGCCAATTGTTTTCAGTGGGTATGAAGCTAATTTCCAATGCTTTGTGGCTGCTTCATCTCTCAAAAAGTGGTGACGTATTTCAATGTGTTTTGTCCTAGAGTGTTGAATGGGGTCTTTGAAAGATTGATGGCACTAGTGTGTCACATAGGATAGGTGTGCATCCAAGGTCAATGTTGTAGTCACACAACTGACTTTTTATCCACAACACTTGAGCCGCACACTCCCTGCAGCAACATATTCTGCCTCTGCAGTGGAGAGTGCAACCGAGTGTTGATTCTGGATGCCCATGAAACCATGCAACCACCAAGAATTTGGCAGTAGCCACTAGTGCTTTTCCTATCAATTTTACATCCAGCATAGTCAGCATCAGAATATGAAACCAAGTTGAAGCTACTACCTGCTGGATACCAAAGACCCAAATCATGCGTACCTGAGAGATATCTGAAAATTCTCTTAACTGCAATTAGATGGCTTTCCTTTGGACTAGATTGATATCTAGCACAAAGACAGACGCTGAATTGTATATACGGTCTACTTGCAGTAAGATAAAGGAGTGAGCCAATCATACCTCGAAAGTGCTTGGCATCTACCCATTTTACCTTTCTCATCATTTTCCAGCTTTATGCTTGTGCTCATTGGTGTTGAAGCATGTTTAGCTTGTTCAAACTGAAACTTCTTCAGAAGTTCTTTGACATATTTTTCTTGGTTGATGAAGAATCCATCTTCTAACTGTTTGACCTGCAAACCAAGAAAAAATTGTAGCTCCCCCATTAAGCTCATCTAATTCATGTGCATGTGTTTAGAAAATTCTTCACACAGTGAACGGTTAGTGGAACCAAATATAATGTCATCCACATAAACTTGAACAACTATGTATGATTGCGGACTTTCTTTGTAAAGAGTGTTTGTCCACTTTACCTCTTGAGTAGTTTTTGCTTACAGAAATGAGCTGAGCCGGTCGTACCAAGCTCGGGGTGCCTGTTTCAAACCATAGAGAGCTTTGTGCAATTTAAATACATGGTTTGGTTTATCATGATCCTCAAAGCGGGTGGTTGAGAAATGTAGACTTCCTCTTTTATGTAGCCATTTAAGAAAGCAGTTTTAACATCCATTTGATATAGTTTGAACTTGTTAGAACATGAATATGCTAACAAGATCCTAACTGCTTCTAGCCTAGCGACAGGTGCAAAGGATTCTTCAAAATCCACACCAAATTCCTAATTGTAACCCTTGCAACAGTCTATCCTTGTTCTCACCACTTTACCTCTTCATTGAGTTTATTCCTAAAGACCCACCTTGTTCCTATGACAGAAATTTCAGGGGTTTTAGGAACCAAACTCCAGACATTATTTCTTTGAAATTGGCCTAACTCCTCATGCATAGCATCAATCCAAGAATTTTCTTTTAATGCTTCTTCAACATTTTTAGGCTCCACTTGAGAGACAACGGCTAAATGATCATGTTCAACTATTTGATTAACTTGAGACCTAGTTTGAACTAAATCATTATGTCACCTATGACATTCTCAAGTGGATGAGCTTTAGAGTACCTCACATGGTGATTGTTGAAGGGCCGGGTTGATCTTGCAGTTGAGGATGTTGTCTGGAGGAGGGGTGGCTGGTGGACTATCATCTTGAGGATGTCTTCTTGTTGTGGATCTTCAGCAGGAACTTCATCATGATTTCTGATCAAACATCCGTCATCTTCATCATCATACCTGCGAAGAATCCACTCTTTCCTTTAAAACTGCTTGATTTCCTTCTTCTTTTCTTTGAAGTTCCTCAAGTGTTGTCCCTCCCATGTCATCAAAACTGTAGGAATTTACAATGTTAGGCTTGATTTAAGATTCATCAATATGACATGTGGAGTTTCTTCCACGGTTCTTGTTTTCAGATTGAACACCCTATATGCTCTAGAATGTTCAGAGTATCCAAGAAAAATACCTTGATCGCTTTTGGCTTCAAACTTGTCCAAGTCATTTTTATCATTGTTATGAATAAACACCTTTGAACCAAAAAGTTAAAGTACCCAATGGTGGGTTTCTTATCTTTCAGAAGTTCGTAAGGACTTTTCTTGAATACGGGTCTTACCATGGCTCGATTAAGGATGTAACAAGATGTGTTTACCGCTTCTGCCTAAATGGTTCGTGCTAATTGATTCTCGACCAGAAGCGTACGAGCCATCTCACCAAGGTTCTATTTTTCTCTCCACAACTCCATTTTGCTCGGGAGTTCTCGAGGAGGAAAACAGGTGGTCTATACCTTGGTTCCTGCAAAATTCGGAGAAGGAATTATTGTCAAATTCTCCCCCGTGATCAGTGCGGATGGAGTAGATTTTATTGACATTCCCATGCTCAATTTTGTTGAAGAATTCTTCAAAAACACTTAATGCTTCATTCTTGTGAGCCAGAAATTTTCCCAAGTGAACCTAGAGAAGTCATCCACAATGACAAAACCATAACGCTTGCCATTGAGACTGAGTGTTCTCGTAGGTCCAAATAGGTCCATGTGTAAGAGTTCATAAGCTTTGGAAGAACTTACCGGTGCCTTTGATTTGAAGGATTTCCGGGTTTGTTTTCCCTGTGCACATGCATTACAGAAATTTTCATTCTTGTTAAAGGAAATTTCAGGAAGACCACTTACCAACTTAAGCCTCATGATCTTGTGCAATACATTGTACTAGCATGACCGAGCCTACGATGCCACAATGTAAGCTCGTCCTGTTTGTTTGCTACAAGACACAAATTGTTATTTTCTGGATCATCTAAGTCAACCATGTAGATGTTGTTCATTCTTTTTCCAGAAAATTTTAGGCTTTCTGTTTCCTTATCAAGAATTTGACATGAATTGGATTCAAAGACAATTTTATGACCTTTATCACACAATTGACTTATGCTAAGCAAATTGTGATGAAGGCCATCAATAGTAGCACATTGTCTATAGAGTTAGAGGCAAACTTACCAACTTTACCTGAGCCAATTTCTGACCTTTGTTGTTACCTCCAAAGATCACTTGACCTCCGTCTTTTTCCACAAGCAAACTGAATTTAGCTTTGTCGCCCGTCATATGCCTCGAGCAACCACTGTCCAGGTACCATTTGTTTTGATTGTGGGCTGCTAGGCATTTCTGCATGGTGGATCAAGCAAGAGGTTTTGGTACCCAAATTACTTTGGGTCCCATTAATCATTCATGCCAAATAACAAGTGCCTAGGAATCCAAACTTGTTTGATTTTCATTTGATTTGGTTTATTCCAGCATTGTTTTTCATTATGTCCAATCTTTTTACAGATTTTGCATGATGATTTAGGAACAACATTGGGTTTGACATTTTTAGAAGCATCCATAGGCATCTTACCCTTTTGTTCCCTTGTAAGTCTAGCTTTGGGAACTTGATGTTTGTCTTGTGGACGGCCCTGTTTAGAGCTTGTAGCAAATTCTCATGTTGACTAGGAACAAATTTGGTGACTTTAGGTTCCTATTTTTTTACCCTTGTGTTGATTTTTCCTTTTCTTTGAAGGGTTTGGTTTGCTAGAGCTTGGGGTTGGATCAATGAAATCAGTCATCAGATTTTTGCCAATTACCTTTGGCTTTGGATTTTGAAATCCAATCCCATGTCTTGCGACAAAACATTGAACCTAAGATTGCATCCAAGTTCTGTTTGCTTTTTACAAAACTTGATAGATCTTTTGATTTGCCTTTTAGTTATGTTTCAGCTTTTTCAAATTTCTCTTTCAGATTAGCATGCTCACCTTAAGAATTTCAAGAGAGTTTATTAGATCATCTCTTTCCTTTTGAACTTCTTGATACTTAAGTTTCATGCTATCCAATTCATCACTGTGGGTTTGTTCATCAATTTTCATCAAATCAATTACCTTGTTCAGAGACTCAATTTCTTCTTGTTGTTTGATTCATGAACAAGGAAATTCATTTTCTTCTTTAGTGCTTTGTTTTCAGACTTAAATTCACAAAATTTTCAAATAGTATGTATAAGCCTCTTCCCATTCATCAATAGAAAAATTCTCGAAGGAAGAGTTTACCTCAGTTGAATCGTCACTCTTCGCCATGAGACACTGAATCTCTTCATCTTCCGAGGTGGCTTGACTGTCCTCATCTTCATCGCTCCATGAAGCCAACATTACTTTGGCTTTCTGAACATGAATTTGTCTTTCTTCAATTTTTTCTTAAGCTCGGGGCATTCTCCTCTCATGTGCCCTGCTTCTTGCACTCATAACAAACCACATCAGATTTTTTGTTAGGTGAATCAAATCTGTTGGTACCCTTTTGGAACGGTTTTGAGTTTCTTGAACCTCTTTTCTTGAATTTAAGGAACTTCTTAAATTGTCTAGTGAGCATGGCCATCTCGTCATTCTCACTATCACTAGAGGATTCAGACTCAATACTTTCCTGTTGAGTACTCCTTTTGGAATCTGAAGTGACTTTCTTGGAAGCTTTCAAAGCAATGGACTTCCTTGGGTTCTCTTCAGTTTCCTTCCTTTTCACATTCAATTCATAGGTCATGAGACAACCAATCAATTCATCCACTTTCATGGTTGAAAGATTCTTGGAATCCTCAATGATAGTGACTTTGGTGTTCCATGAGGATGGAAGAGACCGAAGTATCTTCCTCACCAAATCACTCTCTGAGTATTCCTTTTTAAGACCTTTTAGTCCATTTATCAGAACCATGAATCTAGCAAACATGTCAGATATTGTCTCATCTTGATTCATCTTAAACATTTCATATTCTGAGACTAGCATGCTTACCTTAGATTCTCTCACCTCAGACGTACCTTCATATATTAACTCGAGCTTGTCCCACATCTCCTTAGCTGAGATGCATGTGGAGACCCTCGAGTATTCCTTTGGATGGACCGCGCACTGCATCATGTTGAGCACGCTCCAGTTGAGAGTCCCTTTGGCAATCTGGTCTTTAGTCCATGTATCTTCGTCTTGAGGCAATTCATATGGTCATGTTCTGACTATCTTCCACAATTCAATGTTTTGTGCACGTAGAAACACCTGCATGCGGTTTTTCCAATAGGGATAGTCAGTGCCATCAAAGAAGGGTGGCCTAGTGACTGAATGTCCCTCGGCCATATACCCCCTTACTAGAATCCATAAGATCAAGGATCTTCTGATCGTAAGATCAAATAGATGTGACAGTAAACAGAGAAACCTCGCTCTGATACCAATTGAAGTGTTGCGGAATTCCCTATATGGTAATCTAGAAGGGGGGTTGAATAGATTACTGCCTATTAAGAACACTTGTTGCCTTCTTTTCGATAAGATACAAATTACTAGAAGTTATGGCAAGGACTAAACTTAGTGTGGATGTGTGTGATTCGATGATAGATATCAAACAGATGATTAGACGTGTGTATATGTGCCGTGCCTACCAAACATCTAACGTAGAAACGTTCAAACCACGAGACACAACGATTTACGTGGTTCGGAATACACAACTCGTGTATCCTACATCCACGAGCCACACACACACGCAGAACAATCTGATTATGAGCTCGTTCAAGAACTACAACTCACACACACACACACGTGTTCTCTGATGTGTAACCACGATCAGAACAACACACACACGTGTATCAAGCACAAGGACTGCTTGAAACACACCACACACACAAGTATGGATAAAAGTGAAACAGAGAAGAGTTTGAGAGTTGAGGATCAAATCCAATTGAAAACTCTTCTGATGAACATCTGGGTAGACTTCAAGCTTCGTCTTGATGATCAGAAGTTGATGGAGAGGCTTGAATCCACGACGTTCAGACTTCACCGCTGCACGGAAGACTTCTCTTGTTGAATCTGGGTAGCAGGTAGAAGCAGAGCAGCAGGGCAAGACTTTTCTTGAGAGGCTTTTAGGGTTCTTGCTTGGAGGCTGCTTGTGTACGTGAATAGCTTCAAAAGATTGCTTATATATTGGTGTTTACATATGGAGATACGTGGTACATGGAAACACCAAGTTTGGTAACATCCAAACTTCCCGTATTTGAAGCACAAGTCGGCTGTCGACAGGTCTTCTGGCTGCTGTCGACAGGTCTTGACAGTTTGTCATTTGACAGAAGTCTGGAAGTTCAGGTTTGGCTCTGACTGAGTACATCTGTCGACAGGTCTTTTGGTGCTGTCGACAGGTACCTGGTTTTCCAGAAACCTGAAGTGTCTGACTGTGTAATTCTGTCAACAGGTGTCTGGCTGCGGTCGACAGGGCTTGTCTTCCAGAGTCTATTGAGTGCTGACTGTGTGTATCTGTCGACAGGGTCCTTGGTGCTGTCGACAGGTACACTGTCTTTTGACATTTGTTGACCTTTTCTACATGTTGTTGGTACATGTCTTGAGTAGTGTGTCTCCTACATTATTTAACATAGTTAGTGAGACATTATAGTCATTTATAACCAAGCATTATACCAACATATTGTGACAAGTCATAAGTATCAAGATCTTATGCAATTTTAAACTCAATTCACATTGTTCACTTGTTTACTTTGTTCATCATTGATCATCAACAAAAACATGTTGTATTTATGATTTAGAATGTGAACCCAACAGACTTCTCCAGAAACCAGAAGTAAATCTTGGATCTCTGTCAGACACGATAGTCTTCGGAATACCATGCAGCGGAGCAATTCTTTCAACATAAACTTTTGCTAATCTGTCCACTCTCCAAGACATAGTTACTACCTCTAATTTGCACACCTTGGTCAACCTGTCAACAAACACCCAAATTCCATTATGTCCCGAAGCTGTTCTTGGTAAACCAGCTACAAAGTCCATGGCAATATCATCCCATTTCCATTGTGGAATGGGTAACGGTTGCAATAGACCTCCAGGCTTCTGATGTTCTGCTTTAATCTGTTGACAGATAGCACATCTTGCAACAAATTCTGCTATTTTCTTTTTCATATGAGGCCACAAAAAATGTTTCTTTAAATCCTGGTACATTTTAGTACTACCCGGATGGATAGTGTACCTAGATTTATGGGCCTCTTCCAACACTCGCTGCTTTACTTCTCTTTCAGCTGGTACAAATAACCTGCCTCTGAGCCTAACCACACAATTATCATCAATGGTAACTTCTTCCATTTTTACAATCTCAGCTAAACTTATATCTACTTTCTGAGCTTCCACAATCTGCCAATACAAGGACGGCTCTACAGCACTAGCAGCTAGTACTGCCCGTCGCTGACTACTGGGCACATACAAGGAGTTCTCCACTATCTCTTCATATAGCTTCCACTCTTTGATCATCATCATATTTATATATGCCTTTCTGCTCAAGGCATCTTCTACAACATTGGCCTTACCCGGATGGTAAGCTAAACTGAAATCATAATCTTTCAAATATTCAATCCATCTGCGCTGACGAAGATTTAAATCTTTCTGCGAGAAGATATACTTCAAACTTTTATGATCTGTAAAGATCTCAAATCTCTCTCCATACAGATAATGCCTCCACATTTTCTAAGCAAACACAACTGCTGCCAATTCCAAATCATGAGTGGGGTAATTCTCTTCTGCGGCTTCAATTGCCTGGACGCATAAGCTATCACTTTGCCATGCTGCATAAGTACTGCACTAAGTCCTCTCCTTGAAGCATCTGTATATATTACAAAACCACCACTTCCTGCCAGTAATGTTAATATAGGTGCTATTGTAAGTCTTTTCTTCATTCCATAAAACTTTTCTGACATTCACCGGACCACACAAATGGCACACCTTTTCTGGTCAACTTGGTCATAGGTGCCGCAATCTTAGAAAAATCTTGTATGAAGCGCCTATAATAACCTACCAATCCCAGAAAACTTCTAATTTCAATAATTGTCTTAGGCACTTCCCATTTCATCACTGCTTCCACTTTACTTAGGTCCACTGCTACTCCTTTAGCTGGGATGACATGACCCAGAAATTGAATTTCTTTCAACCAAAACTCACACATACTGAATTTAGCAAATAACTGGTTATCCCTTAACAACTGCAGGGTAAACCTCAAATGAGATGCATGCTCCTCTTCAGATGTTGAATAAATCAGAACATCATCAATAAAGACCACAATGAATTGATCTAAATATGGATGAAAAATTCTATTCATCAGATCCATAAAACCTGCAGGAGCATTGGTCAACCCAAATGGCATAACCACAAATTCATAGTGACCATATCTGGTTCTAAAAGCTTTTTTATCTATATCTTCCTCCTTGATCCTTAACTGATGATACCCAGACCTCAAATCAATTTTAGAAAATACTTTTGTCGATTGCAACTGATCAAACAGATCATCTATCCTTGGAAAGGGTATTTATTCTTAATGGTCACATCATTCAACTTCCTATAATCAATACACATACAAAACTTCCATCTTTTTTTTCACAAACAACACCGGTGCTCCCCACGGGGAATGACTCGGTCTAATGAACCCTTTCTGCAACAACTCTTCTAATTGCTTTTTCAATTCTTTAAGTTCTGCTGGTGCCATCCGATATGGAGCTTTAGAATCGGCATGGTACCTGGCAGCAACTCAATGGTAAAGTCCACCTCTCTATGTGGAGCTAAACCAGGCAAATCTTCAGGAAAACATCAGCAAATTCCCTAACCACGGAACTGCTTCCACTGACTGACTAGCTTCCACCAGACTCACCGAGACTAAATAAGCCACACATCCAGCATTTATCAACTTTCTAGATCTAATTGCAGAAATTAGAAACTTAGAGGTATAGAATGGCATACCTTGATATTCAAATACTGCACTATTAGGATGACAAAACCTGATCCTCTTCTTTCTGCAATCTAGCATTGCTCCATAAGTCTCAAGCCAATCCATACCTAAAATAATATCATAATCTGTCAACTGCAGGGCATACAACCGACCCGACATTTGGTTCCCTTCGATCACAATAGGAGCTTCATCTACATAGCTCGAAGTGAGCAAAAACTCACCCGAGGGAACTTCCACTACTAACTCAC
The DNA here is from genome assembly GCA_014218235.1 of Colocasia esculenta. NCBI lineage: Eukaryota > Viridiplantae > Streptophyta > Magnoliopsida > Alismatales > Araceae > Colocasia > Colocasia esculenta. The sequence goes on from CM024761.1 coordinate 129,955,433, forward strand.
AAGACTTTTCCTCTAAAGGAAACCATGCAATCCAGGAATTCTTCGGAAATAAAAGAATGAGAGGCACCCGAATCAAATAAAACTCTTGCTGAATAGTCATAAAGAGGTAAGTACCTTCTATCATATTTGATGCCTCCTCGCCTCCGACCCCTTCCCCGTCTGCGGTGCTCCTCTGCCACGACCTACCTGTGGTTGCTGATACTGCTGAGGCTGCTGCTGCTGCTGCACACTCTTCCATACCCATACTCTCTCGGATAGGGCATTGTGGATCAAATGCCCTGATGATTACAATTATAACATCTATACCCTGGTGGAATAATGGGCTGCCTGGCAGTACTCTGTTGCGACTCCTCCACCTCTGGCCTACCACGACCTTGCTGAAATTGCTGTCGACCTCCCCATCCTCTTCCTTTACCTTTAAATGCTTGCTTCAATTTCTGACCCCATTTACCAAAACCTGATGAAGAAGGTCCTGCTGGTGCTTTACCCTTACTCGCACCCACTGACTGCTGCAGTAGCCAAAAACTACCTGAGCCTAATTCGCCCACCTGACGAGTCCGAATAGACCTCTCCAACGTAGCTGCCATCTGAGCTGCTTCTTCCACTGTTTTACACATGAGAGGTACTATTGCATCCTGCAACTCTACTCTCAAACCTCTAATGAAATACTCAACCATCATATTATTATTTGATACTACATAAGGCGCATATCGGCTAAGTGCCATAAACCTCATCTGGTACTCTAAAACTGAAGAGTTACCTTGCTGGAGTGTCCGAAACTGCTCTCTCTTCACTTGCGGCTCTTGAATCGGAAAGAATGTATCGTTAAATTCATCAAGAAACTCCGGCCAAGTGATAGTCTCTTATGTCCTTCCTAAAAAGGTGGTCTGCATCTTCAATTGCCACCATTCCAATGCAAAACCTCGCAACTGATAGCTAGCTAGCATGACTTTATCTGTTGCCGGACACCTCATGGTCGTAAAGACCCTCTTAATCTCATGGACCCAGTGTTCCGCTGTATCTGATTCGGCCCTCCTGAATAAGTAGGCGGCTGCAATCTCAGAAACTTCTCAACTTGCATCACTGGTTCCTCTGCTAATAACACTGGAGGTGGTGGCAAGGGCTACAAAAGGCACCTCCACTCCTCCTCGGTGGCGGAACTGGAACTGTAGGTACAGTCTCTCCATCCCCAGGTGGCACGACAACCGGTGGTAGGCGCTTGCTGATCCATCCTCCTCCGAATATCAGTGAGGCTCTCCCAGATCCTTTCTATCATACGCTGAGTACTCTCCTCTGGATCATCTCCTCCACCACCCCAATCTCTTCTATCTGCCATTTCAAATTTCTACATAAACAAAACACCAAACAAAAATAGAACAACAAAATATCAGAAACTAGGGCCCCTACCAGCAGTGTACAAAAACCGAAATAAGGCTATGTATCTTTCTAGTTCCCTTATATTAACACGGACCTTGCTCTGATACCAACTGTGGCGGAACACCTCGACCAAGCCCGTTAAACTGATAACGTACTTGATCTGAGTCCGCCTCCCGCGAACGGGCCGAAGCCTCGCAAGGGATACCACACCACAGTCCGTGTAAACACAAAGGAACACACCATTTCATATATATATATTTCACAAGTTTACATAGCCATATTTCCACAAAACTGAAAGAAAGTACAAGAGTCTGGGGCATACCCCGAGGTACAACTGGAAGAAGTAAACAAACTAACTACACTACTATTGCTACACTGCTACTACTACAACTATACTGCTGGAGGTACTGACCCTGCACTGCTACGACGCGGCTCTGAACTGGACGACGGTCGAGAAACGTCCTCCTCGCCCTCACCTGTGGGAGTAGGGGTGAGCCTCTCTAGTCATTGGCTCAGTAGAGAACTCCCCCAAAACTGAGCAAACCAAAAACACAGGTACAAAAGCAGTAAACTGCGCTAACAATTTATAGAACAACTAAACAAAATATTAAAGCTATAAATGTACTCACCGTCTGCCGACTACGAAAAATAACTGTAATAATTAAACGACAAACTAGTACAAGTGTACGAGCTAAAGTACAGACCGCCACACACGAGCCACGTGAACTGGTTTGCGACACCAGAAACTGACTCGGAGAAGCTAACACTGGTCTACCTCTCAGTCTCGCAGCCACGGACGAAAGGTCCAGTTGCCGCTCCACGTGAAAAGGTCAAGCAACTGTGGAGACCAACTAAACACCACCACCTGTGGACCACATGGTCGCAGGCTCATGCCTGACACCTCTGGAGACCCTGGCCTGGGCCCTCTAGAGTGAGGCACTGGGAAAGGACTAGCTGGGGACCAGTGTCGACTACTGGTGTCCGTACCCCCAACTACGAGCGTGCTACAAGTGACCAAAAGACAAGTACGGCAGTCATTGTCCCACTGTCGTCTTTCCCTCAGCCAGACGTACAACTCAAGCAAAGGAGTGAGGGTGTCCAGGTCAGATGACACAGACCTCGATGGTACAACACAAGTACCGGACAAAGCCTCGAGCTAACAGCCTGGCTCACAGAGAACCTGGGGCACCCAACTGGAGAGGTAACCACGGTAGGCGTCGTACTACGCGCCACGTACACAAAACCACGTGCACGTCACACAAACCACGTGAAGACTCACGTAAACCGCATGCACTAGTAGTCTAGTACACGTGAACACCACGTAGACACGTAAAGAAATAGCCAACTGCGTACCCAGTACGCTAGTCTCAGAAACCACGTGCGTTAGGTGCACCACAATTACCATTGCACCTTTCGATATCAACAAATATTCAATATAACAATATCTAAGTAAAAGAATGCTGGCGGCAACATCGACTGTCGTCGATGGAATATAAACGGCAAGGGATCTGGCCATCTAGTTCCCAGCTGAAGAACCTGGCGTCAATCGATATTGACGTCAAGCTCCTCAACTACAGTTCCTGCAGAAACCCTAAACCGATTCTACAGGCATTTTTGGCCCCGAAACCATCGAGAAAACATGAGGAAATACTTCCTCTAACATCCACACACTATAACCAAACTGTAACAATATGTTTCGCTACTCAGATTAATCAAACCACCTATTAACCCGCATGGAACACTTCCTTCCTAGAAACGCTATTATCACATCATTTCATGCTTTCAGAACACATTAAAGCGATTAGAATGAACTAAAGGGATCGTCCCCTACCTCCGAACGCGCTTAAACCTCCTAAATTCTCCCGATTCGCACCAAACCCTCCACGAGCTCCTACGGCGATTACACCTCGCTCCGGCGTTTCCTTGGCCGATTCGTCACCACCTCACGTTCCACGATCCTCCAACTAACCTTCCGCAAATTTTGGAAGTAGTGGGGAAACAAGGGGCATGAGAATAGGGCAAGGGAGAGGGAGAATAGGGTGAGGAAACTGTCCTCGGGTAGACCTATATTCTGCAGGTCGCACAGGTTGGCGTCAACCCTAATGCCGTTTAGGGAACCGTCTCAGTAAATGTCCACAAAGCCTGACGTTAAGTTCTTAAGGTTGGCATCACCTTCCATGGACGCCAAACCAATCAACGACCACACCTGGCCGTCAACCCCTAATCAACTGCAGCAGGTCCTATCTTGTTTCAGGCCCAAACCTGCTCTAAACCTGCCGCACCACACATCCAAACCACACTGGACTCACAATGGCCACCACAACCAATACACACATGATCCATAAGGATCCGAAAAACACGTGACGTTACATCTAGGGACTCTGGCCAGAGCTCCCTACAGTGAGGCACTGGAAACAGGACTAGCTGGGGGCCAGTGATGTCTATTGGTGTCCGTACCCACAATAAGAATGCGCTACAAGCGACAAACAACAGACTCACAAGTCGTTGTCCTACTGTCATCTTTCCCTTTATACAGTACAACACAAGTACCGGGACAATCCCCGAGCCAACAACCTAGCTCACAAAGAACCTCACTACAAGAAAAAGTGCCATTACCGATGGCTATTTCCGACAGAAATACCGACGGATATTCTGACAGAAAAATTTTCGTTGGTATATATATAGGAACTTTCGACGGAAATATTTCCGTTGGAAGTGCCGTCGGTAATCCCACTTTTTCCCTTCCCCGCCATCCCCACGAAACCCACTCCTCTCTCTCTCTCTCTCTCTCTCTCTCTCCTCTCGCTCTCTCTATCTCTATCTCCTCTCTCTCTCTCTCTCCTCTCTTCTCTCTCTCTCTCTCTCTCTCTCTCTCTCTCTCTCTCTCTCTCTCTCTCTCTCTCTCTCTCTCTCTCTCTCTCACCTCGCCGATCACCGGTATCCGCTCACCGCTCGCCGCCTGCAGTGCCACAGCCGGCTGCCACGACCGGCCCCGCCAATGCCGCCGTCGCCGAGCTAGCCGTCAGTGCCGCCATACCGCCGAGCTTCTTCGCCGCCGGGTACGTATCCGGCCTCCCCTCTCCCCCTTCCCCGGCGACCCCCTTCCCCGGCGACCCCCCTCCCCCTCCCCTCCGCAGTCCCACACCCCCCCCCCAACAGGCGACCCCCCTCCCCCTCCTGCTGTCCAAGCCCCCCATGTCGCCCCCTCCCCCTCCCTTCCCCACCTGCCACCCCCTCCCTGTCGGCCCCCCCTCCCCTTCCCGTCCCAGCCCCCCCTCCCCCCTGCACCCCCTTCCAATCCTTGCCACCCCGCTCCCTCAACAGGAGACCCCCCTAGCCCCCCACAGTCCCCCTCTCGCCCCTCCCCCATAGTCCCCCCCTCCCCCATAGTCCCCCCCTCCCCCACATTCCCCCGTCCCCCACAATATTCCCCTCCTCCCCCACATTAACCCCTGCCCCACAATCCCCCCCTCCCCCACATTTCATAGCGTTTAATTATTAATTTGCTGCGTAATTTTTAAGGTGTTACTTAATATTCCATGGCATAACAATTGACCATTTATTATTTTTTGTCTTAATGTCATGCGTGCTAACATATATATTGAGGTGTTGCATTGCTCGCTGTTATTGTTTTATGCTTTACATGAAAATAAACAATGTAATGACTTTCTTTGTTAAACATATTGTTTACTTTCACATATTTGTTTATTTCACACTGCAGTTAATCCTTCAACTTTCGTATGTTTATTTGTAGCCATTTGATTGATTCTTTCATATTTACCATATTATGATTTAATTTCATATTTTAAATTACTCATGAATAAATTATTATCATTTTTTTTTCTAATTAGTGATGAGAGTTCGCGATTGGAAATTAGACTCAAAGAAGAACAAATGTCCAACGTATCAAACTATGTGTTTGTTTGAACGAAAGATATTACTGATGGATATTCGAAGATTGCAGGATGGTTTACTTTTGGTGAAAGAGAAGATGAAGAAAATCATAAAGATTATTCGGAAAGAAGACAGACAAAGTTTAGAAAACAAAAGTGGATTATCTGTTATTGTTCAAGATGAAAAGGACTGCGATATTCAGTAATCTTACGATGCAGTTGGTGTGGTAGTTTGTACATGTTTAGTGGAAAATGTTGGTCAAAATTTGTGGAAAACATTGTGTCAAAGAACTTGACATTGTGAAGTTATGTCTTCTCATTATGTACGAAGAGATGTATTTGGCAAACTATATTAGGGATATTAGTGGTTAGTTCAAAACCTAGGAAATCTAATGAGAAGCTGGTGAGTAAAAAGTCGATCAAGTGGTGGTGGCCTAATATGAAGACATCACGGTGTGTATGAACAAATAGTCTTTGTGTTCTTTTTAATGTTCAATACCATTAAGTATTTATATAGTGCTTAAATTTATTTGATATTCATGTATGCTTACTCTTCATTTATCTTTACGTCAATGCTTTGTTTCACAAGTTTGACAAAGTTTTATAATTTGCATATCAACACACCTATTGCTTCTCTTCACTGTGGCACCATTTCACCACCGCCAAAAACATACATGTATAAATAAATTTATAAGTGAACCCCAATACCATCTTTCCCCAACACCATTAGGCATTAGGCTAGAATACCCATCCAGCATGCCACCAAAGTTTTGGTAATCCGTTTTTTACATGAGAACATGGATATGATTTCTCCACTAGAGACTAAGGTTGTGCTTCAAAAAGAAAAAACCTGACTTAGCTGTTGGATTACCTCCAAACAAGAAGAGGATCCTTTATAGCATTTATTTTTATTTTCCTCCTAATTATAGATGCCAAAGAAAACATCAGATCCCTTGCAGGTAAGTCTGCACCTAACGACAAAGCGTATTCAAATCTCCTGCAAGTTACACATCAGTAGCTCAGATTTCTTGATAATTTATCCTGCAAAATAGGCAACTTTCTCTCCACACAAACACAGAATAAATTGCACGATAAAAGTCCCAGAGGTGGGTACCTAGATTTCATAGAGAGATTAACATTTTCTTATGCCAACAAATGTCTTCTATCTTCGTACTGGGAATGATGAGACATTCCATGCCTATATTAACTTTGGGACTCTCCATATACTAATTCGAAATTCGAGTTGGCAGTTCAGTTCAATATTTGGTTTCACCCATTTGGCCTCATGGTTTTGGGTGGGGTAGCAGTGATGCTTGCAAAATAATTATGAGAAAGTAAAAACATGTATATATATAGATAGTGTTTACATATTTTTCATGTATTATTTTATATATTTATATATATTACATTTTTTAACATGCATTAAGATGTTTAAAAAAATTATACATTCATCCTACAATGGCACATGTATTTATATATATGTGATTGGTGTAATTTTTTAAATAATATGTTAGTTTATGAGTTTCACTATTATAATGAGTTCTTTTCATAGTAGTAGAAATGTTATTATACCAATAAACACATTAGTATACATAGATAAAAGCCCTCTTTGTCTAAATAAATTATATATATATATATATATATATATATATATCCTACCTATTCATTTTGACTTACTTGAACGATGTGAGGGTGTGTTGGATTTTAACTCGTGACATGACATTTAATCTGTGTAGGAAAAGTGTCTTGTGAGAATCGGTCATGGATGTACCGTGGAATAGTTAATGGAGTTGTGACAGAGGAGTTTAAAGATGGAGTTGACAGTTTCATTCAGTTTGCATTGAGTAATTCATCAGTAGCAGTTGATTCGATGGGTAACATCCGATGTCTGTGTTCGGCTTGTAAGAACAGAAAGTGGATATCGACATGGGATGTGCAGCATCATTTGTATACGAGAGGATTTGTTGCCCAGTATGAGTTATGGTTGTCTCATGGTGAGTTGAATATTCAGTCGTCTGAACCAGCCAACTTTGCCTCCACAAGTACGTACGTAGACATGGTTGTCGATGCTACTGGTCCGGAGTTCAATATTCATGATGACCAAACAAATGAAGAAGTGTCGAATGATACAGCTCAGAGATTTTATCAGTTACTTTGAGATGCTGATGAGCCATTATGGGATGGTTGTGAGAAGCATACACGGTTGTCTGCAGTGTCGCAGCTACTGAATTTGAAGTCTGAATTTCATATGAGCGAGAGTTGTTTTGATCGGCTTCTCTTACTCGTCAAGAGTATGCTTCCTCAATCAGAGAGTTGCCTGATGATTTTTACCGTGCGAAGAAGATGGTGAATGATCTGGGGCTTGGTTTTATGAAAATTGATATATGTCTGAATCACTGTATGTTGTACTACAAGGATGATGCAGATAAGACATCGTGTTGTATTTGTAAGCATGATAGATTCAAGCCTAAGATAGGAGACAAGTCAAAGTATAAGGATGTTCCATATAAGTCATTGCGGTACTTTCCGATCACACCCAGATTGCAGCGGTTGTTCATGTCCCTGAAGACAGCTGGACATATGACTTGGCATGCGGAAAGAGTCTGTCGTGATGATGGTGAAATCAATCATCCTGCCGATTGTGAAGCTTGGGCTCATTTTAGCCGTACTCATCCTTACATCTCAAGGGATCCACGCAACGTGCGGCTGGGTTTATGCACAGACGGTTTCAATCCATTCGGAGGCTCGGTGGCATCTTACTCATGTTGGCCAGTATTTCCAACACCGTACAACCTTCCGCCAGGCATGTGCATGAAGCATGAGAATTTGTTCCTTTCATTGCTGATTCTAGGTCCAAAAAGTCTAGGAAAAAATATAGACATATATCTCAGACCGTTGATTGATGAGCTGAAATTGTTATGGTCAGATGGGGTTCTCTCTTATGATGCATCCAGAAAATAGAATTTCCATTTGAAGGCTGCATTAATGTGGACAATAAGTGACTTTCCAGCATACAGCATGTTATCTGGCTGGAGCACACATTGGAGGTTGGCATGTCCTTATTGCATGGAGGATTCTAAATCATTCGTATTGAAATCTGGGGGAAATCATGTTGGTTCGATTGTCATCGTCGGTTTCTACCGAGTGACCATACTTTCCAAAAGCAAAAGGATTCTTTTATGAAAAATACAATTGTGATGGATGAGGTAGATATGGAACAGGTGTCTGGTGGAAACATGGCGAGGCAGGTCCAGAACTTACCGACTGTATCACAACTGGCTGGTAGTACTTCACAAATCCCCGGCTTTGGGAAGGATCACAATTGGGTGAAGCAAAGCATCTTTTGGGAATTGCCTTATCGGTCAACACTTTTGATACGACATAACCTAGACGTCATGCATATAGAGAAGAATGTTTTTGATAATGTGTTCAACACAGTTATGGACGTCAAAGGCAAAACGAAGGATAACGTCAAGGCATGAATGGATTTGAAAGTACTTTGCAGACGTCCAGAACTAGAGCTGCAGCATGTTAGTGGAAAAGAGGTGCAACCTAAAGCTTCATATGTGCTTGGGGCAAGATAGATTAAGGAAGTGTTGCAATGGTTGAAGAAATTGCGATTTCCAGATGGATATGTCTCGAATATTGCCCGTTGTGTAAATGTCAACGAGGGAAAAATATACGGAATGAAGAGTCAGGACTGTCATATTTTTATGCAAAGACTGATACCAATTACTTTTCGTGAGTTATTGTCGAAGCAAATATGGGGAGCAATGACTAAGCTGAGTCAATTCTTCAGGATTTTATCTGCATCAAAACTCATACTTCATGACTTGCAAAATATAGAGCAAAATATAATACAGACAGTCTGTAAATTAGAGAAGATATTTCCTCCAGCATTGTGATACCCCGAAATTTTCTTTCTTTTATATTGTGCATGTGTCTTTACTTGTTGCGTGTATAGCATATGTATTCAATTGTGCATATTACCATTTCTACACTTCTCATGAACACATGCATGTATATACATGGTAATTTAGGTGAGAATAGGCAATTAGCTAAATTGATGTATATTGTGTATACTAAAATCCTAGGCATATAATACTTAAGTAATATCACGCATGTTTAATCTAATTACCGATATACATGTTATATTTATCTATTTCGTGCATAATGTGTATAATTATGTTGTATACGTATGTGTATATTTATACATATGTCAATTCAAGTGTGTGCATGCAAGAATTATTTTGTTGTATAGATTATTCCTAGTTAACTTATTCCATATCGCATCTTAACGATATTATGCATGTACTATCTAAATCTTGAAGTGCATATTATACTACCTATTCCATGGATATTGTGTGTGAGTAAGTGAAAGTATTTTCGTACAAGTATATATATATATATTATATATATATATATAAATGTGCATGCATTATCTAGTTATCAATGTATGTAGATCTCATGCATATTGTACGTGTTGTGCACATAGTAAGAAATTATTGTCATACATTTTTTAAATAATTATGAGTTTATTTTTGTGCATGCAAAATATATTTAAATGTATATGAATTATTTAAATATTGATGTGCCTCTTGTATTTAATTATTTTATGCATGTTGTAATTAACCATGGTGTGTATATGTATACATACATATGTTATTCTTGTTTAAATGAAATCTATCTACTTTAAGCACGTCAAATTATTTATGGTGTGTAAAGTACTTGAATGATAATGTACATGTAGAATTTAACTAATGAGGAATTCATTTCATTATAAGTTCATGCATAATGTATATAATCATGTAATGTGTATGTATATGTGCGTATATGTATGTTATTGATGAATATTATCCTTAATTATGATTAGTGGAAGTTATATTTAAATAAATATTATGTAATGCATGTACTTTATGTGGTAAGGATATATGTAGTTATTTTTACATATACTAAATTGTTTTGGTGTATTTATGCATTTATTTTAGGGTTTAGCGGAATTTTGACTGCATTGTGCAGTGGGCGACCAGGACCTGGACTCTAATTGCCAGGACTGTGACTGGTGTCCACATCCCTGGATGCCAATACACAGTGGGCAGTTGTAACATCGCGCGCTTTTCGGATCTTTGCGGATCCCTGCTTAGTGGGTTTGGTGGCTAATGTGTGGCCCATTAGTGCATGCTTCAGGTGTTTACGCGCGTTGTGAGGCTTGGTGGGCTGTCAGATTGGGCCCAAAGTGCTCACAGGTTTTCTGCCTGTGAATGCGATAGGGGTGTGCGTCGCGTTCCTGTTGCCGTTGTTGAGCAGTCGACGTCTGCATGTGCGCCACGCGTCGCGCGTTGGGCGGCCTGCTGACGTCGGGCTTGAAAAGGCGACGGCCACCTACGTCGTGTTCAGGTTGCGACGCAGGACTACGTCGCATTCCCAACCGCTGTGCGTTTTTAAAGGGGTTTTCGCCGAACAGAGCAGGGGAAGCTCTGCTCGGCCCAGGAGGAGTTGTTGCGGTGGTTTTGGGCGATTCGAGGTTTTAGTGGAGTTTTCAGAGCGCTCTCGTCGTGAGGACATCGCTTGGAGTGGGGGAGACGTTGTGCCATCGTCGGTTTGTGCGTTCTTCGTGAAGGTAGGGTGTACTACCTTGTTTCGTGTTGTGAATTGCATGTTAGTTCGTTTATTGCTTTGAAAACTATAGATACCATGCTAGGGTATCCATTAAAGCATGAAAAATGTGAATTAAGCATGGTTTGAATGGTCCGGAATGGTGATCCGTGAATTTGCTCCCGGATTAGGGTTCGCGCCTACTAAGGCGACGACCCTGGGCGTCACGTTCTTAATGCGACAGCCCGATGCGTCGCGTTCCGGTTTGGAAAGTGACACATTAAAGGGTCACGACCAGATGGTGACCAAGGGTTCTGTCGCGACAAGGTTGCGGCAGCCTTACCCATCGCGTTGTGGTTTTCTGTGGCGCCATGTCGGGGCGTCGCGTTCTGAAGGTGACCTGGCCCCTTGTCACGACCTCAACTGAGAGGTCTGGACATGTATGCTTTTAGTGTTGTGGTTAAACGATTATTCGTACTTGTTGTGCATGGCAATGACAGTTGGATCCAGTACACTTGTTACGCTCATGAAGCGTATTGCTCATGAGGTGGACATGTTTTACATGGTTAATGTGTTATGTACGTAATCGGCTTGGTGTTTATGTAGTATGTGTGGTGCGTTGGCACCCGTAGCGCTCTTGGAACGTGCTGTCCATGTGTTGGACATGTGGTTTATGTTGAACCACTTTATGGTTGTCCTTATATTTTGGTGATAACAAAACTTATGATGATTTTATATATATCTTTGTTGATTAATATTATTGAATATTTTGTTTCATCTGAGTCGCATCAATCTCATAGCAAAATGCTAAGTCTCACATTGATGCAATATGGCGCACTAAAATGATAAAATCGATGTTTAATCAATATACATCGATTTCAGTTTAAGTGCCAAAATTAATAACGCTACAACGATTTTCTTTTAATTGAGTTTTTAAAGCGCTATAACGACTTCGCTTGTTAAGGAATCGATCTCAGAACGATTCCTTTTATAACCACAACGATTTGCCCTCATATCGATTTCGTTCTCATAACGATTTGATAAGTTTCACATCGATTTGGGTCTCGTAACGATTTCATAAGTGATCACATCGATTTCTTAAGTGAGACAACGATTTGCTCTCACAACGATTTATTTACAAATAATCAACGACTCTTCACATAACGATTTCATAAGTCATGCTCATAATGATTTCTTCATGGATTTTGATCAAACACAGATTGCCTTTATATTTCAAATATGCTTGGCGCTTAAATGAAAAGTCAAATGTCTTCTGACAAAAAGCTGCATGCATAATCTTGTCAGAAAAAGATATGACCTACTATTTTCAGTATGTTAGCAGAAGCACAGTACTATGCATCGTTTATCATAAACACTCTTTTATGCTAACACTTTCTTCTATGTGTACAGACCTCGAAGACCATCAGAGTCTGATTAAGACAAATGAAGAGGAGATGAGCAACGGCTAGAACTCCAACGGATCTCTTCAACGGATCCATTCAAGCTGCTCATATAAAAGATGGAGCATTGCTGAAGAACAAAGCAGAGTCTTCCTGAAAATCCTTCAAGGAGTGTACAACTGTGAGAAGAACCATCACGCCACAAACACTCAGAGAAAGAGAGAAGAGCTCGAGCCAAAAATCTACAGAAGCTTTCAAAGCAGAACTCTTCATCGCCTTCAAGCCTTCTTCTCTTCCATTCTCCCGGTGCTCATTGTAATCTTGGGGAGAGTCTGTGACTGTGAGCTAAGTCCTGAGTGTTCATCTTGTAATAGCTCTCAGTCTGATCTTTCTTTTCTAAAAAAGATTGCTATCCAGCTATAGGACTGTATACAGTGTGTAACCTAGCTAGAGGTTAGTGTCTAGCAGAACCTTGTTGGGGTTTGTACCAACAGGACCTAGCTGGGGGTTTAAGTCTAACAGAACCGCACTGGGGTTTGTTCTAGGAGGTTTACTTCTGAACCTGTAAAAGAAGTAGGTTTGCTTCTGAGCCTAGAAAAGAAGTGGGCTGCCTTCTTGCCTGGGAAAGAGAAGAAGGTGGGGTATCCAGGGTGTTGTAGTGTCCTTGAAGGGGACTGTACCTTCGGTTAGTGAAATCCCAAGAGTTTGCTTGGGGACTGGACGTAGGACTTCCATGTGGGAAGGGCCGAACCAGGATAAATCTCCCGTGTCCTTTTGTGTGATTGTTCTTTTGCTTCCGCACTGCCACTCTTCATCACACTAACACTAACCAAACTTTTAAGTGTTCACATTTTGATTTCAGATTTCAGAAAAACCTATTCACCCCCCCCCCCCCCTCTAGGTTACCTTGCTGCCGTACATAAAGGGCCAACAAGTGGTATCAGAGTAGGTCTCTGAACTTTCAAGAAGATCTAACGATCTTAGAGCAAAGATCCATGGCAGCTCAAGGATATGTTGAAGGCCAATCAGTCACCAGACCTCCATTCTTTGATGGAGAGGACTACCAATACTGGAAGATGAGAATGGAATGATTCATTCGAGGCATAGACTTTGATCTGTGGCAGGTAATTGAGGTAGGTGATTTTGTTATTGTTCCTGCTGAAGGCACTACTGCCATTACAGCAGCTGATAAGAGTAAGCTATCTCTAAACTTTAAAGCTAAAACTATCTATGTTGTGCTCTATCTAAAAGAGAGTTCAGTAGAGTTTCTGCATGTAAATCTGCTAAAGAAATATGGATAAATTGCAGATAACCTATGAAGGAACAGATAAAGTAAAACAAACTAGGATAGATATTCTTATCTCTCAATATGAGCAATTTAAAATGCTTCCAAATGAAAACATTACTACTATGTATAATAGATTTTCAAGTATAGTAGTAGGTTTAAATTCTCTTGGAAAAATTCTTTCTAATGAAGAAACTGTTAGAAAAATACTTAGGTCCTTAACTATTTCATGGACACCTAAGGTAACTGCTATTGAAGAGGCCCATGATTTAACTAAATTATCAATTGATAATTTAATAGGTTCTCTCATGGCACATGAAATAAATATGGAGCGATTATCTGAAAGCTCATCTAAGAAGAAATGTACTAATGCTCTTAAAGTTGTAGCTGCTCCTTCCACCTCTTCTTCTAGTTCCCAGGATGCAGATTCTGAAGACTGTAATAAGGATGAAGTATTGTCCAAGCTTCAGAAGATTTTGAAGAAGAAGAAAAATGGATCAAGAAGGATCCAAAGAAAAGAGAAAAAGGAGAAAGAACCAGTCTACTATGAATGCAGAAAACCTGGACATCTGAGACCAGACTGTCCAAGGCTCAAGAAGATTGGTCAAACTGATAAGCCCAAGAAGTAGCACAAGAAATTTAAAAGAAAAGCCATGGCGGCTGCTTGGGAAAATGATGAGGTCACAAGCTCACAATCATCAAGCTCAGATTCCAAAAAGGAACAAGTAAATCTAGCCCTCATGGTGGGACTAGATGAGGTACATTCTGACTCATTTTTTAATTCTTGCACAGATTCAGGGTCAGAATCAGAAGACTTAGAAGAAGTCTTTAATGAACTATATGAAAAACATAAGGGGGTTGTAAAAGAACTAAAAAATCTAAAAGATAACTCTACTTGCTTAGAAAACACCAATTCTGATCTTAAATCCGAACTGGAGCAACTAGAAAAACAATTAAAGGACAATAAAGATAATATTTATCTCTTGAATGAAAATTTAAAAAATAAGGATAATGAAAAGTTAGAGTTAGAAGAAAAATTAAAAACTCTAACTGAAGAAAATCTCTACCTAAAAGAATCGGTTAGAAAATTAACAAAAGGAAAAACTTCTTTAGCTCTATGTCTAAAAGGTCAAAATCTGGAAATAACAAACAAGGATTTGGATACATACCTCCAAAAAAGGAAAACAAGCAATAATTCTAGAAAAATATCCACTACCAAAATTTGTAAAAGAAACCAAGATGCCCTAGAAAAATGCCCCTGTAAAAGAAAAAGGTTACAGAAATCTCGTTCTAAAAACTCAGCACAAAGAAAATAAGAACAACAAAACAATCTATATTCATTGTTGTTCTCATTGCAATAAACTAGGACACACTGTAAACACCTGCACAACAAGGCATTTAGTTTGGATCCCTAAAGGATATTTTCATGCATCTAAACATCAAGGACCCAAAAGGATTTGGGTACCTACCTTTGAGTATTTTTTTTTGCAGGTTAACCTTGGAGCATCAAAAACCAAGGATGCTCAAGGCAGGAGTGACTGCAGACTCTTCATTCAATCACATCTGAAGAAAGAGTAGTCACAAAAATTGAATTGGTCTTTATTACTAACAATTATTTGCAAGTTTCATTCAGGTGGAGTCTCTCATTCAGGGGAGCGCAGATTAAGGGGAGTCATTCCTTATCAACTATTATTGTTGAACCCCTCTATGGTAAGAAATTCTCTCAAAGGGGAGAGAAATCCATGGTAAGATCCTTCCTTTTTGGTTAGTGACAAAAAGGGGAGAGTTTGTATGAATTTTCGTAAACCTCTATGCTTTATATATTTTTATCAGAAAATTCGCATAAATTTGGTCATCACCAAAAGGGGGAGATTGTTGAACCACTTTATGGTTGTCCTTATATTTTGGTGATAACAAACTTATGATGATTTCATATATATCTTTGTTGATTAAATACTATTGAATATTTTGTTTCATCTGAGTCGCATCAATCTCATAGCAAAATACTGAGTCTCACATTGATGCAATATGACGCACTAAAATGATAAAATCGATGTTTAATCAATATACATTGATTTCAGTTTAAGTGCCAAAATTAATAAGCACTACAATGATTTTGTTTTAATTGATTTTTTAAAGCGCTACAACGACTTCGCTAAGTGGCCATAATGATTTTTTAAGAAATCGATCTCAGAACGATTCGCTAAGTGGCCATAACGATTTGTTAAGAAATCGATCTTAGAACGATTCGCTAAGTGGCCATAACGATTTCTTAAGAAATCGATCTCAGAACGATTCCTTTATAGCCACAACGATTTGCCCTCATATCGATTTCGTTCTCATAACGATTTGATAAGTTTCACATCGATTTGGGTCTCGTAACGATTTCATAAGTGATCACATCGATTTCTTAAGCGAGACAACGATTTGCTCTCACAACGATTTATTTACAAATGAGCACGACTCTTCACATAACGATTTCATAAGTCATACTCATAACGATTTCTTCATGGATTCTGATCAAACACAGATTGCCTTTATATTTCAAATGTGCTTGGCGCTTAAATGAAAAGTCAAATATCTTCTGACAAAAAGCTGCATGCATAATCTTGTCAGAAAAAGATATGACCTACTATTTTCAGTATGTTAGCAGAAGCACAGTACTATGCATTGTTTATCATAAACACTCTTTTATGCTAACACTTTCTTCTATGTGTACAGACCTCAAGACCATCAGAGTCTGATTAAGACAAACGAAGAGGAGATGAGCAACGGCTAGAACTCCAACAGATCTCTTCAACGGATCCATTCAAGCTGCTCATATAAAAGATGGAGCGTTGCTGAAGAACAAAGCAGAGTCTTCCTGAAAATCCTTCAAGGAGTGTACAACTGTGAGAAGAACCTTCACGCCACAAACACTCAGAGAAAGAGAGAAGAGCTCGAGCCAAAAATCTACAAAAGCATTCAAAGCAGAAGTCTTCATCGCCTTCAAGCCTACTTCTCTTCCATTCTCCCTGTGCTCATTGTAATCTTGGGTGAGAGTCTGTGACTGTGAGCTAAGTCCTGAGTGTTCATCTTGTAATAGCTCTCAGTCTAATCTTTCTTTTCTAAAAAAGATTTCTATCCAGCTGTAGGAATGTATACAATGTGTAACCTAGCTAGAGGTTAGTGTCTAGCAGAACCTTGTTGGGGTTTGTACCAACAGGACCTAGCTGGAGGTTTAAGTCTAGAAGAACCGCACTGGGGTTTGTTCCAAGAGGTTTACTTCTGAACCTGTAAAAGAAGTAGGTTTGCTTCTGAGCCTAGAAAAGAAGTGGGCTGCCTTCTTGCCTGGGAAAGAGAAGAAGACCTAGTGGGGTATCCAGGGTGTTGTAGTGTCCTTGAAGGGGACTGTACCTTCGGTTAGTGAAATCCCAAGAGTTTGCTTGGGGACTGGATGTAGGACTTCCATGTGGAAAGGGCCGAACCAGGATAAATCTCCTGTGTCCTTTTGTGTGATTGTTCTTTTGCTTCTGCACTGCCACTCTTCATTACACTAACACTAACCAAACTTTTAAGTGTTCATGTTTTGATTTCAGATTTCAGAAAAACCTATTCACCCCCCCCCCCCTCTAGGTTACCTTGCTGCCGTACATAAAGGGCCAACAGTTTACGTGAATAACGTGTGGTGCACTTGGTTGGTGTATTATACATGTGGTGTCTACGTGGTTTGGATGCCGCGCATATGATTTGTGTGTGTATGGCACATTGTACGTTATTGTGTTTATTGTATCTTAATTATTGTGTTAGTTCGTGGTGTTGTGGCAGTGAGGTTCACGTTTGAACCTAGCCTTGATCCTTTAGGATCTTTTATAAGTTATCCTCGATGGAAAATTAGTAAAGTATAAGTATGATTATTACATGATTATCGTGTATTGTGTTTAGTGTGGCAGTGGAGGTCACAAGGTGACCGATGACAGGCTGTGGTGTTATTATTAATATGGTTTATGCGTGTAATTATGTAGGTTAGCTTGTAAGTCACAGGGTGACTGGAACAAGCTATTCCTAACATATGTACCGTAATTGGTAATAGAAAGTGTTTGTGTATATACCATGGTTTTAGCTTTCCGAGTGTGGTGGCCAGGCGCCTATTCTGGAATGCTTCTCTAGTCGGGTACCCCCAGATTCTTTGTGAGCTAGGCATGTGTGTTTATTGTGTTCGGGGTTTGTCCCGGTACAGTGTGGTACCGTCGAGGTCTGTGTCATCTTCCTGGACACCCTCACTCTTGAGTTGAATTGTACGTCCGGCTGAGGGAAAGACGATAGTGGGACAGCGACTTCTCAGAGTTTGTTTTTAATCACTTGTAGCGCGCTCGTAGTTGGGGGTACGGACACCAGTAGACGTCACTGGTCCCTAGCTAGTCCTGTTTTCCAGTGCCTCACTTTAGGGTGCTTCGGCCAGAGACCCTAAAGGTGCCAGGCATGGACCTGCATTGTGTGTTTGCAGGTGTGTTTGGTTGGTCTCCACAGTGTTTTGACTTGTTCTCGTGGAGCGGCAGTTGGACCTTTCGTCCGTGACTGTGAGACTGAGAGGTTGTTCTTGTGTTGTGTTGTCCGGGTTGGATACTTGCCTGATCATCCAGTAGTCCGTTCACGTGTGGTGGCGTCGTTCCTTTTCGACCCGTGCTTTGCCACTGGCTGTGGCTCATGAGTTTGTGACTCGTAGTCGAGGTTTGACCCATTCGAGGTGTGCCCTGGTGTTGGCACAGTTGTGACTGCAGTTGTGGCTTGTGGTGTGCCCGAGTGGTGGCACAGTTTTGGTTATGGTTGGTGAGTGTTGACTCACCAAATGTTGTTTAGCTCGCTATGGTGTGCCCTGTTATGGCATTGGTTTACTTGTGGTTTCCGTGCTGGTACCTTGTGGTAATAGGTACATGTACCCCGTGTGGTAATGATTTGTGGTAGTACGTCGTATACCAGTCTTTTCTGGTGTTGACGTGGAACTGTGTTTCGTGGAGGTCATGTGGTGTGACCTTCCACTCAATGTGCTTTACCCTTCCTCGAGTAAGCTTCCGTATATGGTTTGCGTGTGTGATGGATTGGTCATTGTAGCCAACCCTGCCATTCTGTGTCTGGCTTCTGACTATTGTGGTTTGGGCATAAAGGTCAGCTTTTGGTTAGCAGTCCTGTTACCCACGTACTTGAGACTCGCTTGTGAAGCTTATAGCCTAGGCAGTGGTTTGCTTGTGCGGTTATAGCTTAAATGATTGGTTGTGACTATGGTTTGCCTGTGAGGCTTGAGGCCTAGGCGTTACTGTTGTTGAGCGGACTAGTGGTGTGGAGCTAATCTTGTGTTGTCCTCTTACTTTCCGAGGTTGTGAATAGTTAATGTGTTTATATTTAATTGCAATTTAAATTCAAATGTTGTGAGCATGAAATGGTTTGGCTATTGGTGCTGCCAGTGAGACCCTTTGGGGTTGAGGTGTCCGTGTTACGGGGTTGTTTTGGTAGCCCCTACTAAGCCTTGTGACTTGTTGAGCTCACTTCCCTACAGTTCTTTTCAGGGCTTGCCGTTTGTGTGGCGTGTGGAGAAGTTTGTGGCAGAGTTGTACCACCAGCAGTTATGTTGTAGTAGTGTTGTGTGAGCTTGTGCTCCCTCGGGGTATGCCCTAGGTTGTTGTACTTTTTAATTGGACATGTAATAATGTAATGGGACAGTTGTAAATTGTTATATGCAGGTATGAGCACATGTACATTCTTGTTATGGTTGGTGAGTGTTGACTCACCAAATGTTGTTTAGCTCGCTATGGTGTGCCCTGTTATGGCATTGGTTTACTTGTGGTTTCCGTGCTGGTACCTTGTGGTAATAGGTACTTGTACCCCGTGTGGGTAATGATTTGTGGTAGTACGTCGTATACCAGTCTTTTCTGGTGTTGACGTGGAACTGTGTTTCGTGGAGGTCATGTAGTGTGACCTTCCACTCAATGTGCTTTACCCTTCCTCGAGTAAGCTTCCGTATATGGTTTGCGTGTGTGATGGATTGGTCATTGTAGCCAACCCTGCCATTCTGTGTCTGGCTTCTGACATATTGTGGTTTGGGGTATAAAGGGCCAGCTTTTGGTTAGCAGTCCTGTTACCCACGTACTTGAGACTCGCTTGTGAAGCTTATAGCCTAGGCAGTGGTTTGCTTGTGCGGTTTATAGCTTAAATGATTGGTTGTGACTATGGTTTGCCTGTGAGGCTTGAGGCCTAGGCATTACTGTTGTTGAGCGGACTAGTGGTGTGGAGCTAGTCTTGTTGTTCCCTCTTACTTTCCGAGGTTGTGAATAGTTAATGTGTTTATATTTAATTGCAATTTAAATTCAAATGTTGTGAGCATGAAATGGTTTGGCTATTGGTGCTGCCAGTGAGACCCTTTGGGGTTGAGGTGTCCGTGGTTACGGGGTTGTTTTGGGTAGCCCCTACTAAGCCTGTGACTTGTTGAGGCTCACTTCCCTACAGTTCTTTTCAGGGCTTGCCGTTTGTGTGGCGTGTGGAGAAGTTTGTGGCAGAGTTGTACCACCAACAGTTATGTTGTAGTAGTGTTGTGTGAGCTTGTGCTCCCTCGGGGTATGCCCCAGGTAGTTGTACTTTTTAATTGGACATGTAATAATGTAATGGGACAGTTGTAAATTGTTATATGCAGGTATGAGCACATGTACATTCTTGTGTCTTATACTGTGTAGTTGTCTTTTATGTTCTTACTGGACAATTGTGTGAGCTATCCCTTGCGAGACTTTGGTCCGTTCGTGGGAGGCGGATCTGGATATGGAGCCTTAATGGGAATAAATATCCAGGGCCGTCACAGCAGCTGACGCTAACCCCCTGTTGGCAGCCAGCCCCTTGACGTCAACTGTGCAGTTGACTACAACCGATGTTGACGTCAATATCCATCTGCGTAACAGTTCCAGATTTGTTAATACTCGCGTTTTGGCATGTTCCAGATTAGGAAGCCCATCCTAATGCGTAGGAAACCTACCCTATTGCGTACCCCGACCCCCAAGCCTATAAAATACCCATCCTAGGTTGAGGAGAAGGTCTTTAACATTTGGTGAAACCCTTGGACCCGAGATGAGGAAAAGCTGATCTTTGGAGGGCCGGATCCGTTGACTGGAGGTGTTCGCCGAGGAGCTACACCAACTGGAGGATAGCCTATGCATAGGAGAAGAGATCCCAACTCCGAAGAACCGTCTGCATCCACAGAAGAACCCGTTCTAAGGCATTTCGTAGCACCTTCTTGGCAGGGCCGAGGAGGGCTTCACCGGCGATTCTTGATCCTCGTAGATTTTTTTAGATGCAAGTAAACCCTAGATCTTAATCCTATACATGTCCCCTAAGTCCAAGGTATTTTTCTAGATTTTTCCTCGAGTCCTGGAACCCCAAATTCACCCTTGTACGAGTGCTGTCTGTGTGCGCTGCTAGGAGCAGGCTAGTGGCAGCATCTACTGAAGTCAAGTTCTTGAGTTGACGGCAAGGGATGCTGCAGTTGAAAATAAACGGCCACATCCCTTGACGTCTACTTCTTCAGTGTCCTGAAATTTTACTTTTTGATCTTTTTAAGCTGTTTAAATGATTTTTGGACGTAGTTACATGTTGTAAATTTTATGGGTTATTGTAAACAGTCATTAGATCATATCATGGGGTTGCCGTAATTTTTTGTATATTGTGTTAATTATTAAAATTCAATAATTTCATTATGAGCATCACATAAACAAGATTAAATCTGGTAAAAATAGATTTGTTGTAAGTTAGAGAATTATAATTTTTACATGACAGCATGAGGTCTGCTATTTGAATTCTGAACTGTTAGCACCAAACCATGTTCATATGTACCATGTATAAAGATATTTCAATGAAATTGCCTGAAATATTGTTTAAATTGTAGAAATTATGTTTACTGTTTAAAAAATCTAGAAAATTGTATATGTGATATGTTTACTGTTATTGACCTATGATAAAAATTTGGAACTGATCTGATGACAGCAATTGTAATTATTAGTTAAACTAAGGGAACTATTCACATTTGACATGGTAGAACTAATCTTGTGTAATTCAGAAATTAACATCATGTTTAAGACTGAATTATGAGTTGTTTTATTTCTGAAAACTATAGTATCATTATTAGGCTAACTAAGATATGTGCAAATGATAAATAAGATATGTAAAGTGATTAAATAGTATATGTAAAATATGTAAATAGAATGTGGAAATGTGATAAGTGATGTCTAATAATTGGGCCAAGAATGACACTGCTACCCTAGAGGCTTCGAGTTGTACATAGAAAAGTCCCTATGGAAGGCTCTACATTGTAAAAGTATGACCTAAGGGCATTAGGAAAAACCTGGAGGTGGACAAGTACCACTGGATAGGGTGGAGAGGGCTTCTCCCGGTCTGCGCAGTTACCAAGATTCACCACTACATTGCCTAGGTGGTGGGTATGTGATTATGAGTTGTGTTATGAGTTATGTGCTATGAGTTGTGATATGAGTTGTGATATGAGATGAGTTATGAGTTATGAGATATTGGTTTGTGCCCTCTATTAGGTAGTTGGACTATGTGTCATGGCATTTTAAGCGATGAAATGAATAAAGTGTAAGATGATATGCGAATGTGGCACGTGATGAGTATAAATGATATGATATGTGTTAAGTAAAAGTAAAAGAGTAAATGATATGAAGAAAATTTGAAAAGATATAAAGAGAGTGTAATGTTAATGAGAGTATGTTTGCATGCGAAACTGATGTATTAATGCACCATATTCATGTTTTTCATGTAATAATATCTCAATTGCAATACCATGTTTAGCATCATGTAATGTAGTTTAATTATCTACATGTATTAGTGTATGTGAATAAACATGTAACCATGTCATTTATGCAATATGAAGATGAATATGCAAAATTGTTGAATGGAAAGATAAAATATGAACAAATATAAATCCATGTAACTGAGTTTATTTTATGTCAAAACAGCAAGTAAAGTGTAGTTATGAATGTGACAAATGCATGAATTAATGTTTAGGTTCCATGCTAGATGTGATGTCCACATAGTACATAAGTCCATGTCTAAAAATGGTATATGTTTGCTAATTGCTTGAACATGTCCTAAACCTTTCATTCATGGTATAAAATGTGAAATCATGTGAAATGATATTTATTTACATTAAAACAGCAAACAAAATGTGCAATTAAGTGTGAAAAGTACATGTGAAAAGTGAATAGTCATCATGTTAGGTTGTTCTTTTCCTTAAGCTCAATTCTATGTTCTAGTTGTAGAAATATATCATGAAATGGAATAATGTGTGGATGGATGAATCATGCTACATGTTAGGTGTAGAAAATATGTACAAGTGTATAATATAGTACCCATGATTTAGAATAAAAATGTGATAGACTAAAGCATGTTTAAGTGATTAAAATATGAGTTGATAGTTAAGAGTAAGTACCATGTGTATTTTGTAGTTTAAATGATAGTATGTATTCTTTAGTGTTTAATAGCTTAACATGAATGTGATATGTTTAAGATTAAGCCTTTAGATTGCTTGCTGAGTCTTTCGACTCACTCTTGCTTCGGCGTACAGGTTGACAGATATCTCGTGATAGAGAGAGGCATGCGTAGAACGCTATCTTGGAGGAGTAGCTTTTGAGGAGCTTAGTAGTTGTAATTTCCCTTTCTGATAGTACGAATAAGTTATTGTATGGACACTATTTGGACAATGAAGTTCTTTTATCATGTATATTGTGGACATTGTCATTTTATTTCGTTATATAGACTGTGAATGTGTGATGTTGATGGATTAAAGTTGAGTTGTTTATTTTATTTCCACTGTATTCAATTTCTATCCACGTACTATTCAACCTATCGGCTAGTGTTGGGTTTTATCCCACTGTGACGGCGCTCTTTATACCGATGGGGATTGGTATAATCGTGCTGGTATGAGGAGGGTCGTTACAGAGATTGGTATCAGAGACCAAGGTTGACATGGTACATGGATAGACCATCATCATCACAATATTTCAAAGTCTTTATAGGAAATTGTCCATATAGGTAGAATTTACTAATAACGAATGGAAAATAGTTAAGGAAAATAGTTAGGATTAGTAATCTAGATTCTAACTAAATTGATTATTTTGCAGACTATGGCTGGACATGGTAGACGTAGTGCTCAGTCTAGGAGGTATGAGCCGAACTGCAAGATAAAGAGGTTCGTGAAAGGGCTCAAACCTTCGTTGAATGCTAGGCTTCTGGAGCTTGATCCCGTAGTTTGGAAGAAGTTCTTGGCGTGGCAAATAAGCAAGAGAATAAAGTGGAATCATATCAAGGATAAAATGAAGCTCAAAAGGAGGGAGTATCAAAACCATTCCAAGGCAAGATAGGAAGAAGAAGACTCATGGAAGGTCAACAATCCACTGTGGCATCAGGCAGCGAGAAGCCCAAGTGCATTCATTGCGGGAAGCGTCATGGCGGGAACGCATGTTGGCGAAAGGAGGAAGGTGTCTTAGATGTGGCAGCAAGGATCATCGGCTTAGGGAGTGTCCGAACCTGAAGACAAAGTTCATTTCAAGAGATGTTTCATCAACAACAATAAAGGAGCAAGGATTAGTAGAAGATGACCTCGGCGACGTCACCACAGGTACTCGATTCCATCTTCGAGGATGAAGATCTTTTTCAAGGGGGGGAGAGTGTGATACCCCGAAATTTTCTTTCTTTTATATTGTGCATGTGTCTTTACTTGTTCCGTGTATAGCATATGTATTCAATTGTGGATATTACCATTTCTACACTTCTCATGAACACATGGATGTATATACATGGTATTTTAGGTGAGAATATGCAATTAGCTAAATTGATGTATATTGTGAATACTAAAATCCCAGGCATAAAATACTTAAGTAATATCACGCATGTTTAATCTAATACCGATATGCATGCTATATATATTATCTATTTCGTGCATAATGTGTATATATGTTGTATACTTGTGTGTATATTTACATATGTCAATTCAAGTGTGTGCATGCAAGATTATTTTGTTGTATAGATTATTCCTAGTTAACTTATCCATATCGCATCTAACGATATTATGCATGTACTATCTAATCTTGAAGTGCATATTATACTACCTATTCCATGGATATTGTGTGTAAGTACATGAAAGTTATTTTCGTACAAGTATATATATATATATATATATATATGTGCATGCATTATCTAGCTATCAATGTATGTAGATCTCATGCATATTGTACGTGTTGTGCACATAGTAAGAAATTATTGTCATACATTTTGTAAATAATTATAATTTTTTCCGTGCATGCAAAATATATTTAAATGTATATGAATTATTTAACTAATGAGGAATCATTTCATTATAATTCATGCATGATGTATATAATCATGTAATGTGTATGTATATGTGCGTATATGATGTTATTGATGAATATTATCCTTAATTATGATTAGTGTAAGTTATATTTAATAAATATTATGTAATGCATGTACTTTATGTGGTAAGGATATATGTAGTTATTTTTACATATACTAAATTGTTTTGGTGCATTTATGCATTTATTTTAGGGTTTGGCGAAGTTTTGACTGCATTGTGCAGTGGGCGGCCAGGACCTGGACGCCAACTGCCAGGACTGTGACTGGCGTCCACATCCCTGGATGCCAATACACAGTGGGCGCCACCCCCTGGATCCAACCCCCTGTTGGCGGCCAGCCCCTTGACGTCAACTGTGCAGTTGACTACAACCGATGTTGACGTCAATATCTCATGCGTAAAGGTTCCAGATTTGTTAATACTCGCGTTTTGGCCGGTTCCAGATTAGGAAACCCATCCTAATGCGTAGGAAACCTACCCTATTGCGTACCCCGACCCCCAAGCCTATAAAATACCCATCCTAGGTCGAGGAGAAGGTTTTTAACATTTGGTGAAACCCTTGGACCCAAGATGAGGAAAATCTGATCTTTGGAGGGCCAAATCCGTCGACTGGAGGTGTTCCCCGAGGAGCTACACCAACTAGAGGATATCCTATGCATAGGAGAAGAGATCCCAACTCCGAGGAACCGTCTGCATCCACAGAAGAACCCAATGTAAGGCGTTTCTTAGCACCTTCTTGGCAGGGCCGAGGAGGGCTTCACCAGCAATTCTTGATCTTCGTAGATTTTTTTAGAGGCAAGTAAACCCTAGATCTTAATCCTATACATGTCCCCTAAGTCCAAGGTATTTTTCTAGATTTTTCCTCGAGTCCTGGAACCCCAAATTCACCTTTGTATGGAGTGATGTCTGTGTGTGCTGCTAGGAGCAGGTTGGTGGCAGCATCTGCTATAGTCAAGTTCTTGAGTTGACGGCAAGGGATGCTGCAGTTGAAAGTAAACGGCCACAACCCTTGACGTCTACTTCTTAAGTGTCCTGAAATTTTACTTTTTGATCTTTTTAAGCTGTTTAAATGATTTTTGGACGTAGTTACATACTGTAAATTTTATGGGTGATTGTAAACAGTCATTAGGTCATATCATGAGGTTGCCCTAATTTTCTGTGGACTGTGTTAATTATTAAAATTCAATAATTGCATTATGAGCATCACATAAACATGATTAATCTGGTAAAAATAGAATTGCATTAAGTTAGAGTCTTATAATTTTTACATGACAGCATGAGGTCTGCTATTTGAATTCTGAACTGTTATCACCCACCATGTTCATATGTACCATGTATAAAGATATTTCAATGAAATTGCCTGAAATATTGTTTAAATTGAAGAAATTATGTTTAATGTTCAAAAAATCTGGAAAATTGTATATGTGATATGTTTACTGTTATTGACCTATGATAAAAATTTGGAACTAATCTGATGACAGCAATTGTAATTATTAGTTAAACTAAGGGAACTATTCACATTTGACATGGTAGAACTATCTTGTGTAATTCAGAATTAACATCATGTTTAGACTGAATTATGAGTTGTTTTATTTCTAAAAACTGTAGTATCATTATTAGGCTACTGAGATATGTGCAAATGATAAATAAGATATGTAAGTGATTAAATAGTATATGTAAAATATGTAAATAGAATGTGGAAATGTGATAAAGTGAATGTCTAATAATTGGGCCAAGAATGACACTGCTACCCTAGAGGCATCGAGAGTTGTACATAGAAAAGTCCCTATGGAAGGCTCTACATTGTAAAAGTATAACCTAAGGGCATTAGGAAAAACTTGGAGTTGGACAAGTACCACTAGATAAGGTGGAGAGGGCTTCTCCCGGTCTGCGCAGTTACCAAGATTCACCACTACATTGCCTAGGTAGTGGGTATGTGATTATGAGTTGTGTTAGGAGTTATGTGTTATGAGTTGTGATATGAGTTGTGCTATGAGATGAGTTATGAGTTATGAGATATTGGTTTGTGTCCTCTATTAGGTAGTTAGGACTATGTGTCATGGCATTTTAAGCGATGAAATATGAATAAAGTGTAAGATGATATGCGAATGTGGCACGTGATGAGTATAAATGATATGATATGTGTTAAGTAAAAGTAAAAGAGTAAATGATATGAAGAAAATGTGAAAAGATATGTAAGAGAGTGTAATGTTAATGAGAGTATGTTTGCATGCGAAAACGAATGTATTAATGCACCATATTCATGTTTTTCATGTAATAATATCTCAATTGCAATACCATGTTTAGCATCATGTAATGTAGCTTAATTATCTACATGTATTAGTGTATGTGAATAAACATATGTAACCATGTCATTTATGCAATATGAAAGATGAATATGCAAAATTGTTGAATGGATAAGATAAAATATGAACAAATATAAATCCATGTAACTGAGTTTATTTTATGTCAGAACAGCAAGTAAGTGTAGTTATTGAATGTGACAAATACATGAATTAATGTTTAGGTTCCATGCTAGATGTGATGTCCACATAGTACATAAGTCCATGTCTAAAAATGGTATATGTTTGCTAATTGCTTGAACATGTCCTAAACCTTTCATTCATGGTATAAAATGTGAAATCATGTGAAATGATATTTATTTACATTAAAACAACAAACAAAATGTACAATTAAGTTTGAAATTACATGTGAAAAGTGAATAGTCATCATGTTAGTTTGTTCTTTCTTTATGCTCAATTCTATATTCTAGTTGTAGAAATATATCATGAAATGGAATAATGTGGATGGATGAATCATGCTACATGTTAGGTGTAGAAAATATGTACAAGTGTATAATATAGTACCCATGATTTAGAATAAAAATGTGATAGACTAAAGCATGTTTACGTGATTAAAATATGCGTTGATAGTTAAGAGTAAGTACCATGTGTATTTTGTAGTTTAAATGATAGTATGTATTCTTTAGTGTTTAATAGCTTAACATGAATGTAATATGTTTAAGATTAAGCATTTGGTTTGCTTGCTGAGTCTTTCGACTCACTCTTGCTTCTGCGTACAGGTTGATAGGTATCTCGTGCTAGAGAGAGGCATAGCGTAGAACGCTATCTTGGAGGAGTAGCTTTTGAGGAGCTTAGTATTGTACTTTCCCTTTCTCATAGTACGAATAAAGTTATTTTATGGACATATTTGGAGAATGAAGTTCTTTTATCATGTAATAATGTGGACATTGTCTTTTATTTTGTTATATAGACTGTGGAATGTGTGATGTTGATGTATTAAAGTTGAGTTGTTTATTTTTTTTTCCGCTGTATTCAATTTCTATCCCGCGTACTATTCAACCTATCGGCTAGTGTTGGGTTTTATCTCACTGTGACGGCGCTCTTTATACCGATGGGGATTGGTAATATCGTACCAGTATGAGGAGGGTCGTTACAAGCATTCTTTGATTCAATGAGCACCTGATGATCCATTTGCCATATGAGGCTAGGATCGAGGACAGTACAATTTTGATAGAATTAGTTTGAGAGGTATATTCCTATGTCTCAATTTATTCACATTACGACGATCTTTTATATTTCATATGTATTCATTTGAATTATTGTCGTAGGTGCATACACGTTCTTAAGATGAAAGTCCGCAACAAAGCACAAGTTGAGGGCTCCATTACCCAGGCGTACCTTATTGAAAAGATATCGAACTTTTGTTCGATGTACTTTGACACAGAAATACGAACCCGACGCACTCAACCTCCACTTAATGATGATGGTGGAGATTCTAATGTGTCTGACCGGCTCTCTGTATTCAAGTTTCATGGACGAGTGTTCAGATATTCTTCCACTCGCGCACTCGAAGACAGAGAGTTGGTAGCTGCGGAGATCTACATATTCATGAATTGCGCAAAACTAGACCGCTACATTGAGTAAGCTCTCAACACTAATGATGTACATCATTTGCGAGCAATACGCAGAACTTAGAGGTTGTGTGACATTTACATTGCAGAGAGTTTGACTCGGTCATACTGCAACGGAATCCACGTCTGACTGACGTACAGGTTGAAAAGGAACGGAGAAGTCTTTTCCTACTTGGTTAAGATCTCGAGAAGTGTCTAAACATTTTGAAGCATAAGTGTTATGCTCTTATGCATTAATTAGTTGTTGTAATTTGTCATTGTCTGTCCTTTTTTTTAATAATAGGTTGAACAAGGCTTTATTATTGATTCAAGAGTACAAGAGATTAGTTATGGGCCCTCGAAGATTGTACGTATCTATCAAGGCTACATTATGAATGGATACCGATTTCACACGAGAGACTATGGACGGAATAAGTCTACGATGAACAGTGGCGTATGTGTGAAGGGAATTGCCTACAATGAAAATTAAATAGACTATTATGGCATTCTCGAAGAAGTCATTGAACTGCAATTTTTGGGACAAGGCAATAATGTATTTCTCTTCAAGTGTCATTGGTTTGATCCGACATCTATTTGTAATGACACAACATATGGAATTTTCGATGTCAAGCATAAGTCCAAGTTGAGTACGTATGAGCCATTCATTCTGGCGGCACAAACCCAACAAGTTTATTATTCAAATTATTCGTCCCTCAAAATGAGAGATTGGTGGGCTGCATGTAGAGTGAAATCAAGGCTATTCCCTGAGTATGAGCTTGTCTCTGCTGATGATGAGCTCGAAGTTGTTAATGACAATTTTTCCCAATCAGATCGGAGTGATGCACGAGAGTTGGCAGCTTCTACGCAGTTCAGTTTTGATGATATAAATGAACCATTTTGCTTATATAAGGATAACGAACAGGATGAAGTTGACCAAATGCCCTTGAGTGGGAGGTGGAGTTTGATGAGGAGGAAAAGTTTCGGCATGATGACGACGAATTCGAGGAGGATGATGAAGATGACGCTGAATTAAACATATCTTCAACATCTGATGATGAATATAGATAATATTATAAAATTTTGTAAGAACTGAGTGTTGTTGCTAATTATATGTTATTCAATAGCTATTTCAAAATTGAGTGCTGATGACATGTTATATCTTTATTTATCTCAATAGAGATATGGTATGTGGAGGAGTAGTCGGAGGGTTTCCACCTTCGTAGGCCGAGGGTCCACCTCCCCGTCCACGATAGGTATATGTATATGTAAACACAAAACTCTATAATTATTGTTCATATTAAATTCATATTTTCTAACGTACATACAATTTTGCAGGGACTGCCTCCCCGTCCACGCCAGTCGTCCCGGCGACAAGTATATGTATATGTAAACACAAAACTCTATATACTATTGTTCATATTAAATTCATATTTTCTAATGTGTATATAATTTTGCAGGGACCACCTCCCCGACCACGACAGTAGCACCACCTTTCCCTTCTTCCTTACCACCAAGTACATGTATGTTTCCATAGATTAGTACGTTTCTTGTCTTCCAATTTATACAACAATAGTGTACTTAATTGTTTTCAACAGAGGTGGAGAGCCAGCATCCAGCAGCGGATGATGAGGGGCCTCAACTACCTGGACGACAACCATGTTGGATTGTGGGGTAAAGTTGATCACTTCAAACTTACTGTATTTGTTATTTATGTTATACAGTTCATGTACAAAATTAATGTGCAATTGCAGGGGTAAGATAGATCTCGGTTCTGCTTCCCGCTATATTACGACGCTGGTCCACGCACACATTCCATGACTAGTGGATGCATGGAGAGAGTTCCTGGTGCCCGTCCGGGATTTATTATATGACATGTTCACGGTATTATTAATTTTTACTGATTTGAAGTCATTTTTTAATTAATATCTCTATTAGTGCACAAAGTTGAGTAATTTTATTTCTAAACAGCGGAGGTACGCATTCACGAGACCTAAGGATCTCCATCGAGCTCGCACTGTCTGGGAGTCTACTGCCCAGACTAATTTAAGAAAGTCGATGTATGAGGCCCGGGACAAGGCAATGAAGACCACAGGCAGCCGGGATCCTACGGCTTGGCTGGATTATGGCCCTATTTGGCTGAGGAGGGACTATTGGGAGTCCCTTGTCATCGTTGGACTACTGGACCATGGCAGGAGTGGTCACAGGCGGCAAAACGCAACCGAGCAACTCATCTAGATAAAAATGTGCATACTAGTGGGTCCGTATCTTATGCGACCCACAACCAAAAATTGGTGAGCATATTATTGTTCAATTGCTTATTACATAAATTATTATTGTGAAACTAACTAATTTTGTTGAATTGTAAGCATCACAAGCTCGAGCGTGCCCCTACTTTTCGCGAGTTATTTGATCGGACTCATAAGCAGAAGGGGACCGATGACTATGTCAGCGAGAGTGCTCGCACGATTGCTGTAAGTCAAAATATAAAATTTGAATTCAATTAAGATATTAAAATAATTTGATTTCAATAATTTAGTTTTAATTTGTTCTGCAAGAGACCTATGATAGGACGATCGCGGATCGTTATGCAGAGGGCACTCCCCAGCAAGACTTGGATTCAGAGGTTTGGGTCGACGCAGCGGGAGGGCCGAGGAAGGGTCGAGTGTACGGCTTTAGGGACAGCCTGGATACTACTCCAGTGTTGTCCTCATATGCGAGTTCGGTCGCTCCTCCGGCATACGCAAGGTCATCCGCTGCGCCGCCCGGCAGTGGTGTAGAGGACATTAGAACCCTCATCCGAGAAGAACTACGGACGCACTTTGGCGTTATGGTCGAGCAGTTGATCTCAGCCATACAGGGAGTACACCCCTCACAGCCAGCCCCTCAGTCAGTATTACTATTAATTTCATATAGTTTGAATGAAATGAAACAACTAAAGAAGGTAAAAGGAAAAAAAAAAGAAATCTAAATTAAGAAACCTATGAAGAAGGTCCCTTTATACAAATGAACTTATGGAAGGATAAAAAAGTCACTTGACGGAATCCTAATTGGATTCCCGGATTGGGTTGGGCGTTCAAATCACTAATATAAAGAAAACTCAAGTGTAAAGGATCAGAACGGGCAACTCAGGGGTCCAAAATCACAAATAGGGATCTGATTGGCGTGTCATTTGCTCCAACACGACTGGGTGGGTGAAAGTGACCTGTAGGAACTGACGGAATCCTAATTGGATTCTCGGATTGGGTTGGGCGTTCAAATCACTAATATATAGAAAACTCAAATGTAAAGGATCAGAACAAGCAATCTGGAGGTACAAAATCACAATAGGGATCTGATCGGCATGCTGTTTGCTCCGACACGACCGAGTGGGTGAAAGTGAAGTGTAGGAACTGACGGAATCCTAATTGGATTCCCGGATTGGGTTGGGCGTTCAAATCACTACTATAAAGAAAAATCAAATGTAAAGGATCAGAACAAGCAACCCAGAGATTCAAAATCACAAATAGGGATATGATCGGCGTGTCGTTTACTCCGACACGACCGGGGGGTGAAAGTGACGTGTAGGAACTGACGGAATTCTAATTGAATTTCCGGATTGGGTGGGCATTCAAATCACTAATATAAAGAAAACTCAAATGTAAAGGATCAGAAGAAGCAACCCGGAGGTCCAAAATCACAAATAGGGATCTGATCGGTGTGTCGTTTGCTCCGACACGACTGGTTGGGTGAAAGTGATGTTTAGGAACTGACGGAATCCTAATTGGATTCCCGATTGGGTTGAGCGTTCAAATCACTAATATAAAGAAAACTCAAATGTAAAGGATCAGAACAAGCAACCTGGAGTTCCAAAATCATAAATAGGGGTCTGATCGGCGTGTTGTTTGCTCCGACACGACCGAGTGGGTGAAAGTGATGTGTAGGAACTGACGGAATCTTAATTGGATTCCCGGATTGGGTTGGGCGTTCAAATCACTAATATAAAGAAAACTCAAGTGTAAACGATCACAACACGAAACCTAGGGGTCCAAAATCACAAATACATATCCGATCGACGTGTCGTTCGCTTCGACACGACCGGGTGAGTGAAAGTGACGTGTGGAAACTGACGGAATCCTAATTGGATTCCCAGATTGGGTTGGGCGTTCAAATCACTAATATAAAGAAAACTCAAATGTAAAGGAGCAGAACAAGCAACCCGGAGACCAAAATCACAAATAGGGATCTGATCGGCATGCCATTTGCTCCGACACGACCGTGTGGGTGAAAGTGACGTGTAGGAATTGACAGAATTCTAATTGAATTCCCGGATTGGGTTGGGCGTTCAAATCACTAATATAAAGAAAACTCAAATGTAAAGGATCAGAACAAGCAATCCGGAGGTCCAAAATCACAAATAGGGATCTGATCGTGTGCCGTTGCTCTGACACGACTGGGTGGGTGAAAGTGACGTGTAGGAACTGACAGAATCCTAATTGGATTCCCAGATTGGGTTGAGCGTTCAAATCACTAATATAAAGAAAACTCAAATGTAAAGGATCATAACAAGCAACCCGGAGGTCCAAAATCACAAATA
Organism: Colocasia esculenta; assembly: GCA_014218235.1. Lineage (NCBI taxonomy): Eukaryota > Viridiplantae > Streptophyta > Magnoliopsida > Alismatales > Araceae > Colocasia > Colocasia esculenta. Next base: position 129,988,870 of record CM024761.1, read on the forward strand.
GGGATCTGATCGGCGTGCCCTTTGCTCCAACACGACCGGATGGGTGAAAGTGACGTGTAGGAACTGACGGAATCCTAATTGGATTTCCGGATTGGGTTGGGCATTCAAATCACTACTATAAAGAAAACTCAAATGTAAAGGATCCGAATAAGCAACCCAGAGGTTCAAAATCACAAATAGGGATATGATCGGCGTGTCGTTTACTCCGACACGACCGGGTGGGTGAAAGTGACGTGTAGGAACTGACGGAATTCTAATTGAGTTCTCGGATTGGTTGGGCATTCAAATCACTAATATAAAGAAAACGCAAATGTAAAGGATCAGAACAAGCATCCCGGAGGTCCAAAATCACAAATAAGGATCTGATCGGTGTGTCGTTTGCTCTGACACGACTGGGTGGGTGAAAGTGACGTGTAGGAACTGACGGAATCCTAATTGGATTCCCAGATTGGGTTGAGCGTTCAAATCACTAATATAAAGAAAACTCAAATGTAAAGGATCAGAACAAGAAACCCGGAGGTCCAAAATCACAAATAGGATCTGATCGGCGTGCCGTTTGCTCCGACACGACCGGGTGGGTGAAAGTGATGTGTAGGAACTGAGGGAATCTAATTGGATTCCGGATTGGGTTGGGCGTTCAAATCACTAATAAAAAAAACTCAAGTGTAAAGGATCAGAAAGAGCAACTCAGGGGTCCAAAATCACAATAGGGATCTGATTGGTGTGTCATTTGCTCCAACACGACCGGTGGGTGAAAGTGATGTGTAGGAACTGACGGAATCCTAATTGGATTCTCGGATTGGGTTGGGCGTTCAAATCAATAATATAAAGAAAACTCAAATGTAAAGGATCAGAACAAGCAATCTGGAGGTACAAAATCACAAATAGGGATCTGATCGGCATGCTGTTTGCTCCGACACGACCGAGTGGGTGAAAGTGAAGTGTAGGAACTGACGGAATCCTAATTGGATTCCCGGATTGGTTGGGCGTTCAAATCACTAATATAAAGAAAACTCAAATGTAAAGGATCAGAACAAGCAACCCAGAGATTCAAAATCACAAATAGGAATATGATCGGCGTGCCGTTTACTCCGACACGACCGGGTGGGTGAAAGTGACGTGTAGGAACTGACGGAATTCTAATTGAATTTCCGGATTGGTTGGGCATTCAAATCACTAATATAAAGAAAACTCAAATGTAAAGGATCAGAACAAGAAACCCGGAGGTCCAAAATCACAAATAGGGATCTAATCGGTGTGTCGTTTGCTCCGACACGACTGGTGGGGTGAAAGTGATGTTTAGGAACTGACGGAATCCGAATTGGATTCCCAGATTGGGTTGAGCGTTCAAATCACTAATATAAAGAAAACTCAAATGTAAAGGATCAGAACAAGCAACCTGGAGTTCCAAAATCATAAATAGGGGTCTGATCGGCGTGCTGTTTGCTCCGACACGACCGAGTGGGTGAAAGTGATGTGTAGGAACTGACGGAATCTTAATTGGATTCCCGGATTGGGTTGGGCGTTCAAATCACTATATAAAGAAAACTCAAGTGTAAACGATCACAACACGAAACCTAGGGGTCCAAAATCACAAATACATATCCGATCGACGTGTCGTTCGCTTCGACACGACCGGGTGAGTGAAAGTGACGTGTGGAAACTGACGGAATCCTAATTGGATTCCCAGATTGGGTTGGGCGTTCAAATCACTAATATAAAGAAAACTCAAATGTAAAGGATCAGAACAAGCAACCCGGAGACCAAAATCACAAATGGGATCTGATCGGCATGCCATTTGCTCCGACACGACCGTGTGGGTGAAAGTGACGTGTAGGAACTGACAGAATTCTAATTGAATTCCCGGATTGGGTTGGGCGTTCAAATCACTAATATAAAGAAAACTCAAATGTAAAGGATCAGAACAAGCAATCCGGAGGTCCAAAATCACAAATGGGGATCTGATCGGTGTGCCGTTTGCTCTGACACGACTGGGTGGGTGAAAGTGACGTGTAGGAACTGACAGAATCCTAATTGGATTCCCAGATTGGGTTGAGCGTTCAAATCACTAATATAAAGAAAACTCAAATGTAAAGGATCATAACAAGCAACCCGGAGGTCCAAAATCACAAATAGGGATCTGATCGGCGTGCCCTTTGCTCCAACACGACCGGATGGGTGAAAGTGACGTGTAGGAACTGACGGAATCCTAATTGGATTTCCGGATTGGGTTGGGCATTCAAATCACTACTATAAAGAAAACTCAATGTAAAGGATCCGAATAAGCAACCAGAGGTTCAAAATCACAAATAGGGATATGATCGGCGTGTCGTTTACTCCGACACGACCGGGTGGGTGAAAGTGACGTGTAGGAACTGACGGAATTCTAATTGAGTTCTCGGATTGGTTGGGCATTCAAATCACTAATATAAAGAAAACGCAAATGTAAAGGATCAGAACAAGCATCCCGGAGGTCCAAAATCACAAATAAGGATCTGATCGGTGTGTCGTTTGCTCCGACACGACTCGGTGGGTGAAAGTGACGTGTAGGAACTGACGGAATCCTAATTGGATTCCCAGATTGGGTTGAGCGTTCAAATAACTAATATAAAGAAAACTCAAATGTAAAGGATCAGAACAAGAAACCCGGAGGTCCAAAATCACAAATAGGGATCTGATCGGCGTGCCGTTTGCTCCGACACGACCGGGTGGGTGAAAGTGATGTGTAGGAACTGAGGGAATCTTAATTGGATTCCCGAATTGGGTTGGGCGTTCAAATCACTAATATAAAGAAAACTTAAGTGTAAACGATCACAACACGAAACCAGGGGTCCAAAATCACAAATACATATCCGATCGACGTGTCGTTCTCTCGACACGACCGGGTGGGTGAAAGTGACGTGTGGAAACTGACGGAATCCTAATTGGATTCCCGGATTGGGTTCGGCGTTCAAATCACTAATATAAAGAAAACTTAAATGTAAATGATCAAAAATATTTTCTAATTAAACATGAGAAATAATCACATATTTTAAATTTATGTTTTGAAAATAATGTATGTATATTAATTTTATTAATGTTTCTCATATTAATTTTTTTAATATAGGATCCACCTCCGGCACCTGACGATCATGAGGCGGGGACAGCAGACGCCAGCAGACCCGTCTTGATTTTTAGCATTTATTATTGTGTATGATTTTATATTTGTTATGTTTTATGATTTTATGTTGATTGTGAGTACTTGTTGTTGTGAAATGTATGAATATTTTAGCAGGTTTGAATAATCATTGTTTTTTTGTACTTTTTTTAAAAAAAATTATACTAATTTCCGACGGATTTTCGACGGACATTATCTGTCGAAAAATGTCAGTTTATCGACGGAAATAATTTGTCAGTATTTCTGTCTAAAGTGCCGAAAGACTATTTTGTCGAAATTTACCGATGGAAATTCCAACGGATTTTCCGACAGTTTTCGGTCGGAAAATGCTGACCGAATTTCTGACAATATTTTCCGACGATTTTTGTCGGTAATTATCGACGCAATTTTCGACAGAATATTCTGTCGGAAATTTCGAAAGATTTCCAATGGTTTTTCCCACAAAATATTCTGTCGGAATTTCCGACGGTTTTTCAGCCCGTCGGTAATTTCTGACTAGATATTTCCGACCGATCGTTTCCGACAAGCTTTCGACAGAAAGTTGTCGGAAGGCCCCTTTGCCGACGGAGTTCCGTCGGATTTCCAACGGATCTTGTCTGTCGGAAACACCACTTTCTCTTGTGGTGCCTGGGGCACCTAACTGAAGAGGTAACCACGACAGGCGTCGTACTACTCGCCACGTAGACAAAAACTATGTGTACATAGCACAAACCACGTGAAACCTCATGTCAACCTCGTGTACAGCCTGTCCACAACACGTGAACACAACACACACCGCGTGCACAACACGCCAACGTGTAAGCCACTCGCTAGCTACATAAACAATATGCTAGCCTCGGAAACAACAGGCTCCCAGAGCGTCACAAGTGCCAATGCACCACTCGCCATTATCATGCACATCGAATAATGACAATCGATATTCACACCGCTGAAACCATGCACAAACTCACCTCTCGGCTGAGGTCGCGACATAGGGTTCTGCCGCCATGAGAACACAACGCCCCGACATGTCGCAATCGCAAACCCTGTCACGACGGGTCGGTCGCGACAGGGGGTTCCATCGCCTTCACAGGAAAGAACCCTAATCCGGGCAACACCCTCCGGATTACCACCTCACACCTTGAAAACTACCCTTAATTCACATTTTACATACTTTAATGTATGTCCTAGCATGTTATCTAGTGCTATTAAAGCAAATAACACATTATACAGTTGTAACCAGCAATCTACAGCCCAAAAACGGGAGGAATTACCCTACCTCCTCAAAGAACATGAAGAACAGCAATCTTGTGACGGCCCTGGATATTTATGCCCATTAAGGCTCCATATCCAGATCCGCCTCCCGCGAACAGACCAAAGTCTCGCAAGGGATATCTCACACAAGTGTCTAGTAAGAATATAAAAGACAACTACACAGTATAAGACACAAGAAAGTACATGTGCTCATACCTGCATATAACAATTTACAACTGTCCCATTACATTAATACATGTACAATTAAAAAGTACAACTACCTGGGGCATACCCCGAGGGAGCACAAGCTTACACAACACTACTAACTACAACTCAACTGCTGGTCGTACAAGTCTGACACAACGCCGCTGCAAGCCAAACACACGGCAAGCCCTGAAAAGAACTGTAGGGGAGTGAGCCTCAACAAGTCACAGGCTCAGCAGGGGCTACCCAAAACAACAACAAACTACGGACACCTCAACCCCAAAGGGTCTCACTGGCAGCACCAATAGCCAAACCATTTCATGCTCACAACAATTGAATTTAAATTGCAATTAAATATAAACATATTAACTATTCACAACTTGGGAAAGTAAGAAGAAGCAACAGGACTAGCTCCACACCACTAGTCCGCTCAACAACAGTAACACCTAGGCCTCAAGCCTCTTAAGCAATCAGTCACAACCAATCATTTAAGCTATAAGCCGCACAAGCAAATCACTTCCTAGGCTATAAGCTTCACAGGCGAGTCTCAAGTATGTGGGTAACAGGACTGCTAACCAAAAGCTGGTCCTTTATACCCAACCACAATATATCGGAAGCCACACACAGAATGGCAGGGCTGGCTACAATGGCCAATCCTTAACACACGAAAACCATATACGGAAGCTTACTCAAGGAAGGGTAAAGCACATTGAGTGGAAGGTCACACCACAAGACCTCCACGAAACATAGTTCCACGTCAACACCAGAAAAGACTGTTATATGACGTACCACCACAAATCATTACCCACACGGGGTACAAGTACCTATTACCACAATGTACCAGCACGGAAACCACAAGTAAACCAGTGCCGTAATAGGGCACGCCATAGCAAGCTAAACCACATTTGGCGAGTCAACACTCACCAACCATAACCAAAATTGTGCCACCACTCGGGCACACCACAAGCTACAACCGCAGTCACAACTGTGCCAACACCAGGGCTCACCTCGGACGGGTCAAACCTCAACTACGAGTCACAAACTCACGAGCCACAGCCAGTGACAAAGCATGAGTCAGAAAGGAACGATGCCACCACACGGGAATGGACTACTGGCTGATCAGGCCAGTATCCAACCGGGACAACACAACACAAGAACAACCTCTCAGTCTCATAGCCACGAAAACCCTCAGTCCAGCTACGGCTCCACAAACTCACAAGTCAAGCAACTAGCTGTGGAGACTAACAAACACCACCACTATCTACAATCTCACACACTGCAGGCCCATGCCTGGCACCTTTAGGAACTCAGGCCCGAGCACCCTAAAGTGAGGCACTGGAACAGGACTAGCTGGGGCCCAGTACATCTACAGGTGTCTGTACCCCCAACCACGAGTGCGCTACAAGCGACTGCACACCCACAAACACAAGCCACTGCCCTACTGTCGTCTTTCCCTCAGCCGGACATACAACTCAAACACAGGAGTGAGGGTGTCCAGGAAGACGACACAGACCTCGACGGTGCCACACTATACCGGGACAAACCCCGAGCACAACAAACACAACGTGCTTGGCTCACAAAGAACCTAGGGTACCCGACTAGAGAGGCATTCCGGAATAGGAGTCGGACCACCACACTCGGCAATACACAAACCACAACACTTACACGTTTATTACAAACCACGATACACGTGTGAGCAGTAGCTTGTCCTAGTCACTCGTGACTTGCAATATAGCCTACACAAACACATATATGAACCATATTAATAATAACACCATAGCCTAACATCGGCCACCTCGTGATCTCCGTGGCAACACACACACCACTTAACACATGAATCAGTATAATATTCTTCGAAGGACAACCCCAGACCAGGGCTAGGTCCACACATGACCTTCACTGCCCAATCACTTCAAAGTAACTACACAAATTATATTACAATAATCATAACGACGATCACTAGCCATGCATACACATGCATGACACACAAATCATGGAAACACCACAATGTCACGACTAGGTTCACACAGGAACCTCACTGCCCAATTACTACAAAAAATCATAAGAATTACATTACGACAATGCGTGTGCCATACACACATCCAAACCACGTAAAGCATGCCCATCTAGTGAGCATCGCGCTCTACGAGCACCACATGTGCCAGCGCACCAGAAACCGGTGCCATGCACAACATTTAATAAATCATCGATTAATCGTACTTTAAAAAACATGCATCAAAAGACCTCACAGCTGAGATCGCGACATGCGGATGTGTCGCCTTCAGAACACGACGCCCCAACCTATCGCAATAAGAAACCTTATCGCGACGGGTCGGCCTGTCGTGACCTTGTCGTGACGGCAAGGTCTGTCGCCTTCACAGGCGCAAACCCTAATCCAAGAGGAACTCCACGGATTACCACTCCAGACCATTTAAACCACGATTAATTCACGTTTTTCATGCTTTAATGGATACCTTAACATGGTATCTACAGTTTCCAAAGCAATAAACGAACTAACAAGCAATCCATGGCATGAATCAAGGTAGAACACCCTACGTTCACGAAGAACGTGGAAACCGGAGATCCCTCGGCGTTTCCCCCGCTCCACACGACGTCCTCGTGGTGAGAGCACACCCCACACACTTACAGAACCTTGAATCGCCCGGAGAAACCCCGCAGCAGCTCCCCCGTGGTCGAGCAGAGCCTGTGGAAGCTCTGTTCGTCCGTGGTTCTTAAATACAACACAGCGGTTAAGATCGCGACATGCTCCTTCGTCGCAACTTGATCGCGACTTAGGTGACCGTCACCTTCTCAAGCCCGACGTCAGGAGGCCACCCAGCGCACGACACTTCGTGCGCATGCAGACGTCAATGCTCAACGACGGCATCAGGAATGCAACCCCCAGGGCTGTCGCGTTCAGAACGCGACGCATGCCCCTGTCGCGTTCACAGGCAGAAAACATGTGAGCGCTTTGGGCCGAACCTGGCGGCCCACCAAGCCTCACAATGCGCGCAAACACCTGAAACACGTACTAATGGGCCACACATTGGCCACCAAACCCACTAAACCTGGATCCACAAGGATCCGGAAAACGCGCGACGTTACATTATTATCACCTAAAAAAAATGTCATCCTCGACATATAAAGAAAATCACAACAAACTAGATTATCACCTAAAAAGAAACAAAACCATATAAGAGCAAGTAGGATACGCTTCCTTTGTATCTTTTTTTCTTTAATCATCTGTAATGGCTGATCCATCTGTTCATTCCCATGTTTGTTCTGCCTTTCCTTTCTTTTCAATTTATTCCACAACTGCCTTATTTTATAATTTCAATCTGCTATTTCCTTACCTTTTATCCGTAGGCGATTCTGCCTTTCTAGTGGCGCTTTATCTCCTTGTACTGAACCTACTTTCACATTTTTTCGATTGTGTTTGCAAAATTTCTTTCGAGACTGCTTTACCTTTCTCGAGTATCTTACACTGTGATCCCTTTTCATATTTTTCTGCCCATACCACTTTAAATCATTTTTGATTAAAAACCATAATAACCTTTATTCGTTACATAAAACTTTATACTTTCTTCTTCTTCAAGCAAACCTTGAACAATCTGCGAATATTAAATCTTTCTTGCTTCGGCTTCCGCTGCGCTACTCTGATCACACTGAACACTTTTGCAAAATATTTAACAATTTTTGTTCTCATTATTACTTACAATTATTTTCTTCTGGCTTCAACTGTATTCATTTCTAACTTTAACTGCTTCCCAAATCATCTTATTCAATTAATTCTAGCTGAAAATATTGTTGCAATTTCTGACTTGCCAAACCGCTATTGACATGCTGTATTCTTCATATACCTTTCTTGATTTACTGACATTCTCTGGCTAATCTCATAATTACACTACTTAACTAACCCCGCTCATATTTTGCCTTTAATTATTTCTGCGCCACATTAAATTATGAATTTTAACATACTACTGCACACTTTACCCTTTACATACTTTCCTCCCTTCACATAATATTTTCTGGCTGACTCAGCAAACCAAACCCATGTCTTTTTACAATTTCTATTCTCACTGATAAAACACCGTTATCAAGACAACTTACTCGATGTCATCTTATCCAGAATTCTTTTTTGCTAAACTGATCATGTCTTTCCTTATCCTTTCTGTTTTGCTTTGCCACCTCTTAATCTGTTCACTATTCTTTAACTATTCTGCTGCAACTTTTACATTAAACTTAGGAGACATTTTTAAACGAAATTCCTTCATTTACCTGGATCACTTTACTGCTTACTATTTACACAAATTCCCGCTGCACATTCCTTGATTCATCTGATTAGTAATACTGAACTTTAACTTTACTGCCAACAACATAATTTTCATTTTTGTAAAACATTCCTCTTAACTATTCTGCTAACTAATTAATCTTACTATGCCATTTTCACTACAATCTTTCTTATTAAAATACTGCCATAGCCATAAACTGAAACCATTTCCTTCAAACAAAATATCTGGTTCTGTCTGGCCTCTCTATTCTACATTATTGTCCACTCCCAAATAAAAACAATTCCACTATTGTAATTTACTCACAAATATCCATTCACAATTTGTCTTGCCTTGACTTTAATTTGCTTCTAACAAAATCTTTATTTTCCTGTGCCCACAAATTGCACATAATTGCTGGCATTACCGCTCTTATTCTTAACACTATGACTCTGTACAAATCTTTCTGCAAAATCCTTATCCACTGCTACTTATTAACTAACTATCTTTCTTATAAAATTCTCAGACAAGTCTGGCGGCCCTTTGCTTTTCCTTTATTCTTTCTTTACCCAGCTGCTTAACTCTGAATCTTTGGATCAAACTTTCTATTACCCTCTTTATTCATAACAGCACTATTCTGAAACTCTTCACTGCACCCATCTCTAACCACAAAACACACTTCATCTGACTGCCACGCATTACTGTTCCTCTGTTTGTTAATATCATATCTTTAACTGAACTATCTCACTTAATCACTTCAAACCTGACACATCACTTAATCACACCACTTCCTTAATATCTATCCACACAAATCTCAAATACATTAATTAGTTTTGCCAAAATTCTCAGCCACAATTCATGTCTAACATTCCTGATCACACTGCTTTATTTCCCACCATAGCACTGTTCCCTCTGCCATTTCATCACATCATTACATTATACCTGCCTCTGCTAACTCTGGTCCTCATTAAAACACTTTCACTGATTTCTATAACTGAATTCATCAATCTCTTTAATTTATATAATTGAGAACCTTTAAACAATTATAATTTAATCACAAACTGGCACCCCAATGTGACCACACTCACTCTGCACAATTAACCGTGCCATTTCTCTGCCATTTCTAAGAACTGCTAGTTTAACAAACAAAAATACGCAATTTTCATGAAAAAGCTCTCGTAAAAACCACATTAAAAATCACATAAAACCACAGACTTACTACCAGCAGTGGACATTAATCCATGTATTGGGACATTGTAACTTCAATGTCTTTTCATATTCTAACTGGACCATGCTCTAATACCAACTGTGACGGCCCTGGATATTTATGCCCATTAAGGCTCCATATCCAGATCCGCCTCCCGCGAACGGACCAAAGTCTCGCAAGGGATATCTCACACAAGTGTCTAGTAAGAATATAAAAGACAACTACACAGTATAAGACACAAGAAAGTACATGTGCTCATACCTACATATAACAATTTACAACTGTCCCATTACATTAATACATGTACAATTAAAAGTACAACTACCTGGGGCATACCCCGAGGGAGCACAAGCTTACACAACACTACTAACTACAACTCAACTGCTGGTCGTACAAGTCTGACACAACGCCGCTGCAATCCAAACACACAGCAAGCTCTGAAAAGAACTGTAGAGGAGTGAGCCTCAACAAGTCATAGGCTCAGCAGGGGTTACCCAAAACAACAACAAACTACGGACACCTCAACCCCAAAGGGTCTCACTGGAAGCACCAATAGCCAAACCATTTCATGATCACAACAATTGAATTTAAATTGCAATTAAATATAAACATATTAACTATTCACAACTTGGGAAAGTAAGAAGAAGCAACAGGACTAGCTCCACACCACTAGTCCGCTCAACAACAGTAACACCTAGGCCTCTAGCCTCACAAGCAAACAGTCAAAACCAATCATTTAAGCAATAAGCCGCACAAGCAAATCACTGCCTAGGCTATAAGCTTCACAGGCGAGTCTCAAGTATGTGGGTAACAGGACTGCTAACCAAAAGCTGGTCCTTTATACCCAACCACAATATATCGGAAGCCACACACAGAATGGCAGGGTTGGATACAATGGCCAATCCTTTACACACGAAAACCATATACGAAGCTTACTCAAGGAAGGGTAAAGCATATTGAGTGGAAGGTCACACCACACGACCTCCACGAAACATAGTTCTACATCAACACCAGAAAAGACTGGTATATGATGTACCACCACAAATCATTACCCGCACGGGGTATAGGTACCTATTACCACAAGGTACCAGCACGGAAACCACAAGTAAACCAGTGCCGTAACAGGGCACACCGTAGCGAGCTAAACCACATTTGGCGAGTCAACACTCACCAACCATAACCAAAACTGTACCACCACTCGGGCACACCACAAGCTACAACCGCAGTCACAACTGTGCCAACACCAGGGCTCACCTCGAACGGGTCAAACCTCGACTACGAGTCACAAACTCATGAGCCACAGCCAGTGATAAAGCACAAGTTAGAAAGGAACGATGCCACCACACGGGAATGGACTACTAGCTGATCAGGCAAGTATCCAACCCGGACAACACAACATAAGAACAACCTCTCAATCTCGTGGCCACGGACCCTCAGTCCAGCTACGGCTCCACAAACTCACAAGTCAAGCAACTAACTGTGGAGACTAACAAACACCACCACTACCTGCAGTCTCACACACTGCAGGCCCATGCCTGGCACCTTTAGGGACTCAGGCCCGAGCTCCCTAAAGTGAGGCACTGGAACAGGACTAGCTGGGGCCCAGTATGTCTACTGGTGTCCGTACACCCAACCACGAGCGCGCTACAAGAGACTGCATACCCACAAACACAAGCCGCTGCCCTACTGTCGTCTTTCCCTCAACCGGACGTACAACTCAAACACAAGAGTGAGGGTGTCCAGGAAGACAACACAGACCTCGACGGTGCCACACTGTACTGGGAAAAACACCGAGCACAACAAACACAACGTGCCTGGCTCACAAAGAACCTGGAGTACCAACTAGAGAGGCATTCCGGAATAGGTGCCGGACCACCACACTCGACAATACATAAACCACAACACTTACACGTTTATTACAAACCACGATACACGTGTGAGGAGTAGCTTGTCCTGGTCACTCGTGACCTACAAGCTAGCCTACACAAACACATATATGAACCATATTAATAATAACACTATAGCCTAACATCGGCCACCTCGTGACCTCCGTGGCAACACACACGCCACTTAACACATGAATCAGTATAATATTCTTCGAAGGACAACCACAAACCAGGGCTAGGTCCACACATGACCTTCACTGCCCAATCACCTCAAAGTAACTACACAAATTATATTACAATAATCATAACGACGATCAGTAGCCATGCATACACTTGTATGACACACAAATCATGGAAACACCACAATGTCACGGCTAGGTTCACACAGGAACCTCACTGCCCAATTACTACGACAAATCATAAGAATTACATTACGACAATGCGTGTGCCATACACACATCCAAACCAAGTAAAGCATGCTCATCTAGTGAGCCCCGCGCTCTACGAGCACCACATGTGCCAGCACACCAGAAACCGGTGCCACGCACAACATTTAATAAATCATCCAATAATCGTACTTTAAAAACATGCATAAAAAAACCTCACGGCTGAGATTGCAACATGGGGATGTGTCGCCTTCAGAACACGACGCCCCGACCTGTCGCAATAAGAAACCCTATCGCGACGGGTCGGCCTGTCGCGACCTTTTCGCGACAGCAAGGTCTGTCGCCTTCACAGACGCAAACCCAAATCCGGGAGGAACTCCACGGATTACCACTCTAGACCATTCAAACCATGATTAATTCACGTTTTCCATGCCTTAATGGATACTTTAACATGGTATCTACAATTTCCAAATCAATAAACGAACTAACAAGCAATCCACAACATGAATCAAGGTAGAACACCCTACCTTCGCGAAGAACGCGAAAATTGGAGATCCCTCGGCGTTTCCCCGCTCCACACGACGTCCTCGCGGCGAGAACTTGCCCCACACACTTCCAGAACCTTGAATCGCCCGGAGAAACCCCGCAGCAGCTCCCCCCTGGTCGAGCAGATCCTGTCGAAGCTTTGTTCAGTCGGGGTTCTTAAAAACAACACAGCGGTTAAGATCGCAACATGCACCTCCATCTCGACTTGATCACGACTTAGGTGACTGTCGCCTTCTCAAGTCCAACATCAGCAGGCCACCCAGTGCACGACACTTGGCGCGCATGCAACGTCGACGCTCAACGGCGGCAACAGGAACACGACCCCCAGGGCTGTCGCGTTCAGAACGCAACGCATGCCCCTGTCGCGTTCAGAACGCGATGCATGCCCCTATCGCGTTCAGAGGTAGAAAACCTGTGAGTACTTTGGGCCCAACCTGGTGGCCCACCAAGCCTCACAACTCACGCAAACACCTGAAACACGTACTAATGGGCCACACATTGGCCACCAAACCCACTAAACATGGATCCACGAGGATTCAGAAAACGCGCGACGTTACAAATCCTCTGGCATTTCCCCCGCTCCACATGCGGTCCTCGCAACGAGAAGACACCCAAAACCTCTTTCCAACGCCCAGTCGCACCCAGAAGCCCGTAGCACCTCTCCCCCTGGCCAAACAGAGCGTGTTCAGCTCTATCTGGCCAGCCTGGGTTTAAGAGATTGCTGCGGTTCAGAAGGCGACCAACCCCTCCATCGTGACCTGATCGCGACAGACCTGGGCGTCGCCTTCCTAGGGCTGATGTCTGCAAGTCGCCCGGCGCGCAACACATGGAGCCCATGCAGACGATCAGCGCCTCTGGGTGGCAACAGGAACGCGGCATTCAGAGTCCCTCCTTGTCGCGGTCATAGACAGTGAACTGAGGGGTACTGTGGGACTAAACAACTGGCCCAGTAAGCCCCAAAACCTGCGAAAAAACCTGAAACACACCACATTGGACACACACTGGCCACCACAAACACCAAACACTGGATCCACATGGATCCGAAAAATTCACGACGTTACAGTATTTATGGTGGCCGAGAATGAAGAAAGAGATAGCAGAATTTATAACAAGGTGTTTAGTGTGCTAGCAGGTTAAAGCAGAGCATCAAAGACCAGGTGATTTGTTGCAGCTGTTACTCATACCGCAATGGAAGTGGGATGATATAGCATTGGATTTTGTTGCAAGTTCGCCCAGGACAACGACATGTCACAATGGTATATGGGTTTTTGTTGATAGGTTGACAAAAGTGTGCAGGTTGTTGGCCGTGAGCATGTCCTGGACAGTGGACAGATTAGCAAGGTTGTATGTGGATAGAATTGTGCCATGACATGGAATTCCAGACACTATTGTTTCGGACAAGGATCCCAGGTTTACTTTAGGTTTTTGGAGGAGTTTGCAAAAAGTTGTTGGTACACAGTTGTGGTATAGTTCAGCATACCATCCCCAAACCGACAGATAGACGAAAAGAACAATTCAGATAATTAAAGATATGCTTTGAGCTTGTTGCTTAGTTTGGGGAGGCAGATGGGAGCAACACTTAGGTATGGTTGAATTTGCCCACAACAATAGTTATCACACGAGTATCGGCATGGCACCATACGAAGCTCTTTACAAAAGGCCTTGCAGACACCATTAATTGCCATGAGGTAGGTGAAAGGTAGGTAATGGGACCGGAATTGGTGTAACAGTGTGCAGTGATGGTCAAGTTTATCAAGGAGAAGCTTCAGACAGCTCAAAGCAGGCAAAATAGTTATGCAGATATGCGACGTAGGCCACTACAGTTTGAAGTCGGCGACTATGTGTTCTTAAGGGTCTCCCCAACTAAAGGTGTTTTGAGGTTCAGCAAGAAGGGAAAGTTGAGTCCCAGGTATGTGGGTCCGTTTCAGATTCTGGAAAGGATTGGTGAGACAACATAAGATTGGAGCTTCCAGCAGATTTTACCGATGCCCACGATGTGTTTCATGTCTCAATGCTAAGACGATACATTCGGGATCCTTCACAAATTGTCAGCTACACTCGGGATGATTTGAAACCAGATATATCCATGCCAGAGTATCCAGTAATGATCACAGGCCGTCGAACACAGAGATTAAGGAATAAGAACATTAAGCTGGTAAAGATTAGATGGGAAAACAAGCAGGGTGGAGAAGATACTTGGGAGTTGGCCGATGAAATGTAAAAGACGTATCCATACTTGTTTGAGTAAGCATTAATTTCTTTTAGGTGATAGTCTTATATGTGCTGAAATGTAATTGTGTTCATTCCTTTAATTTCGAGGAAGAAATTCCTTTTAGGTGATAGTAATGTAATATCTTGTATGTCTGGATTGTAGTTTACCAGGTTAAGGGCCAATGTGTGGTCCATTAGTTGAGTAAGTGTGTGTTTATAAGTGTTTACAGGTTTGTGGACCAGGGTGTGAGATTGGAGGGTTGGAAATTCCAGCCCAAACAGACCTCTGGCGGGTTCATTAGGAACGCAACCAACATAGGTGTCGCAATTCTTACATGAACACGACCACCTTTTCTGTCGCAATTTGGCACCACTTCTACATAGGCACGGCTGCATGCGCGCCGCGTGGCGCATGCAGGGTCGCCGGGGTTGAATCGCGATAGCGGGGTCCGTCGCGTTTCTAAACGCGATGGCCCGATACGTTGCGATTTACACTCTGTGTATTTTGGGCTTCTGCCCTAGGTCGAACAGTGCAATTGCATTACTCAGCTGAAGGATTTTGGGGCGATTTTGTCTATTTTTCTGTTCTTTCGGCATGGTTCTGGCGAGAGGAGGTGCTTCAGAGCTCGGGAAACGTCCGGACAGCAGTGGTTTCGCATTTCTCCTATTGGTAGGGGAACTTCCCTTGTTTTCGATTGTATGGTATGCATAGGTTAGGATTTATGGTTTATGGTTTGGAAATTACATGAATATGATAGAGAGCATGCCTAGGGTTTCATATAAACAGTTATTTCTAGCTTTACCAGCATGTACAACCATTTAGTGTGATTTGCAGAATGAGAGTTTAGAGTTGGTTTTTGTTGTCTGAAAGGCGACGGAACTAGTCGTCGCATTTTATGAAAGTGACAGCTTGTCCGGTCGCGATTCAAACGTTAAGGCGACGGGCTGGTCCATCGTGATTCAAGCATCGATAGGCGGCCACTATGTTGGACGTGATTTAGATTGTGGCCACCCGAGCTCTGGGGTTCTGTGGCCAATCTGTCTGATTTTCGGGGTACACTGCTTGGGCAGTGTTGGTTAAGAAATGTAGGGTTTGTAAGGGGTGAAATGGCTTATACCGTGATTGGGAATGATGGTTTTTTTTTAGTTTTGTGTGCATAGCAAGTTGGATTGTTAACGCCTTTCATGGTTACCTCTCTAGTCGGTTACCCCAGGTTCTTTGTGAGCCAAGCACAGGGTGCTCGAGGTTTGTCCCGGTAGGATGAGTACCATCATGGTTTGTGTCGTCCTTCTGAACACCCTCACTCCTGAGTTTGAGTTGTACATTCAGCTGAGGGAACGACGGCAGTGGGCAGCGACTCGTGTTTGTGGGTGTGCGGTCGCTTGTAGCGGGCTCGTGGTTGGGGGACGGACACTAGTAGACATACTGGTCCCCAGCTAGTCCTGTTTCCACTACCTCAGTTTAGGGAGCTCAGGCCAGAATCCCTAGAGGTTTCAGGCTTGGGCCTGCAGCCGTGTGGTCTGCAGGAGTGGTGTTGGTTAGTCTCCAAAGTTTCTTGACCCTGTTGAGGTGGAGCCGTAGCTGGACCTTTTGTCCGTGGCTGCGAGGCTGAGAAGTAGTTTTGTGTTGTTTATCTGAATCTGTGGCTGGCATGTACGTGGTTTGCCGTTTATTAATTTACAGCTGTAGTATCATGCATAGGCAGTGATATACCTTAATTGCTTAGCTTACTTAAATTATTGTACATTGTTTACTCGGCCTTGGGGGAGTTACCCTACTGAGCTAATGACTTATGAGGCTCATCCCTTCTTCTTCCAGGTGAAGGAGTGTAGGAGGGTTCCCGTCCCTCTTCTAGTTTCGGTCAGCACCGTAGTGGAGTCGGGCCTTCGCCACCAGCAGAGTAATATTCCTACTTGTTGTGCCTTTAGGGTTTGTCCCATGCAGTTGTACTCGTGTTCTGACTTTGGTTCGGTACTGAATATGTACATTCATGTGAACATATGTAAGATATTGTACTTCTTATATGTTCAGCGTGTTCTTTTATATTTCCACAGACATGTGTATGTTGATATCCCTTGTGATGCTACGGCTCGTTCACGAGAGACGAAGCCGTGTCGGGCACATTATTGGGTTAACGGGCATGAACGGCGAGGACCGTCACAATTTTCTTGTCTAAAAGCCTCCTTCCCACATCCAATAGACTTCAAATGAGCATTAGGGTTGGCGAGGGATGCGTTTGAGGTGTATTTGAATGTTTAAGGTTAGAAAGTCTCTTAAAAATCTTTCTCTTCTCCAACTCCAAATTTCCCATAATTATTTACCCTTTTTCCTTGCATTTATCCCGTTGTTGGCTTGGGGTGGGCTCTAAATCTGTGGCCAACAAGTTAGGATAGTGTTATGACTCTTTTTAGGATATTTATGAATCATAATAGTGATTATGTAGCCCCTTTTTAATTTATTAATAATTTAGTCATGAATTTAGGCTTATTTATCTCTAATCCATCATTGGGCTTTTACTTTGTGGCCCAATAATTCATGTATGAACTATTATTGAAAGCCCATAACTTATTTTTACTGAATGGATTTTAATATTGTTCATAATTCTTTTTAATTTAAATTTATTTATCGTAATTAAAAATTGAGAGTCGCTACATTTTTCAAGGCAATCGATGTTTTAAAGCAATTGATGTTTAAGGCAATCAATGTTTGACTAAAACATTGATTCGTGAAGTGTAAAACAGTAATCAATGTGCTATTTTATCAGTAATTGATAGAACCTTTGTTCTCCAATCGTTGTGGCACTCAGTTGGTAATCAATATGCATTGAACAATAATCGATTGAGCTTTCCAGTGCAAATCATGAAGCGATAGCACCATAATATATTATACTCATGTGAAAAATATGATATTAAATTTATTAATGATATTTAAGTTAATCATGAGTTTTGTTATTACTAAAATAAAAGGATAAAATACAAGAGTGGTTCAACAGTCTCCCTATTTTTGGTGATGACAAAACATATGAGAATTTTCTGACAATGATACTTAAAAATATGAAATAAATATAAATTCATACTTTAATAATACTCTCCCCCTTTTTTTCAATAACCAAAAAGGAAAGATCTTACCATTTGTATTTTCCCCCTTTTGTAAGGACTTCTTACCAATATGTTGTGAGTTTGAAGGAGAGGGGTTCAACAATATGTTTATTGTTGTCAGTGTTTATTGCTCCCCCTTAGTGTTTGCTACCCCTAAATGTGATACTCTCTCTTAATGCGAGGCTTGTGAGTCTTCACGATGATTCTCTGCATTGGTCTATAAAAGAGACATAAATACTTGCAAGGATGTTAGTAGCATTATAGTTAAAAAAAAACAATTAAAATAAATGTAAGTTTAAACAAAAATTAAAAGTTAAGGATGACTACTTCCTCTTCTGATTGGAGTGAGGTGAAGAGTTGGTAGTCATCAATCAGATGCTTTCGAGCATCCCTAACCATATCCATTTGAATGTCATTTAGAGGTTTTATTCATCAAAGGCAGATTAACATTCTCTTCATCTTCTTCTTCGCTGCTTGAGCAGCCTAAGGAGTCATCCCATGTAGCTGTCATGGTTTTCTTTTTGTATTTCTTGTATTTCTCCTCTTTCTTTTCTTCTTTTTGGATTTTTTGCCTGCCAGTCTTCTTGAGTCTTGAACAATCTGGCTTCAATGTCCAAGCTTTTTGCATTCCTAGCAGACATGGTTCCTTCTTGTTTTTCTCCTTGCTCTTGTCTATGATTTTTCAGATGATTCTTCTTCACTGTCAAATCACTACTCTCACTGGCAGTGTCTTCATCCGAAGTGCACTCCTAAGCCTTGAATGTAATGTTTGACCTTCCTCTTGAAGTGTTTTCTTCTAATCTCTTCATGTTGATCTCATAGGCCATGAGAGATCCAATGAGCTTTTCCAATGTCATAGTGGAGAGGTAATTTGCTTCTTCTATAGTAGTGACCTTTGGAGTCCATTGTGCTAGAAGAGGTATTAGAATCTTCCTGATCATCTCTCCCTGGTTTTATTCCTAACTTGCGAGTCCATTGATAATTCCAGTGAAATCATTGTACATCTGAGATATGGATGTTAGGTTGAGTGTGTTTGAATTTCCAAAAGTTGTATTTTAGATGACCAATGACATCACTCATACCTTGATTTTAATGATGACATATTGAACATTTATACATTTTATACATATCACAACATGTTTTGATGTTTAATATCTCATATTTAATGATAATATCTTGTATTAATGTTTTTACACTTTATATTTTCAGGTTTTACACAATTTGTCACAGTGGTGGTCGACACAGTCCACCTGTGTGTCGACACTAGTTCATTGTCCCAGAAGCCTGTTCTGAATGGTAGTCAGTGGTGTCGACACAGTCTGCCTATGGTGTCGACACAGTGCACCTTTGTGTCGACAATAGTTCACTGTCCCAAAAGCCTGTTCTGAAGCAATAGCTAGTGGTGTCGACACAGCTTGCCTGTGTGTCGACACACTTCGACTAAAGCTCAAAAACAGGAATTTTTCTGGACATGTGGCTGCTTAGGAATCAAGGGATTTGACCTAGATTTCTATGTCGATGCACCCCCAAGGCACCACATGGACACGTGGGGCTATAAATACCCATGTTTCTTGTACTCCGAAGGAGAGAGAGACCAGACATCTCCAGAAAAGGGTGTGGTGGCTGCAGGAAGGGAAAAAGGGAGCCTGTGTCCAGAAAGGTAGCAGAGCAGTGTTGTTTGTAAGGAGAACGTGAAGAAGAAGAGAAGAGAAGAGAAGAGAGGATAAAGTATTTGCATCCAGAAAGGGAGCAGAGCAGTGCCATCAAATTGAGGAGCAGAAAAGCAACAAAGGAAGAAGAAGAACTGGCAATCTGGATGCCACTAAAGCAGAGCATCATGGATAGAATAAGATCTCCAACGAATTCCTTCAAGAGTCTTCAATCCAAGCTTCTGCAAGTCTTCTTTATCAAGGAACATCCAAGTCACATCTATTTCATTTATTTTCTTAGAGTGTTCATCCAGTTTTTCATTGTGTGATCTGTGTATGTGTTCTACACAGATCACTTAATTCTGTTTGTTCTATTTTTATCATTGTATTGAGATAGATCGAGCTAGAAGATCTATTCTCTAACTGAGCTTGTTCTAGCAGAACTTGGATCTATTGTGATCCAGAGGTTTGAGTACTTTGTACTCAAGTTTGGAGCCTCAGTGCTCTGGAGCCGTTGTGCTCATGTGCTGTGAGTCGTCGTACTCACAAGTGTTTTTTATGGAGTAGGTCGTTGTGCCTATCTCCTGAGTTTTTTTGAGTGTCGTACGCAAAGGGTTTGGAGTCGTCATACTCCGTTATGTCCTTGAGTCATCATGCTCAAGTGTTTTTTGGAGTCGTCGTGCTCCAGTGTGTGTTGTACTCAAGGTTTTGAGTAGTGTGGCCTCACTGTGTGAGGGTGGACGTAGGAGTCACTGGAGATGATTTCCGAACCACCTAAAAATCTCTTGTGCAGTGCTTTGAATTGTGTTTTGACTTGTATTGCGCTAGATGCATGCATAGGGATTTCGCTCACACTACTAATTGATTTGCTCACACACACTAATCACACATATTGCATCTGTTTAGTGGGGTTTTATTTGAATAGATATCTTAATTCAAGTAATTTTTAAATTGCTTTAGTTTTCGCAGTAATTGTATCAGATCTATTCAACCCCCCCCCCTTCTAGATCGATCCATCCACCTATTCGATCCTACAATGGACTCACCTTGTTTCATTTAGAACTTCACATATTGTGTGACAAGGATGTCAATCCTTGTCTCCTTCACTCTTTCTGTTCTTTCATGGTAAGTATTAGCTTGTCCCACATGTCTTTAGCTCTTTTGCACGTTGAGCCTATTGAATTCTTGCCTAGTCAGCGTGTAGCTCATGAAGCTCTTGGCTTTGCTGTTCAAGGATATCTTCTTCTTATCTTCAACTGTCCATTCTTCCTTGGCTTCGAGATTTGGAGGTTACGATCTTCTATGATACTCTAGAGTTGGTAGCGTAGTCTTGTAGGAAGATTTCCATTCCGGTCTTCAGTAAGGGTAGTCTTCTCCATCAAATAGAGGAGATCAGAGATGGATTGGCCCTCTAAAAATCTTGAGCTGCCATTTGATCTTTGCTCTATGATTGCTATATCTTCTTGATTTTCAGAGATCAAGACTCTATACCACTTGCTGGAGGTGCTTCTTTACGAGCTCATAAGCAACTCACTAGTGCATACCTCCAACTGGTCGAACCACCAGCATAAGATGATCTTCTCTCTTTCCGAGTAAGAAGGCAACTCACTTCTCTTACATGTTAAGAAGCAACCTCCTGGTACAAACCCCAGTGTGGTTCTTCTTCCTTAACACAGGGGAACGCTTGCATATCCAACCTTATCTTCCAGTCTAGAGGAAACACTTCTGAAACAAAAGAGATGATATGAAGCCCTAGATCAAGCTCAAGATAGACAGCAGAAAATGTTTGATCTGAGACTAATCCTAAGAGTAAAAGAGTAAATACGAAAAACTCTCATAGGCAAAACCCCCAGCTCTCTCTCACGCAAATACACAAAGACACACAGAGAGAATGAAGAGAAAGAAAGGCTTTAATGCTTCTGAAAGATTCTACTTGAATGCTTCTTTGTTCTTTGAATGGGTCGAGCTCTTTCTTTATTGGTTTGAGTGTGTATAGAGTTTAATGCTCACTAGATGTACCTCCTGGAAGTCTTGTGTTCGCACTTCTATCTTCTTCAGCTTTGCTTCTCCTCTTTATGGAGAAGATAAAAAGATCTGTTGACAGATGGCCATTGGAGTTTCTTGGCACTCTTCTTCTTCTACTCTCCTTCTGTTGAGTCTAACAGATGTCTTCTTGAGTCTACTAGCTACTTGGAATGGAGAAGATCTTCCAGCTGGTGCATGAGAGAGCCAACAGTAAGTCCAAGATGTAACTAAGAGTAGAATAGCTTTGCAGACATTTAATGCAAGAAGAAATGTTATCTAAGAAGAGTCCTTCTGACAGATACCCCATACCTCTTGTGCCTGTTCCTGCTAATAGGTAAATAGTAGGTAGTCTTTTTCTTTCTGTAGGAAGGAGAGATCCTACGAGATAGGAAAAAAAGATCTTCAGTCAGAAAGATAATAAGTTGAACATATGAAGTACATTTGAATTTCATTTGGGCACAAGACATTTTGAAAAATTTGAAAGACAATCGATGCAAGTCCTAACAACAATCGATATAAGATAGATAATTGATATGCAATCAATGTGCTGAAAGGCAGTCGTGTATCAAGAACAATGGATGTTTAATGGCAATGGTCCATAAAGACAATCAATTCTTAAGGTAATCGATGTCTAAAGATAATTGATGTTTTAACAACATCGATGTTTAAAGACAATTGATGTATTCAAAGGTAATCGATGTTTTCTAGGCAATCAATGTTTTTCAAGGCAATCGATGTTTTAAATCATTCGATGTTCTAAGGCAATCAATGTTTTTATAACAATCGATGTTTTTAAGTAATTGATGTTTAGGCAATCGATGTTTAAAGCCAATCGATGTTTGACTAAAACATCGATTCGTGAAGTGTGAAATAGTATCGATGTGCTATTTATCAATAATTGATAGAGCTTTTGTTCTCCATCGATGTGGCACCAGTCAATAATCATATGCATTGAGCAGTAATTGATTGCGCGTTTCAGTGTAAATCATGAAGCGATAGTGCCATAATATATTAATATTCATGAGAAAAATATGATACTAAATAATTAATGATATTTAAGTTAATCATGAGTTTGTTGTCACAATAAAAGGATAAAATGGAAGAGTGGTTCAACAGCCAAGACAATTGTGCGCTCGTCGAGCTCGGATGTGTAGATCCTCTGATTGGAAATAGTCCATGTATTCCCTGAGAGGCTTTCTAGGCTACTGATGGATAGAGAGCAAGAACGTTGAAACTCTTGGCAAACTGAGAACAACCTTAAATTGGTCCAAGAATTGGGCACTGAGCATTTGGAATGATGAGATGGACCCAGGGAATGAGTTTAGCAAGGTTGAAAGGCCCTACATTTGACTTTGTTTGATGCCTCCTAGAAGAACAAAACAGAGTTAAACCATTCCAGATGGTCAGACTGGTCAGTGGTCACCTTGTATGCTTTGTGTTGGGCATCTCAATCGGCTTGAAAGCGCTGCTTATTCGACCTCCTCATTGAAAGGCAAGTGTAGTAAGTTAGGGAGCACCAAGATCGAAAAGCTCATTGTCAGCCTCTAGAGTACTTTTTTGGACTTCTTCTTCAAATGTTTTCTCTAGCCCACTGGAACATGTAGAGATCGGGGTTGGTTGGTAGGTGATGGATGCAAATTGTTTTAGGTCATCTATTGGTGGCCGGGGTGAGCTGCTCGAACCGCCGACCTCCTCTTAAAGGTGCCCGCTGGCAAGGTGACCTGAAGGCAGGATTGGGACCCCAGGTGGATCCCTAGTGACTTAGGGAGGGAGGGTTCCTGTCTGAACTGATATGATGAGGGTCTCTAATAGGTCAAGGCTCCCATCAACTCGACCTGCGAGCACTGTAAGTCCCCTCATGCTATTGTTGAGGTTCACAACCTAAAGAGAAAGGGCTTGGAATTAATACACTGAGACCAAGGCGGGCTGGGTGGATGCTTGGTTGTAGCTACATTGGTGCTTTGGTGTCTCAATCTTAGACGCTTTCGATCGAGTAGTGGCTTTCCCTTAAGAAGGAGCCATATGGTGTCCCGACCCGGCTCTTAAATACTTTGTTGGGATGACCATAGGTAGCCCGAACCTTGATCTCACGTGACGAGGAATAGGGGAACAAGTGCTTAGCTCACACCGACTGCTTAACCTGCAACGCAGTCAATCTAGGTGGTGATGGCCCCAGAAACACCCTCTAATGGTCAAGTCAGCGAGTGGAAGGCCAAAAGAGTTAGAGAGTTTGAGAGAGAAAGAGTTGGAGCGTGACTGCACATAGGATCTGCGACACCTATCCTCCTCCTTACCTATAACTATTGGCCTCCTCGTGAAGATAGCTCTGCATGGGGAAGTTGATATAGAATTAACTCCTTCGGATCACTTATTATATCTCTCTTCTGGTCCTGAGTGAATCGTTTGGGCCAAGCTTCATAGGAGGGTCCAAGATGCCTCCACCGCCGCCACCATTCTAGCTTCCACTCCAAACCTGCTGCAACATTGCCCTGACTCCCATATAATAGCAAAGTAAGCTCAACCCACATCATTGATTGTTTCTTCCAAACCCTCCCCCTCCTCCAATTGCTTGGCCTTCAACAGTTATCCTTGTGCACCTTTATTTCAAATCAAATTGGAATGCTTGGTATCCAAGATTATTATTTGACACTACCCCTTCTTGGATTTGTGCAGGTCTACTCAACATCGATTCCTTGAGAAGAAGAAAGACATGTGTTTGTTTCTTCTGAAATCTCCACAAGTTCTTCATTGGAGAACCTTCTTCCGTGATCAACATGGCTTATTTCTTAGTTCCAACTTCCAATGTCATTTCTCCGAGATCAACTCGAAGGCGGTGTACCAGCTCAGCACCCTCGTGGGGCACTGAATGTCATCTTTTGCATATCCGGCCAAACTTGATGAGGCCTGACACCCCTCCTCTCCAATTTGCACCCCCTGCCGCCTCGTCGTTTTAGAACTCCCTATCTCACTGTGCAAAAGCACCCCAGGCATCATCGTATACACAGTGATGGCATTTTTTTGTATATAATCTAACTCCTTGGAGTTATTTATGAAGCCAGTAGATTTTAAGGGATTATTAGTAATAACAAGATTTCAGGGCCTTGTTTGAAATATCGCGTAATCATAGGGTAATAAGATATAAATATCCCTCTCAGGTCTTAAGAAGTCCAACCCAACCCAACTTCAAAGCAGCCCAACCCATGCTGATCACAAAACGCCTACTTTGCGTCTTCTAGGCCCGGCCCACAACGTCATGTGCTAAACAATGTCGAACCACAATAATAGGTAAGACATGAAAATTTTATTGAGATAATCATGCATGTTCCAATCTATTCTCTTACTCCATTTTTCATAACAGAACAATGTTTGGTAACTGATCTTGTTCGCTTATTCACTTCGGTTAACTCTAATTTTCTTTGATGACAAGTCTAAGATAACCTCGGTCTAAATCTCCTGTACCCAGAATAAGGATCGTGTAATTTTTCTAAAGTTTTACTAGGATTAATTATATATCTACTCTACGTAAGAAAAGAAAAGAAACGGTTTTGACGTAACCTTTAAAGAATACTTTGTTATCATGTTAACTCCCTAAAATCTGCTTGGATTCGGAAAAATCTCCTACCATATGTATTTCCAATATTCAGAAAGAAATCCACCATGCACCGAGGTGGATTTGATTAAGATCGTAAACATTCTGTTCTAAATTAAGGGATGGGAACGCCTAGGTGGGTTAAGATAAATCATGACGTTGCCCAGGAATCAAAGACTGATTACGTGCTGCCGGCCTGGCTAAACCCCAACCCGGGGCTCCATGTATAGCATACCTCCCACCGTCTCCTATCCATGCCACACACATTATATTATAGTGACAATAGGAAGTATAACACCACTACGGCAACGTGCTGGTTTACACCATGCAACCGTCGCGCGCAAATATTAGTTTGGCAGGCTCCTCCCTTTCAGGGACCCATCTATAGAAGAATTAGTGGGGTCATGTGATCCCACTAAATTTTTAAAATTCTATTGATAAGTCTAAAAATTTTGATTAAATTAATTTGGTTAGAATTTTTTTAAAAAAAGAGTGACTCCACTAGAAAAAATTCTTAAGTCCGTCTATGCTCTCTTTGCATGCTGCACTAATTATTTATTATGTTGCCAACCTAACCACACAGCAAGAGGACTAGTGTAGTTCAACCA
Source organism: Colocasia esculenta (assembly GCA_014218235.1). Classification (NCBI taxonomy): domain Eukaryota; kingdom Viridiplantae; phylum Streptophyta; class Magnoliopsida; order Alismatales; family Araceae; genus Colocasia; species Colocasia esculenta. The sequence goes on from CM024761.1 coordinate 130,014,938, forward strand.
TTTTCACGGAGACCTCACCGATCCTTCTATTCTCAAGTGTCATAATTAGAGTGCATTTAAATTCTTCTTGTGTACGTAGTGACTCAGGATTTGAATTATTTTCAGAGTCACCACACGACTGAGTAGATGCTCTGGATTCTAAGAACTAACGAGAATAAACATATTAAGAGCACAATTAATAAAGGGAAATCTGACTTCGAAGTTATGCATGGTGATCTTGTTTCGAATCTTTCGATCGTGCTTCAATTATGTATGTGTAAGGGGTTGGGCACCCACACACCACCGGCGTAGCTCTCTACTAATTAATTTATTAATCAACTTGCTAATGTCTAATACGATGAATCTTATCAAACAACACTCTTATAAATTACTTTAAAGGAAGAAATGGAGAGAGAGAGAGAGAGAGAGCATTTGTTGCACCAGTGTACACCATGCAGTATACCCTGCATGTTTCTGTGCGTAATGATCAGCATTTGCTGCTTTTGATTGGGTTCTCTTTAAGACTACTCATGTGTTCTTTGTCATGACGAAAAATCTGGCTCGGTGATATATATTAATTTACATCTGTGCACAACTGTGAGAGATCTGGTCCTGGTTCCATTGATCATGTGT
>CM024761.1:130015649-130303478 GCA_014218235.1 Colocasia esculenta
TTTCCGACTCGTGCTTTGCCACAGGTGGTGGCTTGTGTGTGTGACTCTTTAGTTGAGGTGTTACCCATTGTGGTGTGCCCCGGTGGTGGTAGAGTACTGGTTGTGGTTTCTTGGTGGTACCTCGTGGAGGTAGGTACCTATACCCTTCGTGGGTAGCTTTGTGTTATGATACATTGTGTACCAGTCCCTTTAGGTGTTGAGGTGGACTTGTGTTCTGTGGAGGTCTGTGGAGTGACCTTCCACGTGTTGTGTTTGTACTTGTCTTCGGGTAAACCTCTGATTATGTTTTCATGTGAGGTGTTGGTGTGAGGTGGATTGGCTAGCTAATGCGAGTCCTGTTACCCTTCTTGGGAAGGTTGCCTGTGAAGCTTGTGGCTTAGGCGACCAGTTGTTGTAGTTGTTTGCCTGTGAGGCTTATGGCCTATGCATTTCAGTTGTTGGGTGGACTAGTGATGCGGAGCTAGTCCTGTTGTTCTACTTTCCTTTTCGAGGTTTATATTAACTAACGAGATTATGTTTAATTGTTGTTAATCATGTATTGTGTGAGCATGATATGGTTTGGCTATTGGTGTTGCCAGTGAGACCCTTTGGGGTTGAGGTCTCTCTTTAGTTTCGTGTGTTGTTGTTTTTGGGTGGTCCCTACTGAGCCTGTGACTTGTTGAGGCTCACTCCCCTACAGTTCTTTTCAGGGCTTACCATTGGTATGGCTTGCGAAGGCGTTGTGACAGACTTGTACCATCAACAGTAGTGTTAGTTGTGTTGTGTGAGCTTGTGCTTTCTCGGGGTATGCCCCAGGTAGTTGTACCTTTTAATTGGACATGTAATAATGTATTGGGACAGTTGTAAATTGTTATATACAGATATGAGCACATGTACTTTCTTATGTCTTATACTGTGTGGTTGTCTTTTATATTCTTACTGGACACTTGTGTGAGATATCCCTTGTGAGACTTCAGTCCGTTCGCGGGAGGCAGACCTAGATACGGAGCCTTATTGGGCATAAATATCTAGGGTTGCTACATACTCACTCCTCCATCATAGGTAGTGATGGAAACCTCCTATTTGGGGCCATTATAAGGCATCAAGTTAGTTTGTAATCAGTCATCTAGGAGAGAAGGGCAGGGTCCAGATTCTTACAAAAATCTCTCCCTTATGGACCGTTGTTGATAGTTTTGCTTAGAAGAAATTTTGTGGATTTAGAAGGAGAACAATAAACTACAATTAAAAAAGGATTGAGCTATCCACTCTTTGCAGAAGCCACTACTCTCTAGCGGATAAAGCCCAAAATGTTTGGATTAAAGATTCTGTACCAGACTGCACACACGAAGTTTTTCCTAATCAGATGTATGGTACATCTTCTACTACACTTCCAACTCAGTCAATGATAGATAGAAGAGAAGAAGTTAGAGAAGAAGTTGGTCCTATCGAATAAGATCAAGTAGGACCCTCCATAGAGCCAGATGTCCCTAAAGAAACAATTGCTCAAGTATCTAGGATCTTAATGAAAAAGTAGTGGTTCATGAAGAATATCCTCCAAGTGCTACAGCTTATGAACCTGTTATGGAGGAAGAATTTGATCACGTATCTCCACCACCTGTAGAGACCCAGCCTAGATCTCAGGGGGAGACCAATCGTGCCATAGATGATGTTTTTAATTTGGTCCTCAAGTAGAAAGACATGATCAATGTACTTCAAATGCAAATACATCAAATTGATGTAAAATTTGATTTCATGTCAGATGAAGTTCAACAGATGAAGGATCTACTATTTCAATTTGTATGCAGTCAAGATAAGAGTAGCACTCCAGTACCAACAACATAGCAGTCAGTAGAATAGCCACAACAACTAGTAGAACAATCATCAGTATAGCCACAACAGCTAGCAGAATAGCAAGCACAGCTAGAACAACCAGCTCAGCCAGTAGTAACAACAACAGAATAACCAACACAGCTAGCAGAATAGGCAGATGTAGAAGAGCAGCCATCAGAGGATGAGGGAACTAAGGCTCTTGTCAAGATTTTCAAGAGGAGAGTTAAGAGGGAGCTAGTGAAGTTAGGATCTATCCTATTTCCTTTCCCCCAATCAACACCCTCATCTGATCCTGATCCCTCACCTACTCCCATATCTACCTCACAACCAGCAACCTCGCATCTTCTTTTTCTCAAACTTATACTAACACTCAAGAACCCTTGAACATCCCAGAACTTCACATGTTACCACCCTCCTTTTTTCATCCCTTCCCCACTCATCTATTCCTCCTCTGATCCTAACACTCACCATTAGCTTAAGTAATGCCCAGTGTAAAGCCTTCCTCTCAAGTTGGGCAGAAAAGAAAGGAAAAAGTCAACAAAATAGCATATCCTCCATTTTGGTATGCATTTGTCTATCATAAAGGACTTTTTTTTTATTTTAATCGCCATGTTGCAACACTGTTACCACTACTCCGTTGTTTTAAAAGTCCTCTAGAAAGCCGAGCAAAATGTTTCAACACCTCTCTTGACATTGTGAGAACCCTTCGTCCGGAATTCCTCTGATTGGATTGAAACTCCTTCTCCAAGGCCTTCGTAAGTCTCTGTGAGCCTTAAATTCCTCTAACATGTTGAGCTGGTTGTACCATTAACACCTAAACACCTGTAGGGACCATCTTGGACCCATACGACATGATCCAACCAGCTTATAGAATCTCTCTGTGAAGGCACCCTCCTTGATGACTACGTTCCTAACACAGCAGACAGGAGGACCGTGACCTACCTGTTAACATGCCTGACCCACATTTTGGTCATGTCCAGGATGTAGACTGCATTCTCTACCAGCCTGTCAGTACTTGAGTGTACAGTTTGCAGCAATCACTATCATTATTTTTTGTGTTGTTTCTCATGCATGACTCGTTTAAGTTTCTGGTTAATATAGGAACTCTTATCTCATGACTCTCTCTCTCATCTATTCTTGTTCGTTCACACTCTCATCTATTCATCTACTCTTCGCTACTATTCTTAGTACTCTATATGTCTATGTCTGATTGTCTAAAGATAAGAAACATGACTAATGCTTGGAAATATAAGGGCCCGATGTGGTCCTTGGAGCTACACCCAAAAGTGCTATTTACCCACATGAGTTAATTGACCAGGGTATCTGGCATTATACCCAAGTGCATCTCAATTATCTATGACAATCAAAACTCATGAAAGTGCTAGACTATACTCGTTACATGACTTGACTTGAACTATACGTGCTATATGGCTATTAGACTCTCTTGTGCTATACTCGTTGTACTTGTACTTGTTACTGTCATGCTATTACTTTTGACTTGACTTGACAAGACATGACACTCTACTCTTTAGTTACTCTATTTGTTAACATGTTATTCACTTTAAGCATGCCTGGTCAAGAGATATAAGACATGCTAGGTGTTATCGCTCATCAAGTGCTATCCATGACTGTTTCAGGTAAGTCTGGCGATGAATACAACACACACGTGGACAGAGATGACCAAGAGTGAACGAGTGTCTCTGATGGAGTCTAGCATGGAAAGAAGTTACCTTAGCATCATAGTAGTGCATTAGACTAGTATAGTTTGTCAATTTTACTAATCTTCAATGTAAGGTGTCAATGGGCCCTATGTATTAGCTCTGAATTAGTGAATGTAATGGACAATGGTTATTGATTATGAATAAAATTTAGTTGATTTCTATTACTCGATTGTCTAATGGTTTGATGTCTATTACTCTATAGTCACACGGTGCAACTCCCATCCTGATATTCCATGTCGGGGCATGAGAATTTTGTGGTATTGGAGCCTAAGATGTATTAAGCTTAAGATGTTCTCGGATGGATTGTCTTAACATGTGTCAAACTACCACACCTATGTGAGGATTGGGTAGAGCCATAGTTAGGATGTAAAAGTTAACTCAGACACGCACAAACTTATCACTATTTTAGCATTTTAATACTCAATTTTTCAATAGGAACCAAAGAGTGCAAATGGCTACCGAGCGTGCCCAATTGCAGGACATGTAGCAAACTTGTAACACCCAAAAAATTCTATTTACTAGAAAACTGTGAATAATTGGATTGTTAAACATAACTACTATCATGAGATGTAATTAACTCTAATTTAATATTTATTTACATCAGTAAATGTTATTCTAGTAATATACTCAGGGGTGCGCACTCCGACAGGACGACACCAGAATTCTATAACAAAATGAAATCCGAGAACACCATAATTCTTAGGAAAATGTGGTGATATCAGAAATATAAATACCCAAAATTGTTGACGCACAGATTTTAAGATTAAGTCGACGCAACTATTTTCGAGCGATTTTTCATCCCGTGAAAAATAAATTATAAAATTAAACTAAAATCATGATAATTTGTAAAATCTTCCTATTAGTCTATGGTTGAAATTTCAACATGAATGGACATCATTTTGTTATAAAAAGCTAAGGACAATTGGGCTAGTTGAATTATCAACCATTTACGGTAATCATTTTTGGGTTATTTCTTACCCACGCATTAGGGGCCACGTAACCCACTTTTCATGGGGTAGATGACCACCACGATTTATCATATGTGTCACCCATGGGGGTAGCATGGGGTAGGTGGCCTTGGGTGGTTTAAGGGGGATTTATACCTTGACACATGCATGGCCGACGTGCCAAGCATGTGTGAAGGCTGGGAGCTTATAAAAGCTTCCCCTCACCTTCGTGGAAGTGTTTTCTCCTCCACTGCTACTGCCTTGCCTAGAGAAAAAGCTTCTGCTGTAGTGAGAATACACCCTTGTGTGGGTAACTGGTTGGTGTGTTGTGGCTACCGTTGTTGTGCTTGCACCTTGTGTGTGGGAAGGTTGCTGCGGGAGCCATTGTAGCTGTTGCTGCTACTATTTTACCTAGTGTGAATCGCCGCATCTTCAAAAAGCAACTGCCGAAGTCCCTGCTTCAGCAGTTTTCTTATCTCCTCACCTTATTGTGGTGTTGATCTTTACGTCAAGAAGAAGGAGAACCTTTATTCTCTTCAAGTCAAGTAGGTTCCTATTCTCTTTTCAAACCTTTACCCTTGTTCTTGTTAGAAAGATCATAGCCTTATTCAAGTTGCCTTTAAGCTTTTTAACCAACTTTGTTTAGTTTGTATACGTGGTTCTAACTTCAAACTTTTGTTTGATTTCCTTAACTCCTTTGGAACCATGTGATTACTAAGAAGAATCTTCATTTCCCATTCAAGTTAAGTAGGTTTCCCTACGATTCTTCTTCCATTCCTTGTTTTATGGTTATGATCTTCACTTGCACAACTTATGTTCCTATTTGTTCCACGTTTTGTAGAATTTTCTTTTCGTTTCTCAATCTTTGTCTCCTACCTTTGCTAAAAGTTCATGTCCACACATATTCTCGTTTTCCAACCTTGTAAGCCATCTTAAGAATTATGAGTTCATCTCTTGTGATCATGTTTTAGTATATATGTCTAAAGGATTCTATCCTCTCTTCATACCTTCATCTTCTACCCTATTGGAAAGCTCATAACTACACACATGTAGCTGTTGAACTTGTCAACCTATCTTGGATTAGTGTGTAGATCTTCTGTATACATGTTTATACCTTCAAGCTTTTGTTTGACTCCTTAAATACCTCTGGTATTATGTTACTATCATGTAGGAATCCTCCTTTATAGCTGTTGTTGTAGGACTTATTCTCCCAGTATCAGGTCATGTTGAGTTCTAGCCAGACATGTGTAGGTTGTAGTCTCATGTGTCATCTTGCTCAACCTGTAAACTAGTAGTGAAGGCTAGAAATAGGTCCTACTATTTGACATGATTCATGTATAGGTCCATTGGTTTCATAGATAAGTCCCTTAGAACTATAGTTACACTATTTCTGGAAGTGGAACCAACGGCAGTCGACAGACAGGAAGTACCTGTCGACAGGCCTCAAGTTCACAGGACCCAGAACCTCTGCAAAATCAGTAGCTGTCGACAGATGATTCTTGCCTGTCGACAACCACTATCAAAATCCCAGATACATGGTTCTGGAAACCAGTAGCTGTCGACAACTACCTTCTAGTTGTTGACAGATGCTGCCCTGTTATGTTTTCAGCACCCAATTCTTGTTCCATCTTTTGAAGACTCACTATGCTATTGACCTCACAAGTTGTTTATCTCATTTTCTTGGACTCTAAACTACTTTATGACCAAGATGATTTGATTACTCAATCATTAAACTATCTTTTGGAACTTCTATCCCTATTGTGCTCATGAAACATAACTCATGATCTGAAGATAGTGCTCTCTTCAAAGAAGGTTTAGGATCACTTGTGGTAGCACCAGTCACTTGTGATCAGCTGTGGGCGACAGTTTGTATTTAAATCAAAGTCAATGGACTGATGATGGTGGGTAATAAACCCCGTTCTTGCGCAATGAGCAAGATCCAAGGTGCTGGAATTGCCTAGGCACTGAGGATGTATTTACGTCTATTTAGTAACCTCTTGAGAGCAGTGATGCCTGTCAAATTTGTTCTGAAATCAAATTATGATATGAATTTTGAAAGACAAATATGACTTTTGTTCTGAGATTCGTTTGAGCCCGTTATGAACCAACTTGGGCTATATGTTTATGTTAAGTATGAAGTTCATGAGCAAATATGTTTGATCCATATATGGACCTTCTGAATACTCACTTAGTTCTGCAATTGAAATTCCTATCTTTACGCTTACTATCACCTAATGTGTCCCTCTGACTCATGCCTTTGTTTCCTCCACCACCTTTCAGATTGAAGGAGAGTGCAATCTCAGCTACAGATTATTCACAACTCTACTGGTGATGAAGAAGAAGAAGTAGAAGAGCATAGTTTTAGTGACTCTTTAGAGATTTTGTTGTACTATTAAAGGTCTAGAAGAGAAAGTTTGGCTTTATGTAAATAAGGGGTGTTGATACTAAGTTACTTTGTTAAGGTATAAAATTTCCAAAGATACCTTTGTGGAATGGTTTGCTAGTCTTGGACACTGCACAGATTTGTCAGCCCATAATGAAGTTTGTTAGTGTAACCCCTCTTCCGATCAAGAACTATGTGATATGTGATATGTATATGTTTGTGTGCGGTCGGAGGAGGGTGTTACAGACTAAAATCACCATAATTTGTAAAATCTTCCTATTAGTCTATGGTTGAAATTTCAACATGAATGGTCATCATTTTGTTATAAAAAGCTATGGACAATTAGGCTAGTTGAATTATCAACCATTTACGGTAATCATTTTTGGGTTATGTCTTACCCACGAATTAGGAGCCACGTAGCCCACTTTTCATTGAGTAGATGACGACCACTATTTATCATATGTGTCACCCTTGGGGGTAGCATGGGGCATTTGGCCTTGGGTGGTTTAAGGGGGATTTATACCTTGACACATGCATGGCGGACGTGCCAAGCATGTGTGAAGGCTGGAAGCTTATAAAAGCTTCCCCTCACCTTCAGGGAAGTGTTTTCCCTTCCACTTCTGCTGCTTTGCCTAGAGAAGAAGCTTTTGCTATAGTGAGATTACACCCTTGTGTGGGTGACTGGTTGGTGTGTTGTGGCTACCGTTGCTGTGCTTGCACCTTGTGTGTGGGAAGGTTGCTGTGGGAGCCATTGTAGCTATTGCTGCTACTGTTTTACCTGGTGTGAATTGCCACATCTTCAACAAGCAACTGCCGAAGTCCCTGCTTTAGCAGTTTTCTTATCTCCTCACCATATTGCAGTGTTGATCTTTACGTCAAGAAGAAGGAGAACCTTTATTCTCTTCAAGTCAAGTAGGTTCCTATTCTATTTTCAAACATTTACCCTCTGTTCTTGTTAGAAAGATCATAGCCTTATTCAAGTTGCCTTTAAGCTTGTTAACCAACTTTGGTTTAGTTTGTATACGTGGTTGTAACTTCAAACTTTTGTTTGATTTCCATAACTCCTTTAGAACCATGTGATTACTAAGAAGAATCTTCATTTCCTTTTCATGTTAAGTAGGTATCCCTACATTTCTTCTTCCATTCCTTGTTTTATGGTTATGCACAACTTATGTTCCTATTTGTTCCACGTTTTGTAGGATTTTCTTTTCGTTTCTCAATCTTTGTCTCCTACCTTTGCTAAAAGTTCATGTACACACATATACTCATTTTCCAACCTTGTAAGCCATCTTAAGAATTATGAGTTCATCTCTTGTGATCATGTTTTAGTATGTATGTCTGAAGGATTCTATCCTCTCTTCATACCATCATCTTCTACCCTATTGGAAAGCTCATAACTACGCACATGTAGCCTTTGAACTTGTCAACCTATCTTGGATTAATGTGTACATCTTCTATATACATGTTTGTACCTTCAAGCTTTCGTTTGACTCCTTAAATACCTCTAGTATTATGTTACTATCATGTAGGAATCCTCCTTTATAGCTGTTGTTGTAGGACTTATTCTCCCAGTATCAGGTAATGTTGAGTTCTAGCCAGACATGTGTAGGTTGTAGTCTCATGTGTCATCTTGCTCAACCTATAAATCAGTAGTGAAGGCTAGAAGTAGGTCCTACTATTTGACATGATTCATGTATAGGTCCATTGGTTTCATAGATAAGTCCCTTAGAACTGTAGTTACACCATTTCTGGAAGTGGAACCAACGGCTGTCGACAAACAGGAAGTACCTATCGACAGGCCTCAAGTTCACAGAACCCAGAACTTCTGCAAAATCAGTAGCTGTCGACAGATGATTGTTGCCTATCGACAGCCACTATCAGAATCCTAGATACATGCTTCTGGAAACATGTAGCTGTCGATAGCTACCTTCTAGTTGTAGACAGATGCTGCCCTGTTATGTTTTCAGCACCCAATTCTTGTTCCATCTTTTGAAGACTCACTATGCTATTGACCTCACAAGTTGTTTATCTCATTTTCTTGGACTCTAAACTACTTTATGACCAAGATGATTTGATTACTCAATCATTAAACTATCTTTTGGAACTTCTATCCCTATTTTACTCATGAAACATAACTCATGATCTGAAGACAGTGCTCTCTTCAAGAGGGTTTAGGATCACTTGTGGTAGCACCAGTCACTTGTGATCAACTGTGGGCGATAGTTTGTAGGTAAATCCAAGTCAATGGACTGGCGATGGTGGGTAATAAACCTTGTTCTTGCGCAATGAACAAGATCCAAGGTGCTGGAATCACCTAGGCACTGAGGATGTATTTACGTCTATTTAGTAACCTCTTGAGAGCAGTGATGCCTGTCGAATTTGTTCTGAAATCAAATTGTGATCTGAATTTTGAAAGACAAATATGACTTTTGTTCTGAGATTCGTTTGAGCCCGTTATGAAACCAACTTGGGCTATATGTTTATGTTAAGTATGAAGTTCATGAGCAAATATGTTTGATCCATATATGCACATTCTGAATACTCACTTAGTTCTGCAATTGAAATTCCTATCTTTACGCTTACTATCACCTATTGAGTCCCTCTGACTCATGCCTTTGTTTCCTCTACCCCCTTTCAGATTGAAGGAGAGTGCAATCTCAGCTATAGATTATTCACAACTCTACTGGTGATGAAGAAGAAGAAGTATAAGAGCATAGTTTTAGTGACTCTTTAGAGATTTTGTTGTACTATTAAGGTCTAGAAGAGAAAGTTTGGCTTTATGTAAATAAGGGGTGTTGATACTAAGTTACTTTGTTGAGGTATAAAATTTCCTAAGATGCCTTTATGGAATGGTTTGCTAGTCTTGGACATTGCACAGATTTGTCAGCCCATAATGAAGTTTGTTAGTGTAACCCCTCTTTCGATCAAGAACTATGTGATATGTGATATGTATATGTGTGTGTGCAGTCGGAGGACGCTGTTACAAAACTATTCAAGATCTTACTCGTGCTCTGCTACAAACTGCACAAGGAGGTGGAAATGGGGGAGCTGGTAAGTTACATCACAACATTTGGAGCATGAACCCCCAAGGTTCAGTGGATCCACTGATCTAGACAAGGTCGAGCACTGGCTTAAGGAGATTGAAAGGATCTTTAGATTCATGTAATGTGCTGCTAGTTATAAGCTGTTGTTAGCTACTTTCCTACTGGAGAGAGATGCTCGCACTTAATGGGAGTCCATGGAAGCGACTTGAGCAGATGGGCAATTCACTTGGGTCAAATTCAAAGAAGGGTTCAATAGAAAGTATTTCTCTAATCGAGTCCAAGAGAAGAAGGCTGCGAAATTCACGGCCTTAAAGCAAAGAAACTTGATAGTGGCTGAGTATGAAGCTCAATTCTCATGCCTAGCATGCTATGCCAATCACCAAGTCAACACTAATTTCTTATGGATTCAAGCCACAATATATTACCCAGTTGGCACCACTCAACATCCAAACATATGCCAAGATGGTACAGAAGGCCCAACTTCTAGAAGATGCCACTGACCTTACTGATCGCATCAAAGGGAGGATACTGAAAAATAAGCAAACATCAGGCTCTATTAGCACCAAGGAATCCAACGACAAAAAGTAGTCATTCAGTATTACTAAATGGCCCAGCTGTAACATCCCTTCCTTCTTTGGTCAGCCACCATCTACTGAAGGTAGCGACGTATCGGGCCATTGCCTTCTGAAGGCGATGGGATGGCTATCGCGTTCTTGATGGGAATGCGATAGGCATGTCATCGCGTTCACCTTCTGACCGCAACATGCATTTTTTTCGTCTTGCTGTCAGGACAGATGGGACAAATGTTGAGGCATTGTCAGATGTAGGCGACATGTCATGTGCCACATTCATAGTGTCAGGTCTGCGAGGGTGACACGTGGCAAGTCCCTTAGTTATGTTTGACAAGAACTTTGGGATCGCGATAGGGTGGCTGTCGACCACCAGGTTGTCGTGTTCTCAGGTCCATGGCGTATATAGGCAAGGCCAGTGGATCTGTTCATCCTTCCCTCATTTCTTCTTCTTCTCCACTCCTTTCTCTCCCTTCTGGCCGAGAGCACCTGTGGTGGAGTTTTTGGTAGCTTGGACATGGCGGTTCCTTCTTCGATGTGTGACCACCTCTCCGACGTGTAGGAGGTCGTAGCTTGCTCGTGGATAGTGCGAGTGTGGAGCTTGGAGTGAAGAGGAGGTGGCCATGCACACAAGAAGACCCCAACGAGTTGGCTCTTCGTTTTGAGGTAGGTGGTCTTATATTTCCGCCTAGTTGTATCATGCTAGGATCACCTTCCCTTTCTCCAAGCCTTGTAGAATCCATGCTAGGTGTGTATGGATGTGTGTTTTGTTCCATTGAGTATGCTTGGGGTTGGGGTTTTGAGAGTAATCATGCATGCATGTGAGATTTTTGGAGTGTAGATGCATATCCTTGACATGCATGGGTGTGAATGAGGGTGGTTTGTGCCTCTAACATGTGTTTACATCGTTCTCCATGCTCCCCTCCCTTTGTGTACACCGGATTTGCCATTTATGGACATTTTGGCAGGTCTCAGGTTGATACCCAGTCCTTTGTCTGTGGTCACAACAAGGTTCTTGTCGCGACCCAGAATGTGACGTATCCCTCCATTGCCTTTTGGTCTGGTAGCAATGCTCACTCTGTTGCATTCTGGTTGCAGCAGGGTGCCCGTCACCTTCTGACCTGGTTTTCCTGTGGGGTTGTGGGAGGTCTCAGGTGGGCACCCGGACCTCTGTCTATGGTTGGGACAAGGATCTTGTCGCGACTCAAATCGCGATACTTCCCCAGTCGCCTTCAGACCCAGGTCACGACAGGCTGGGTGTCGTCTTCAGGTGGCGACAGCCCTTGTGTCACCTCCTCTAAGAAAGCGACAATGACCTTGTCACCCTCTCAGACAGAGAGTGACTTGGCGACCTGTTTGGAGTTTTCCTTCCATTGCGTCTCTATTTTCTTGGCACCTGTGTTGCTCCTAGCACTATCCTACACTAGTCGTTCGCCCGGTGCTTGGCACTGGAGGGCTTGTCCTGTGAGAGGTTGTTACCGTTACCTAGGACCCCCGGTCCCCGCACGCCCATTAAGGGAGTTCTCCAAGTGGCGGGCGAGCTCGAGTTTTGAACTCTGGTAGCAGAGGGGAAAATGGTGGGGACAATGGCATAGAGTCGTTTGCAGAGCCCTCTTAGCTGAGTATGGTACACCAATGTGGTTTAAGCGTTCTTCTGGCACAGATTATCTAGTCCTTCTCACTGCCTCACTCTACGTGGTTCTGGTACCATCTAGAGGGGCTAGGCATGGGACCGTAGTCTGGCCAGACTACGGCAGTTGTGTGGTTATGTTTAGTTCCGCGTCTCACTCCGACAGGAGGTGGTAGACATGGACTGGTGATCGAGGGTAAGGCGCGTGGCGAACTTGACCGGTTGACTAGTAGTAGTTGTTCTGTGGCTAGTGTCCTTGTCCAGACAGATGTTCCATGTCTATGTTTTTAGCATTGGCATTTGCCCCAGTGTCGTGGTTTACATGGGTTTTTCAGTCCCGACGTGTTTAGACCGATGGCCGTGTAGTTTACTTTACGCTTTTAGACTTACTCTGTTAGTAGAATAGATAGTTTGCTTATTTTTTGTTAAAACCATATATCTATTTTGCTTGTTAGAAACAGTGGGAGATTGGTAGTCCTTACTAGGCTTCTTTGTGAAGCTCATTCCCTTCTTTATAGGTGAGACTTCACAGTAGTACCTTCTGTGAGTAGTGTTTCCCATTTGTACTTGTGACATGTCACCCTCAGGGTATGCCCCCAAGGGATATGTTATCCCCCTTTCTTTCAGCACTTGTACTTGTTACTTGGGACTACACTAGATTTTTACTTGTAGTGGACATTCTCTTTCACTTGTTAGTACATTTTAGTGCTTGTTTTCGTCATTTATTTCTATTACATATCTTGTTAGACTGGCCTGTTAACACTTCCGGGTTTTCGCACCCATGGGCGGTTGTGCCGGTAGTCGGATTCTTGGCAGGAGCTAGGGGTCTGGGCGTTGGGGCCATTGCAAGATAAGAAGCCAAGAAACAACACCTCTTCTATTCAATCCAAAGGAAATTGCAAGCACTATGACAAGCCTGGTCACACTGCCGATGAATGTTGGAGGAAAGTAGAAGCATGCCTACGATGTGGGAGTCGTGAACACTGCATACCCAATTGCCGATTACTTAAGGAGCATGAAAATTGCCTGGCTGGGTAAAGGAAGCAAGGCTGTTTGCAATCCCTGCAAGAACCAAAAGCCACTGAGGAAGGTGGAGTAGTCGAAAGTACACTACAAGTCTTCTCACATTCAACATTTGTTTTGTTTGATATTGACGATATACATTCATTCATATCACAAAACATTTTTGAAAGCTTATCTATTAAGTTTGTATCTATGAGGTCTATATTCTTTATCGTTACACTAGGAGAGAGAAAAAAACTTAACCAATACTACTCCTCTACCATTGTGATAATTACAGGATCAAAAAACTTGGTTTGTATGCCAATGGAAGGCCATGACGTTACATTGGTAGCCGACTAGCTATCAACCCATGGAGCTAGTATCAACTATAATAAGAGAAGGGTTAGCTTTAGTGAACACCCCAAACATGTCCATACTGGCATTAGACAAAAGCAATGCCTATCCCTCATCTCTTCCCTACAAGCCCACAACATGATAAAAAAAAGGTTGTGTGGCTTTCCTTGCTATTGTTGTGATAGAAAGAAAGGGACCCAAGGTGTAATGACCCCTAGAACCCGACCCTCGGCCCACGCTGAGGACTCGATTTTTGCAGTCGTCGCTCATGGATCCGGGTACCCGGAAGGGCTATAACACAAGTCTAACAGAATATGTAATGGAAATAAACATTAACTGCTAACTAGGAGCACACACGCGGAAGCAGAAAGAAGAGCGAGACCGCTGCGTATCACTCTAGGTGCAGTCCCAACACACTCAACTAGTACAAGTAAAGACAGGGGAAGAACAAGTCCCTTAGGGGCATACCCTGAGGGTGACGTACAAATGAGAGGGGGAACCACTGCTAGCTACGGGGACATGACTACCGCCCCGTCTCCTCCGCCCACTGCCCCCTACCGCTGCTGAGAAGTTTCACCTGGAAAGGAAGGGATGAGCTTTACAACAGAACTCATAGGGACTAACAATCTCCTACTGGCTCTAACAACAGAAGTATATATAAATTAAATAACAGTAGTTATATCTTCTACCCTATGAAGGAAGTGCGAAGTAAAGCTACTAACTAGCACTGTACGAAGAACCCACGTTCGAAACTCCGTAAAACCTACACCTCGTGACCACCACACGCTGGCTACGTAGATAGGGAAACCCCGCCTGGACAAGAGACCCTAGCTACAGAAATACTACCACTAGTCAACCGGTTAGGTGCATCCACTAACGTCTTATCCTCGACCCAGGTCCAAACCTCCACGTCTCGTCAGAGTGAGGTAGGAACACAAGTAGCACAACAGTAACCGCCGCAGTCTAGCCGGACTATGGTCCCACACGTGGCCTCTCTAGGCTGTTCTGGGGCTGCGAAGAGCGAGATAGTGAGAAGAAGGACTGGCTGGTCTGCACTGGGTAGAACTCCGGCCGTCCTCGGTGTTCCAGACCAACCAAGAGAGCTCTGCAAACAACTCGACGCCACTGTCCTAACCACCGTTTTCCCCTCAACTCTAGTGCCTGTGACTCGAGTACGCTCGTCGCCACGAACGCTCCCTATAAGGCGCACGAGGATGGGGGTCCCAAGCAACAGTAACAACCTCTCTCACGGGACAAGCCCTCAGATGCCGAGCACCGGGCGAACGACTAGTGTAGGACTATACTAGGGAACTAGCACTGGTGCCACGGGTACAGTAAGAAGCGGAAACGGTGAAGACTCAACAGAAAATGGAACTCCGCAAGACCTTACCTATCTCTGTTGTAGTCATGACGCCACCGGTCGTCGCGACACTGTCATAATGCCCAAGGCCATCACGACCATGTCGCGATGCCTAAGAGCACCACGATGATGTCACGGCGGCCTAGCCGGTCGTGGCATCGTCGCGACCTCTATACAGGTCGCGTTCTCAGCCGAGGGGAGGTCCCAGTGAAGTCCTCTTGAAGACCGCCCTAAAAACGATACAACACACCACAAGGGGGAAGGGGAGCATGCCAAACACATAAGAAAGCCTTTAATCATGTCAAACCACCCTTAAAACCCCACGAAACATGGATTGCAAGGATACTATGCTCGATGGAATCCTCACTTACACGAGCTTGATTCTCACACTTCCATACCCCCAACCATGGGAAAACACAATCTCAAGGGGAAGGGAGCATGCTAGGGCGAGAGGAGTCGAGGGTCCCTACCTCCAATAGTAAGCTGACCCGTTGGGGCCTTCACATCGGAATGACCACCTCCTCCTCACTCCAGCTCCACGATTACGCTGCCTCACGACAGGGCGTCACCTCCCACCACGAGCATCTCAAGCACGCCGGAACCACCGAGAGGAGAACTCGAGGAGGAAGAAGAAGGGGAAGAAGAGGAAGGAAGGGCGAAAGGAGGAAATGGGGCGCAGCCCTCCGTTTTAAACCGATGGGCCCCAAGACGCGACGGTTGTGTAGCAACCTGGAAAATTTAGTATTTTAAAAATTTAAAATAATAAATTTCTATAAAACGGATAATAGAAAACATACATACCATTATCGTATGTCAAGAACACATAAAATTCCGTAAAAATGATAATCACCCCAGACATTATTTCTAAATGTTTCTACAAAGTTTAAGCAACAAAAAATCTGATTGGCCAGGTATACGTTACAATGTGACTCATTATCCACTTAGGGAACTAAGTCGAAAAACCGTTAACACGGAAAAATAACGTGCCCATAAATTTAACGAACATGTCAGAGAGACTTCCAACATCATGTAATGATAACCATTATCGGTTTGGACAAATGGACCTCTCATAGCCCATGAATAAACTCAAATAAGAAAATACAATAAAATCCATAACTCTATTATTCCCTAATTAAAAGGAAATCTCATAAGATAAATTCCAATAATAATGGGTTTGGTTAAATTGACCATATAAAATTATTGGCCAAAATAAGGATTTTTAAAAAAGACAATAATAGGAAAATACTCTATATTCGCAACTTAATTATTTCTTAAATAGAAAAAGGTATTTAATACATTAAATAGGAAGTTTTGGTGAATTGGATTCCTAAACCTAACCAAATAGGTTCGCCCACAATTCTGATCCCAACCCAACCCTAATAGGACATGGCAAGGCTTGAAAGGTGGGATTAAATAGAAATTCGTAATTAAATAGAGTTGAGTCCTATTAGGAAATAGAAACCCAACAAGCAAAATACTCCCCAATCTCCCATGGCCGACCCTAACATGTTGTTGGGACTTTTTGGACGTGGAGAAGAGGCTAAGGAGGAGGATATTTCGTGGGTTTGAAGGCTTCATCAAGCTTCATCTCGAGTTCTTCAGTTCTCACCCTAGAAGAGTAAACGACAAAGGTAGGCATTCTCACGAGCAAAACCTAATTAATTTCGTCTGTAGATTGTTCCATGTACTAGGAACAAACCCTCGAGTTTCATATATTTCCATCGAGCCAATCTTGTATGGATGATTTTTGAAATTATGCAAAAACCATGACCAGACCCTTCTTCTTTATTCTTGATCTCCATGTATACTCAACCTCGTGCTCTCAAATTTTAACTGGAGTTTACTGATGGATGTTAGGCATCTTTTGCCCCTAAAATCCCTAATTTTCATCCATCCTACACGTCATGAATTAAGGTTGCATGATCATGACGATGTACTGTCGTGACTTAACCTTGACTTGTGTTATAAGTTCCATACCTCTTTGTGGAGTCCATTTTTAGATCAAGTGTTCAACATAGAACTTGTTACCCTATGAGTCTATTGTCATTGGACACTGATTTTGCTAATTTTACTTTATTGTACCAAGAGTTTTAGGACAAACATGATCACTATGTCAGATTCACATAGTCAGTCACAATACATCTTATTACATAGTCAAATGATCTTTGTCTCTCGATTATTTGCTACTGTACAAAGGATTAGTTTTCATCTAACTAATAAAGGTGGTTTCACCCGATTTGGATCACCTTAGCATTTGTTTTGATTTTTCAAACCCACAGGTGTCAAACCCAATCCAGGTCGGAGTTGGAAATAGGTAGAAAAAAGCAACCCAAACGTCATTTTCAGGTAGCGACAGGTCGACACGTCGCTACCATAAAGTGAAAACATCATGGTCACGACCCATACCAAATCAGACAACGTGGTCTTCTTTAGAAAGCGACAAGATGATGGTCGCCTTCACTTTCAGAAGGCGACAGTGTAGCGACCCTCATTATACCGGTATGGTTATACCCACCCACGTCGGTATAGCGAGCGTTGCCACAGTGGGACATTTACCCAACAATAACATTCAGCTAAGATACACGTGAATATAAGGACAGTGTAGTGGAAGTAAAAAGAACTACTGTCTTCATTCATTCATCATCCACATTTAGCATACATGAAATTACAATAATATAAAGACTTAAAGTTCACATAATTTAAATTGCTAAAAATTTAATACATAGATGTCCACCATTATACATTCCTTCCATGATACGCTAATGCAACGTTCATTTACATACTATGAGCGCAAAAGTCACAAAGTACTCCAAAGACTAATCTCCGCGCTCGAGTCTGTCTCCACCGTCTCCTCCAACGGTGCCACGTCACCAACTACACCTGTTCACCGAAGCAAGTAGTGAGTCTAAAGACTCAGCAAGTACCACCACTCATACCATACACGTACATGTCATAGTAGGCTCTACACACACCATTGCAAAAAAAACTCAACGTGTATCATGCTTACGTTTGAAATGAATAACCAACCATGATGATTCTATAAGTAACACATGATGCATGCTTTAGATTTCCTTATCAAGATAAATTCCTACACATGTTCTCTAATCATTCCTACTCATGAAATTCTACTTTGCATTTTAACTAAACATAAAAGCACTTAGCATGATTATCCTACGTACATGAAACAAAACACACCTAGCATGGAATCTACACATTCTTGTGCATGTACATGACATTTTACATACTTTAACTTGCTGGTTATCACATGATTTAGCAACCATAACCCTACACATGAGAGCTACATTTTATTTAAAATACAACATGTGAACAACCAAACATGGAATTTTGTGCACATACTTGTTAATTGTCCCTAGCATAGATTCTAGGCATTTTACACATATAAACATGATCCTAACATAATGATCTACTGATTTAACATGGTTTCAGATTTGTCACAACATAGATTACATATCATATCCTCACATTTTGGTCTCACATTTTCTTTACACAATTTTCAATTCACATAAATGCACTTTACACATACACATTACACATTGTTCACTTTCACATTAACACATGAACACATGCACATTTACACATTTACACTTTCACATTTAGTGCCGTGACACATAGTCCAAACCACCAAAGAAGACACAACACATCACATCACATAGACGCCATCTAGGCAATACAATGCGACTCTTGGACTGCGCAGACCGGGAGAACAAGTCTCCACCCTAACCGTGGTACTTGTCCACCTCCAGGATTTCCCCCTAATGCCCTTAGGGTCACTTACACATGAACCTTCTCCTGGGACTTTTCCCTGATACATTCACTGCCCACTTGAAGCAATGTCACACTGCACAATTTACACATTACTACGCACTCAGTTTTCACCGTTGTTTACACATAACATCTATTTTATAATTCATTCACTTTCCACTCACATTCACATTTCACTGTTTTTTTTCACTGGAACCACACTACAGATTTCAAAATCTACATTCAGGTAAAATATCACCGATCAGGATATCCACTAAATCGAATTGTTTCACATTGGCATGCATAAATCACATCTTTACTGGAAAAATTCATATTAAATAAATACTGGTCCAAATGACCTGAAATTTTAACCACATGTTAATTTCAGTTAGGATTCCTCATGCAAATTTTCATATTTTTCTGAACTAAACCGGAATTACAGAAAATCTAATATTAATTTCACATGCTATCCGCAATTCGATTTAACATGGGAGTTAAAACACAAGCACAGTTTTAACCACTCACTGTCTGAACCCTAACAGGCATGAACCACAGATTTTATTCCTGAATTTATTGGACAATCCATTAATTTATGGAAGATTTATCATGACCTAGCATGATCTCTATTTTTCCTAAACAATTTTGCAATAATCACACAAGTATGGAATATTCTCATAAATTTAGAGCAGGACTGAACCTCACATGCATAATCCTCACAAATAGGCATTCAGACTCGTCCTAATCATGTAGACATGGTTAACAAGATTAAAACTCATCACACATGTATCTTCATGAAATAATTAAGTCCTATCATTCGTGATAATCCATCCACACACCACATCCATCACACCAACAATATACATAGCATATAAATGATTTACAGTATATCCTCATCGTGAAACATATCGAAAATAGTTGTATAGAAGGCAGAACAGGTCACTGTTCTGTACAGATTAACTTGGCGGCGGTCTCTGGCCGCTAATTCACTGTCAACTGCATAGTCGATGGACGCTAAGCATATCTTTGGCAAGGGACATTGCCGTCAATGTCAGGTCTATGCAGACACAGACCCGAGCTCCAATATGGGTGAATTTGGGGTCTAGGACACGAGGGAAATATACAAAAATAGTAAAACCATCCTAGACACATACAGGACGTTATAATGGGCTACTTGCCTTTTGAAAAATACACTAATGGATCTAGGGCTTGGAGAAGCTCTCCTTGCCGTCCCAGAAGTTGCGAAACACCTTCCAAGATCACCTCCCTCCGGTTCCTGAGCAGTCTCCACACAAGTCGAGGTCGGGGAAGCCTTCCTCGATGATCCAGCATGCTCCTTGTTGCAGCAGAACCCCGGAACAAGCTTTAGATTTTCAGTTTTAGGTTTGCAAAGGTGGGGGTTTTCCTTAGTCAGAAAGTAGGTTTTCTTCTCTTCTTCTCTCTTGTAAAAAGGCAAGGAGAAGGGTTGGGAAGCAAATTTGGGTTTAGATATATGGGAGAGGCTTCTCTCCCACGCACGGTGACAGATGGCTCTCAGACCGTTGGGAGACAGCTCCCCAATGGGTGAGTTACCTTTGTTCCAGAATTTCTGGCTCTGCAACGCATGCAGGTCGAGAAGTTGGCGTCCATATCGTTGGACGCTGGGATTAGTGTTGGCGTCCATTGGGGTTGACGCTGACACCACATAAACGGCTATGGGATTGACGCCAATCTGGCCTTCGGCCAGAAGTCTAAAACTGCAAAAGAAACCCATGTACATCATGCATATATACATGTAATATCTATATAGTTTGTGCACACACTACCATCAAGTATACATACATTATTTATACCTAAGCTATACACACCATACACACATAAGTATACCAATAATACATACGTAGATACATACATATGTTACATATACACCCGAATTATTTACATGCATTACAATAATGCAACAAAATTCGAGGGCCTTACACCCTCTCTCCTTAAAAGAAACTTTGTCCTCAAGTTAGAACGACACTACTCAAACAAAAGGGATACTTCTTCTTCATCGCATCCTCAAGCTCCCAAGTAGCCTCCTCTCGTGAGAAGTTCCGCCATAGAACTTTCACCGACGCATACTCTTGTTCCGGAGGTGCTGAACCTTCCGTTCAGAATACCTACTGGTTGCTCGACATATGAAAGATCTGGCTGGATCTCCATTGGCTCATGACTAATCACATTAGACGATCTCAGACATACTTCCTGAGCATAGATACGTGGAATACAGGGTGAACTCTAGCCAAAGCTGGGGTAATGCTAGCTCATATGCACGCTGCCCAAACGTCTGAGAATCTCATATATGGCCAAGAACCGGGGCTCAACTTACTATGCCTGCCAAATCTGACGACACCACGAGTAGGCGATATCTTCAAAAGACATGATCGCCAAC
The DNA here is from genome assembly GCA_014218235.1 of Colocasia esculenta. Classification (NCBI taxonomy): domain Eukaryota; kingdom Viridiplantae; phylum Streptophyta; class Magnoliopsida; order Alismatales; family Araceae; genus Colocasia; species Colocasia esculenta. Next base: position 130,036,644 of record CM024761.1, read on the forward strand.
CTCGACTCCAAATCCTTTCTCCTGATGTCGCATAACTCTTCTCTCTGCCTCCTGTCCTGTTCCGCAACACAAGCCTCTTCCTGATAAGCGGATCTTATCTGAAGTTTCCTGAACTAACTCCGTTCCCTCAACTGCCTATCACCAGTCTCCTCCCAACACAAGGAGATCTACAGGCCGACCATAACGCCTCGAATGGAGCCATACCAATACTCGCATGAAAGCTGTTGTTGTATGCGAACTCCACAAGAGGTAATGACGCTCCCATCATCCTTCCAATCCAGAACACATGCTCTCAACATATCCTCGAGCGTCTGGATAGTCCCTTCGGACTGTCCATCGTTCTGGGATGAACGCCGAACTGAGCTTCAGTTCCGAACCTAACGCATCCTGAGACCCTTCCACAGCCTCGAAGTAAATCTCGGATCTCGATCCGAATGATCGACTTCTCACACCATGTAATCTATAACACTACTAACATACAATCTAGCTAAACTCTCTACTGACTGCTTCTTCTTCATAGGCAAGAATGAGCAGTCTTCGAGAATCTATCTACACTACCCAAATCGAGTCATTGCCCCTTCTAGATCGAGGCAAACCCGAAATGAATTCCATAGTGACAGCTTCCCACTTCCACATGGATATCCATCCTCTGCATAAGGTCGATGGTCGCTGTCGCTCGGCTTTCACTTGCTGACACACTAGACATCTAGACACATAATCCGCAACATCCTTCTTTATGCCGGACCACCAAAATGATCTCTTCAGGTCTTGATACATCTTGGTGTTACCCGGATGAATAGAGAATCGCGATCTATGAGCCTCCACTAAGACATGCTCATGGACATCTACCAAATCAGGGACACAAACACGGTGCTGAAATCTAATCACACCGTCCTCATCACGAGCAATGCCTGCCTTGCCCACTAACTCTAAGAGTCTAGGGCGGCTCCCTGTCGCTCGATCACCTTATCCAAACCGAGGACCTAAGAGATAACTGAGCTACAAAGCCTGACATAGCGATGGCTCTAACTCAGTCAATGCGCAAGCTGCATCTTCCAACATCTTCCAGTCCTGCTGGAGGGATGGCCTCTTTCTACTCATGCATCCGCTACGACATTCGCCTTTCCAAGGTGAAACTGAAGGTCGAAGTCATAATCCTTCAAGAACTCAATCCATCTCCTATGCCTCAGTTTAAATTCCGTTTTGAGAGAAAAGATACTTCAAGCTCTTGTGGTCAGTAAACACCTCGAATCTGACACCATAAAGATAGTGCCTCCAGATCTTTATTGCATGCACCACTGCTGCGAGCTTCAAGTCATGAGTGGATAGTTCTTCTCATGATCCTTCAACTGACGAAAGCATAAGCCACTACCCTTTCTTGCTGCATTAGCACATAGCCTAAACCAATCCGAGACGCATCCGTGTAGATAGCAATCCCTCTACACCGCTCGGTAAAACTAACACCGGGGCTGACGTGAGCTCAGTCTTCAATAATTGAAATCTACTCTCACACTTCTCGGACCAAAAAAACTTCTCCCCCTTTCTGGTAAGCTGAGTCAAAGGGGCGGCGATGGATGAAAATCCCTCATGAATCGCCGATAGTAACCACTAAACCAATAAAACTACGAATCTCCGAAGGGGTCTTGGGAACCTCCCAATCCATAACTGCCTGGACCTTCGCTGGATCAACTGCAACACCAGCGCCGGAAATAACATGTCCGAGAAATGACCCTCGCGCAACCAAAAATCGCACTTGCTGAATTTTGCATACAGCTTGTGCTCATGAAGAACCTCTAACACTAACCTCAGATGCTGACGGTGCGTGGCCTCATCCGGAGAGTAGACCAACACATCGTCATAAACCTACGACAAAGCTATCAAATAAGGCCTAAACCCCCCTGTTCATGAGGTCCATGAACGCTGCAGGGCATTGGTCAATCCGAAAGGAAGGACCAGAAACTCATAATGTCCATACCGGTTCTAAACGCCGTCTTGGACACATCCTCACTCCGAATCCTCAACTGATGATAACCAGATCGCAAATCAATCTTAGAAAAGACTGATGCCTCTCGCAACTGGTCAACCAGTCTCAATACGAGTAAGGATACCTGTTCTTCACAGTCACTTGGTTTCACTTCCTATAGTCAATGCACACCTAAGTGACCCATCTTTCTTCTTGACGAATAATACAGGTGCGTCCCAAGGGGAACACTAGGGCGAATAAATCCCTTATCAAGCAACTCTTGCAACTGCCTCCTCAACTCGGCTAACTCCGCAGGTGCCATCCGATATGGAGCCTTCGAGATAGGAGAGGTGCCCGGAAGCAACTCTATGGTAAACTCTATCTCTCTATCCGGTGACAATCCAGACAAGTCATCAGGAAAGACATCTGGAAAATCCTGCACTACCTCAATCTCTGCAAGAGTGGTGACTCATCACCTCTGGCACTAACACCACGCTGGCAAGAAAAGCGTCACAACCCTTGTTTACCATGCGCATCGCCTTCATGGCAGAGATGACTAACTTTCCAGCCAGTTCCTTGGCAAGGGGTGAGAGAACTCATCCTCACCAGGAAGCGAAAACAATCCTCTTCTGACGACAATCCACTAATGCATAGTGCTCCTCCAGCCAATCCACCAAGAATAGCATCATAGTCCTTCATCTTTAGCAAGAAGAACACCCATCTAGGATTCTATCCTCAATGCACACAGGTAACGACGGAATGCACTTCCTAGTCGATACCGTACCTGCAGGGGTGTACACAGACAAGGGGACCTCTAAATCCTCAGACTCTACGCCTGACTCTAGGGCTAACTACCTAGTGAACTGCTCGAAATGACGAGTGTAGCACTCGTATCAAACAAAACCCGAGCGTGCACACCTAAAAGCAAACTGTACCTTCGGTGACATGCTCCGCCTGCTCGGCGTCCTCACGAGCTAAAGCAAACACTCGAGCTGGGGCTCAGGCCTTCCTGGTCTTCCTGTAGCTGGCGCGGCTGCCGCTACTGCTAGGGCTGGCGCTCCACGCTGAGCTCCCTGCTGAAGTCTTGGGCAATCCTTGATTTTGTGGTCGCTGCTCCAGCACTTCAAGCATCTACCCGCTACCAACCAACACTCGGAACCACCGTGTGTCTTCCCACAGTGGGGACACTTTCTTCACGCCAGGGGAACGTACAGAAGGTACCTAAGAACTGCCGACTGCCACGGACCGCTGCGGTGTCTGGTACACCGTTTTCTTCTTGTCTTGCCGCTGGAATGTCGCTGCTGGCCTCTTCTGGAAGCCTTCTTTTCCTCCATATATTGCTCCATCTCTCCCTCCTCCTGCAGGCCGCTGAGGGCCTCGTCCAATGTGCGGTGGTCAAACGCCACGAGTCTCGTCCGCAGTGATGGCTTGAGTCCCTCACAAACTTCTTGGTCTCCCCTCCGCTCGTCTGCCACGATATGAGGTGCATATTTAGAAAGTTCAGAAATCTTGCCTCATATTCCAGCCGGTCATGGAGCCTTGAGCCAAAGATAGATATTCTTGCTCCATCCGATCTTGCACATGCTCGGGGACGAACTTGGCCCGAAAGAGCCTCGCGAACTTGTCCCAAGCAATGTCATAGCTCCGTCCTCAAATCGGTACGCAGCAATGAAGCCCCCATACATCAGCTCTTTCCTGCAGTACACCGTTCATATGCTCCAACTAACAGTTCTAACTAAACAAAACATGCAATCATACAACACCAACACATACCTGTAGCATGTAGGTGGCCAATGTAACCTTATCCTCCTCTGCACACCTGATGGCTCGGAAGATCTTCTCTATCTCCCTCATCCAGCTTTCAGCCAACAACGGATCGCTCTCCCCCTTAAAAGAGGGTGGCAGCATCCTCTTGAATCTTTCCATGGTAGAAGGTCCACCATGGTCCTGAGCTGGTACTTGAGCTTGCTACAGTGCACATCAAGCAATGCACAATCAATATAATCACATATTCAAATAAAACATATAATAGTTCATTTTATTGGTCTAACCTGAGCCTCCAACTAAGCCTGGAGTGCTGCCTGGGTATGAGCGTGCGTTGCATGGCTTGCACCAGAGCTTGCATGAATACTCCATAGTCCACAGGTGGCGGTGGGGAAGTACAGGACCTGGCGGTGCCGGGGCCTGCTGCTCCGCCTGCTCGTCACGTCGCGGCTCGTCCTCACGGGCCGGCGCTCCGCCACGCCTACCTCTCGAAGCCATGGCTGTAATAAAATTTCAGCCACCATTAGAGCTAGGTTACTAAGTTTCCTAACCATTTTCTTATCTATCTTTCATTCCTTATTAATCAATTCTACACATGTGGACATACTTAACATGCAATGGGGATGATGACTTATGTATATTCATGTGCAATCTCAACCGGTTGCTCTGATACCAATCTCTGTAGCGACCCTCATTATACCGGTACGGTTATACCAACCCACGTCGGTATAGCGAGCGTTGCCACAGTGGGACATTTACCCAACAATAACATTCAGCTGAGATACACGTGAATATAGGTCAGAGTAGCGGAAGTAAAAAGAACTACTGTCTTCATTCATTCATCATCCACATTTAGCATACATGAAATTGCAATAACATTAAAGAACTTAAAAGTTCACATAATTTAAATTGCTGAAATTTAATACATAGATGTCCACCATTATACATTCATTCCTTCCATGATAACGCTAATACAACGTTCAATTTACATACTATGAAGTGCAAAAGTCACAAAGTACTCCAAAGACTAATCTCCGCACTCGGAGTCCGTCTCCACCACCGTCTCCTCAACGGTGCCACGTCACCAACTACACCTGTACGCCGAAGCAAGTAGTGAGTCTAAAGACTCAGCAAGTAACACCACTCATACCTACACGTACATGTCATAGTAGGCTCTACACACACCATGCAAAAAACTCAACGTGTATCATGCTTAACGTTTGAAATGAATAACCAACCATGATGATTCTATAAGTAAACACATGATGCATGCTTTCAGATTTCCTTATCAAGATAATTCCTAACACATGTTCTCTAATCATTCCTACTCATGAAATTCTACTTTGCATTTTAACTAAAACATGAAAGCACTTAGCATGATTATCCTACTTACATGAAACAAAACACACCTAGCATGGAATCTACACATTCTTGTGCATGTACATGAACATTTTACATACTTTAACTTGCTGGTTATCACATGATTTAGCAACCATAACCCTACACATGAGAGCTACAATGTTATTTAAAATACAACATGTGAACAACCAAACATGGAATTTTGTGCACACTTGTTAATTGTCCCTAGCATGGATTCTAGGCATTTTACACATATAAACATGATCCTAACATAATGAAGCTACTGATTTAACATGGCTTCAGATTTGCCACAACATGGATTACAATATCATATCCTCACATTTTGGTCTCACATTTTCTTTACACAAATTTTCAATTCACATAAATTGCACTTTACACATACACATTACACATTGTTCACTTTCCATTAACACATGAACACATGCACATTTACACATTCAGTGCCTTGACACATAGTCCAAACCACCAAAGAAGGACACAACACATCACATCACATAGACGCCATCTAGGCAATACAATGGCGACTCTTGGACTGCGCGCAGACCGGGAGAACAAGTCTCCACCCTAACCAGTGGTACTTGTCCACCTCCAGGATTTCCCCCTAATGCCCTTAGGGTCACTTACACATTGAACCTTCTCAGGGGAACTTTTCCTGATACGGTTCCACTGCCCTCTATGGAAGCAATGTCACACTTGGCACAATTTACACATTACACGTTTTTACCGTTTTTACCACATAAGTTTACACATGTCATTCTCATTTCATTCACTTTCTCACTCACATGCACATTTCTCTATTTTTCCTAACATGGCACTACAGATTTCAAAATCTACATTCAGGTAAATATCACCGATCAGGTCAGATTACACCTAAATCGAATTGTTTCACATTGGCATGCATAATAACATTTACATGGAAAAATTCATATTACATTAAATACTGGTCCAAATGACCTGAAATTTTAACCACATGTTAATTTTGGGTTTAGAATTCCTCATGCAAATTTTCAGATTTTTCTGAACTAAAACGGAATTACAGAAAATCTAATATTAATTTCACATGCTATCCGCAATTCGATTTAACATGGAGTTAAACACAAGCATAGTTTTAACCACTCACTGTCTGAACCCTAATAGGCATGGAACCACAGAATTTATTCCTGAATTTATGGACAATCCATTAATTTATGGAAGATTTATCATGACCTAGCATGATATCTATTTTTCCTAAACAATTTTGCAATAATTAACACAAGCATGGGAATAATCTCAGAAATTTAGAACATGGACTGAACCTCACATGCATAATCCTCACAAATTAGGGCATTCAGACTCGTCCTAAATCATGCAGACATGGTTTAACAAGATTAAAACTCATCACACATGTATCTTCATGAAATAATTAAGTCCTATCATTCGTGATAATCCATCCACACACCACATCCATCACACCAACAATATACATAGCATATAATGATTTACAGTATATCCTCATCATGAAACATATCAAAAACAGTTGTATAGAAGGGCAGAACAGGTCCCTGTTTTGTCCAGATGAACTTGGCGGCGGTCTCTGGCCGCTAATTCACTGTCAACGGCATAGTCGATGGACGCTAAGCATGATCTTAGCGGCTAGGGACATTGCCGTCAATGTCAGGTCTGTGCAGAACACAGACCCGAGATCCAAAGATGGGGTGAATTTGGGGGTCTAGGACACGATGGAAAATATACAAAAATAGTAAAACCATCCTAGACACATACAGGGACGTTATGAATGGGGTACTTGCCTTTTGAAAAATACACTAATGGATCTAGGGCTTGGAGAAGCTCTCCTTGGGCAGTCCCAAGAAGTTGCGAAACACCTTCCAAGATCACCTCCCTCCGGGTTCCTGAGCAGTCTCCACAGCAAGTCGAGGTCGGGGAAGCCTTCCTCGATGATCCAGCAAGCTCCTTGTTGCAGCAGAACCCTGGAACAAGCTTTAGATCTTCAGTTTTAGGTTTGCAAAGGTGGGGGTTTTCCTTAGTCAGAAAGTAGGGTTTCTTCTCTTCTTTCTCTCTTGTAAAAAGGCAAGGAGAAGGGTTGGGGAAGCAAATTCGGGTTTAGATATATGGGAGAGGCTTCTCTCCCACGCACAGGGTGACATGATGGCTCTCAGACTGTTGGGAGACAGCTCCCCAATGGGTGCGTTGCCTTGGTTCCTGAATTTCTGGCTCTGTAACGCATGCAGGTCAGAGAAGTTGGCGTCCATATCGTTGACGCTGGGATTAGTGTTGGCGTCCATGGGGTTGACGCTGACACCACATAACAGCTATGGGATTGACGCCAATCTGGCCTTCGGCCAGAAGTCTAAAACATGCAGAAACCCATGTACATCATGCATATATACATGTAATATCTATATAGTTTTATGCACACACTACCATCAAGTAATACATACATTATTTATACCTAAGCTATACACATACACACATAAGTATACCAATAATACATACGTAATACATACATATGTACATATACGACACGAATTATTTACATGCATTACAATAATGCAACAAAATTCGAGGGCCTTACAGACAGGCAATATGTCGCGTTCTTCCTATGTCCACTTAATCGGCCATAACATTTTCTATAGACCTCGGATTGACGAGCCTTTTTTTTTCTGGATTCCTCATTAAAAGGGTTTCAATATGGTATATTCATGTGTGAGATTTGAATAAAATCAATGAGGTATGACCTAAGGAAGTGAATGGGACTCCAATTGCCTTCTAAGGGGCATACGTCTTGGTTTCCATCATTTTGTGTCGTTCTTTGCATGTGTGAGTTTGATCCATTCTAGGAAGGTTCTAGAAAGTCTTATCATGCATTTACAACCCATATGAAAGTTAAAAATATTCACATGATTTTAATTGATCTTAAGTTCATGATCATGCTCTCTACCTACCGATTATTCACTTTCATGCCTTGTTAGCGAACTTGCTAAAAATGCATAGTTACTTGCTAAAATTGGTCATGCCATTTTTTAGTACTCATGATACTGCCATATATAGAGTTTCCAAAATGAAGTTTCCATAAACAGATTTTTTATAACTACAGCTTCCATAATCAGATTCACATACACACTTGAGCGATTCTCACGCGCGGCGTGCACATACACTCTAGCACGATAGGAAAGCCTCTTCTTGGCTTGTGGTGAACTCTCCGTCAGATATTCCTTTCGCCGGACTAGTGACCCCATGACCAAGGCTTCCCGGACTAGTGACCCCATGACCAAGGCTCTGTAAGTATCCTCTGTCCATGGATTCCCACATGGTCGATGAGCTGGTTGTACCCTAACACCTATGATACCCTTCAGGGATTGGCAAGATCCAAACGGCCTTAGTTTGCTCTCGTTCTTATCTTGAATCACGCTGGACCTCTGGACCTATGTGTAACATGGCCAACGGAAAGGTAGTGTATTCCACCTGACTGCCAACACCAAGTGCACGTGTTGTGCAACTGTTACTATCGCCTGTTTACTCGACGTTTCACGTGCAACAACCATAAGATGTCATCTACACTCTACTCGCTCATCTATTCAAGTTCACTCTACTATCTCATCTATCTCGTCTATTCATTTGGAACTCTCTTGGTACCCTTGAGCTGTGTGGCTCCTACTGTTTTGTACAGTTCTTGACTGTCTAGTGCTAAATGGGTCTTGTGACTCTATTGACTTGAATGCATACTGCTGAGGGCACGGAGTGTGTCTGAGGGGCTCCAATCTAGTCCTGGGGGCAGAGAGCCACCCGAAAATACTTACAGGGGCTAATGACAGTGTCTGCATTTGCACCAGTTCTGACTGACTATTCTGAATTAGCTAGACATTGACTGTTATACTGTTAGTCTGTTTGCTCAGACGTACTGCACTACCACTGACTATTACTGAACTGCTACTGTCCTGTTATTGAGCGACTACTGTCGTACTCTCCTACTGCACTGCTATTGTTCAACTATATTCTCTCGTTGTCCTTCGATAACAAAGTGCCATTTAATAATCAAAACAAGTGCTATATTTTCTCTCGGCTATCTACGGATAACCAAAGTGTCATACTATTTCGATTGAGGAAAATCAATCAAAATGTAATTTACTCTCTCTACATGACCATCTACTTTCTCTCTCCTCGCTATACATGTTACTTGCTATTGTTTGATGTTGACGTTACTTGTGTTCATAATCATTGTGCTATACTCGATTCTTGTGCTATATCTAGACACTCACCCTATTTCAATCACGTGCTATCATGTTGTCTCTTACATTACTTGACTCTCTCTCTCTATCATTAGTTACTCTGCCATTTAATGCATTAATTATTTAAAGCATGCTTGAGCCTGAGATTTAAGTCCTACTGGGTGTTATCGCTCACCCTTCGTTATTTTGTATTGTGTCTGAGGTATGTAAGACAATGAGGACACACACACCAATGGGACGGGACCAGTGTGATGAGCGACCTGGAGTCAGTTGATGAAGTTGCCCTAGTACTATGGAGTCTAATAGTTATTGCTTTAGATTTCTTTTCAATGTAATGATGTCATTGAGCCCTAGGTATTGGCTCCGAATTAGTGGTTGTAATAGTCTTATTGATCTTATAATGAAATGAAAAATTTATTTCAATTATTGTTCGTTAGATGCTCTGATGTTTGCGTCTGTATACGCAATTCACGTTACTATACTTGTTTCTCACGTTTTCCTCCGATTTATTCCGCTGCTAAATTGGAGGGGCGTGACAGTTGGTATCAGAGCCTAGGATGTCTTGATTGGATATCTTAGGTTTAAGATGTTCTAGGAAGTCCTCATTGGATCTCTTAGGTCTAGGGTGTTCTACGACGAACTGCCATGACACGTGTCTAAGTCAACCACCATACCTATGTGAGAGGTTGGGTAAAGCTTGGGGTTATGCTAGGAGCTTAACTATATGTATAAGCACCCTATGTTTAAGAAGAAAATTAGCAGGAACTAGAGGAGATGGTTGGCGAGTATGCGTAAATGCACGAATTACAGCAAACTGTACAGGGGTTAACTCAAGCCCTTAACAACGTGATCCAAGCAGGAGCAAGAAATGGGGCAGGAGACTTATATGGGAACTTTCAACGAATAAATCCCCCTAGGTTTAATGGAACTCCCGATCCTGATGAAGCTGAAAATTGGGTGAAGGAGATGGAACGAATCTTTGGAGTTATGCAATGTTCAGAGCAGGAGAAAGTCCTTCTGACAACCTTCCAGTTGGACCGTGATGCTAGAGCTTGGTGGGAAGCTGCCAGTCGACAATTACCCAACATCAATATAGAGTGGGATTAATTTTTAGAACTCTTCAACACCAAATACTTTTCCGAGAGGATTCGTGAGAAAAAGGCAAATGAATTCACCAATTTAAAACTACGAATGATGTCTGTAGCAGAATATGAAGTGCAATTTGAAGACTAGCACAGTATGCACACACATTTGGTGAGTACGGAAAAGATGAAGGCAAGAGATTCTTAGAAGGGTTGAGACCTGTGTTCTGAGAAAAGTTGGCTCCACTAGACATTGTAGTATATTCAAACATGGTATTAAGAGCTGAATTAGTCGAGGACACCATGGAACTTCTTGAAATATCCATAAGAAGAAGGTGTTGAAAAGGAACGTGCTACTCATTCCAATGATAAAAAGGAAGAAATACAATAGATAGAAAGAGAATGAAAGGTGAGGTGAATGGAAGGAAGTTTGTGAATTTTGTGAAAAGCCAGGGCATCAGGTTGATAACTGTTGGAAGAAATTGGGTAGATGCTTGAGATGTGAAAGTCAACAACATCGAGTCATCGATTGCACAACAAAGAAGAACCAAACTCCATGCCAAGGACGATTACAAGCCCTTGTGGATATGAATCATGCCAATGAAGGTGGACAAGGTATTATCACTACACCCTTAGTATAATTCCATATTATTTTCACGATAGCAAGGCCCTAAGTGGGGGAGATGATGGATTGAAATACTTAGAATAAATTGGTAGTCGTATCATATCATATGAATTTGGGAACCAAATTCTTTATTAAGTGGGGGAGGATGTAGCAACTCGGAAATTCAGTATTTTAAAAATAAAAAATAAAAATTTCTATAAAACAGAATAATAGAAATATACATACCATTATCGTATGTGCAAGAACACATATAAAAATTCCGTAAAAATGATAAATCAACCCCAGACATTATTTCTAAATGTTCTACTAAGAAATTTAAGCAACGAAAAAATTCGTTTGGCCAGGTATACGTCACAATGTGACTCATTATCCAACTTAGGGAACTAAGTCGGAAAACTATTAATACGGAAAAATAACGTGCTCATAAATTTAGCGAACATGTCAGAGAGACTTCCAACATCATGTAATGATTAACCATTATCGGTTTGGACCAATGGACCTCTCATAGCCCATGAATAAACTCAAATAAGAAAATACAATAAAATCCATAACTCTATTATTCCCTAATTAAAAGGGAAATCTCATAAGATAAATTCCAATAAATAATGGTTTTGGTTAAATTGGCCATATAAAATTTATTGGGCCAAAATAAGGATTTTTTTAAAAAAACAAATAATAGGAAAATACTCTAAATACGCAACTTAATTATTTCTTAAATACTTATTATTTCTTAATAGAAAAGAGGTTTTAATGCATTAAAAAGAATTTTGGTTGGAATTGGATTCTAACCTAACCAAATAGGTTAGCCACGAATTGGATCCCAACCCAACCCCAATATGACATGGCAAGGCTTGAAAGGTGGGGTTAAATAGGAAAATTCATAATTAAATAGAGTTGGAGTCCTATTAGGAAATAGAAACCCAAAAAGCATAAATACTCCCCAATCTCTCCATCGCCGGCCCTAACATGTTGCTGGGACTTTTTGGACATGGAGAAGAGGCCAAGGAGGAGGATATTTCGTGGGTTGAAGGCTTCATCAAGCTTCATCCCCAGTTCTTCAAGTTCTTACCCTAGAAGAGTAAAATGACTAAAGGTCAGCATTCTCACGAGCAAAACCTAATTAATTGTGTCTGTATATTGTTCCATGTACTAGGAACAAAACCTCAAGTTTCATATTGTTCCATTAATCCAATCTTTTATGGTTGATTTTTGAAATTCTGCAAAAACCATGAACCCGACCCTTCTTCTTTATTCTTGATCTCCATGTATACTCAACCTCGTCCTCTCAAATTTTAACTGGAGTTAATGATGGATGTTAGGCATCTTTTGCCCCTAAAAGCCCTAATTTTCATCCATCCTACGTCATGAATTAAATGTTGCATGATCTTGACGATGTACTATTGCGATTTAACCTTGACTTGTGTTAAAGTTCCATACCTCTTTGTGGAGTCATTTTTAGATCAAGTATTCAACATAGAACTTGTTACCCTATGAGTCTGTTGTCATTGGACACTAATTTTTCTAATTTTACTTTACTATACCAAGAGTTTTAGCCCAACATGATCACTGTGTCAGATTTACGTAGTCAGTCACAATACATCTTATTACATAGTCAAACGATCTTTGTCTTTTGATTATTTTCTACTGTACAAAGTATTAGTTGTAATCTAACTAATAAAGGTGGTTTCACCCAAATTGGATCACCCTAGCATTTGTTTTGATTTTTTAAACCCACAGGTGTCAAACCCAATCGAAGTCGAAGTTGAAAATAGGTAGAAAAAAAACCCAAATGTCATTTTCAGGTAGCGACAGGTCGACACGTCGCTACCATAAAGCGACAACATCATGGTCGCGACCCATACCAAAAATTAGATAGTTTCGTGGTCTTCTTCAGAAGGCGACAAGATGATGGTCGCCTTCACTTTTAGAAGGCGACATGCAATGTGTCGCGTTCTGCCTATGTGAACTTAATCGGCCATAACTTTTTCTATAGACCTCGGATTGACGAGCCGTTTTCTTTTCTGGATTCCTCATCAAAAGGGCTTCAATATTCATGTGTGAGATTTGAATAAAAAATAAATGAGGTATGACCTAAGGAAGTGAAGGGATGGGACTACAATTGCCATCTAAGGGGCATATGTATTGGTTTCCATCGTTTGGTGTTGTTCTTTGTGTGTGTGAGTTTGATCCATTCTAGGAAGGTTCTAGAAAGTCTTATCATGCATTTAACAACCCATATGAAAGTTAAAACATGTTCACATGATTTTTAATTGATCTTAAGTTCATGATCATGCTCTCTACCTACCGATTATTCACTTTCTTGCCTTGTTAACGAACTTGCTAAAAATGCATAGTTACTTGCTAAAATTGGTCATGCATGTTTTAGTACTCATGATACTTGCCATATAAAGAGTTTCCAAAATTGAAGTTTCCATAAAGAGTTTTTATAACTAGAGCTTCCATAATCGGATTCAAATACGCATTTGAGCGATTCTCACGCGCGGCATGCGCATACACTCTAGCACGACAGGAAAGCCTCTTCTTGGCTTGTGGTGAACTCTCCGTCGGATATTCCTTTCACCGGACTAGTGACCCCTTGACCAAGGCCTCGTAAGTCTCCTCTGTCCATTATGGATTCCCACATGGTCGACGACCTGGTTGTATCCTAACACCTATGATACCCTTTAGGGATCGGCAAGATCCAAACGGCCTTAGTTTGCTCTCGTTCTTATCTTGAATCACGCCGGACCTCTGGACCTGTGTGTAACATGGCCAGCAGAAAGGTAGTGTATTCCACCTGACTGCCAACACCAAGTGCGCGTGTTGTGCAACTATTACTATCGCATGTTTGCTCGACGTTTCACGTGCAACAACCATAAGATCTCATCTACACTCTACTCGCTCATCTATTCAAGTTCACTCTACTATCTCATCTATCTCGTCTATTCATTTGGAACTCTCTTGGTACCCTTGAGCTGTGTGTCTCCTAATGTTTTGTACAGTTCTTGACTGTCTAGCGCTAAATGGGTCTTGTGACTCTACTGACTTGAATGCATACTACTGAGGGCACGGAGAGTGTCTGAGGGGCTCCAATCTAGTCCTGGGGGTAGAGACCCACCCGAAAATACCTACAGGGGCTAATGACGGTGTCTACATTTGCACCGGTTCTGACTGACTGTTCTAAATTAGCTAGACATTGACTGTTATACTGTTAGTCTGTTTGTTTAGACGTACGCACTACTACCACTGACTATTACTGAACTGCTACTGTCTTGTTATTGAGCGACTACTGTCGTACTCTCCTACTGCACTGCTATTGTTCAACTATATTCTCTCGTTGTCCTTTGACAACAAAGTGCCATTTAATAATCAAAACAATGCTATGTTTTCTCTCGGCTATCTACGATAACCAAAGTGCCATACTATTTCGATTGAGGAAAATCAATCAAAGTGTAATTTACTCTCTCTACTTGACCATCTACTTTCTGTCTCCTCTATACATGTTACTTGCTATTGTTTGATGTTGACGTTACTTGTGTTCATAATCATTGTGCTATACTCAATTATGTGCTCTATCTGGACACTCACCCTATTTCAATCACGTTCTATCATGCCGTTCTTACATTACTTGACTCTCTCTCTCTATCATTGGTTACTCTGCCATTTAATGCATTAATTATTTAAAGCATGCTTGAGCTTGAGATTTAAGTCCTACTAGGCATTATCGCTCACCCTTCTTCATTTGTTATTGTGTCTCAGGTAAGTCAGACAATGAGGTCACACACACCAATGGGACGGGACCAGTGTGATGAGCGACCTAGAGTCAGTTGATGAAGTTGCCCTAGTACTATGGAGTCTAATAGTTATTGCTTTAGATTTCTTTTCAATGTAATGATGTCATTGAGCCCTAGTATGGCTCCGAATTAGTGGTTGTAATAGTCTTAGTGATTTTATAATGAAATGAAGGATTTATTTCAATTATTGTTCGTTAGATGCTCTGATGTTTGCATCTATATGTGCAATTAATGTTACCATACTTGTTGCTCACGTTTTCCTCCGATTTATTCTGCTGTTAAATTGGAGGGGCGTGACAGGTTGGGCCAGCGTGACACTAACTGTGACATAACGCCCCAGGGCGTCGTCACTCTGTCGCCACCACCGGTCCCAGCGCGACCCCAAAAGTGGTCAAACCTTGAAGACCGAGAAAACTAGAATGCGATGGCTAACCAGGTCGCGTCAACACTGTATGCACTTGACACCCGACAAAGCCATTCTGACAGAAAAGACATCGGTCAGAAAAGTAGTCGCGACGCCTCTTGACGCCGCGACAAGAATGCGATGGCCACCCCCGTCGCGACATTGTCGTGACGGCCAGGTGCGCCGCGTCTTGAAGCCTGTCGTGACAGGCTCTCCTGGCGCTACCAGGGTGCCTGTCGCGAACCTGAGGATGGGGCCAAGGGCCTAAGAGAGTCGGGTCTTACATAAGGTAGAAGAGATACCCATAGTCTAAGACTATCTTAATGTCTTCCTTGATGAGCTGCCAAGAATTCCTCCTAAACGAGAAGTCAATTTCTCAATCGATTAAATTCTTGGAGAAGCCTCTATGTCTCAGCAACCCTACAGAATATCCCCTGCTATTAAAGGAGTTGAAAGAAAAACTAATGGAATTATTGGAGAAAGGGTTCACTAGACCAAGAACAACACCATGGGGATCACATATTCTATTCGTCAAAAAGAAGGATGGGTCTATGAGGATATGTATCGACTATAGACAATGAATCAGTTGACAATCAAGAACAAGTATCCATTGCCTCAAGTTGATGAGCTATTTGACCAAATATCAGAAGCTCAATACTTCTCTAAGATAGATCTCTGATCGGGCTATCACCAGATGGGAATCAAAGTGGAGGATATATATAAAACAACCTTTAGGAGCAGGTATGGAAAGTTTGAATTTGTCATTATGCCTTTTGGACTAGCTAATGCTCTTGCAGCTTTTATACAACTGATGAATAGTATGCACCAGTCGTATCTTGAAAAGTTCATAGTCATCTTTATTGATGACATCCTCATATACTCTAAGATCAAAGAAGAACATGAAGTTCATTTGAAGGTATCTCTATAGATCTTGTGCGAAAATAAGTTTTATGCTAAACTAATCAAGCGGGAGTTATGGCTTGAAGAAGTCTCCTTTCTGGGCCATGTTATCACCAAAGATGGCATAGTTGTCAACCCCTTCAAAGTTAAGTTGTACTCAAATGGAAGAGACCAACTAATGTCACTAAAATGAGAAGCTTTTTGAGACTGGATGGACACTACAGACAGTTCATAAAAGACTTCTCCAAAATTGTTGTAATCATCACATGCCTAACAAGAAAGAAGAATCCATATGTTTGGCACAAGGAGTGCAAGAAGAATTTACAATCATTGAAAGAGTGTCTGACTACTGCCCCTATTCTTGTCCCGCCCAATGAAAGGGGAGGATTTTCAGTCTATATCGATGCCTCAAGGATTGGTTTAGGTTGCTTGCTTATCTAAGAAACACGGTCATCACCTATGCTTCAAGACAACTGAAGACTCATGAGGTCAACTAGCCTGTGCATGATTTAGAGTTGGCTATTGTGGTCTTTACACTCATGATCTAGAGGCACTACTTGTATGGTGAACAATTTACTGTCTACTCTAATCACAAGTGCTTGAAGTATTTATTCTCTCAGAAGGAGCTCAACATGAGACACAGGAGATGGCTATAATATCTAAAAGATTTTGATTTCAGCATCCAATACCATCCTCACAAAGCTAATGTCGTAGCTGATGCACTAGCAGAAAGCCTATGACATCTCTATCTTGTCTAATGCTTGGAAAATGATAATTACAAGAACAATTCACAAGATTAGACATAAATATAGAAGAGATGGATGATCGTGTCATGATAGCCAACATCAGGAAACAATTAGACCTGCTCGTGGAAATTAAAGCACAACAAGACAACGACCCATTCATGGTTATAATTAAGGAGAGAATAGAAGAAATGTCTGATTTCTCTATGACCGTGGATGGAAGAGTACTATTCCAAGGAAGGACTTGTGTACTAGATCATGAAGAGCTTAAAAATAAGTTGATGTAAGAAGCTCACAAAATCAAGTACACAATTCATCTTGGTGCTACCAAGATGTACTAAGACATGAAAATAGCATACTGGTGGCCAAATATGAAATTAGAGGTAGCTGAGTTTGTTGCCTGTTGTCTTACTTGTCAATAAGTGAAGGCAGAACACATGTGTCCTGCATGTGTGCTAAGACCTCTGAAAATACCAGAATGGAAGTCAGAGAGCGTTGGCATGGATTTCATCATGTGTTTACCTGAGACTCATGATGGACTTGATGCCATATGGGCTATTGTTGATCGATTGACAAAGTCTGCACACTTCTTACCAATCAAAAGCAAGTGGACTGTGGACATGTTAGCCACTCTCTATGTCAAAGACATAATGAGACTCCATGGAGTTCCATCATCCATAGTCTCAGATCATGACCCTAGATTCACTCTCACTTTTGAAAGGGATTTCAATTTGCTATGGGTATTAAACTCAACTTTAGTGTTGCCTTTAACCCAAAGACCGATGGACAAACTGAAAGGACGAACCAGATCATAGTAGACATGCTAAGACCCTCCACCATTGACTTTGAAGGCTACTAGAATGAGCACCTATCACTCATGGAGTTTGCATACAACAATAGTTCTCAGGCGAGCATAAAGATGGCTTTATTTGAAGCACTATATGGAAGATGTTGTAGATCACCTGCTTGCTGGGATGAAGTTGGTGAAAAACAATGGTTAGGTCCGGACTTGGTGCAAATAATGATAGAAAACATTCAAATTATTGGAGACCAACTCAAGATAGCTCAGTCTAGCAAAAGAGCTATGCAGATAAGAGAAGAAGAGACTTAGAGTTCCAAGTGGGAGACTATGTACTTCGAAAGTATCTCCAACTAGTGGAATTCAAAGGTTTGGAGTGAAAGGAAAGTTAAGTTCGAGATTTATCGGCCCTTTTGAAGTACTTCAAAAGGTTGGCAATGTGAGACCCCGAATTTTCTGTCATTTTATATTGTGCATGCCATATTCATTTGTCGTAAATATAGTACATGTATTAAACTTTGCATACTATAATTATTAAATTGTTCATGTGCTTATGCGTGTATATAAATTATTTTTCATGAACATAAGTAATTAGCTAATTTTGTATATGATGTACTTATTTAAATACAGTGCATGTTGTAATTAAGCAATGCTGCGCATATAGTATGAAGTACTACCATGCATCTTGTAAGCATATGTGAGTCTACTTCTGTACATGTATTATATTTAAATGTGTATGTATTACCTAATGGTTGAGATGCATATTGTATTTATATATACATGCATATAGTATTATATATTCCATGCATATCTTACGTAACTATGAAGCATAAATGTAAATATGTATATGTTTTCTTGTGCAAATGATATTGTCTAACCTAGGTAGGTTAAATTGTTTATAGTGTATATAGTACTTAATAATACGGTACATATGTAATATATCAAATATTATAAGCATGCTATAATTATGTAAATCCATGCATGTTGTATGTAATTATGCTTTGTACACGTATAGATGTATATGTTTAACCTTGTGAATGTATAATTAAAATCCTCACGTGTATATGTAAGTATGTATATATATACATATATCTTCTGTGGATATAAGTGCTTAGCTAATAATGTACATCATAAAGTTTATTTAAATCTTACATATATTGAATCTAGCTCAATGTCTATCCCCAAAGCCATCTGCCACCAGGTTAATCGTATCTGTGCAAATTTTTTTGGCAGGGTGCGGATGGTCTGCATAGACGCCATTGGGTGGTGTGGTCTTCTTTGCAAAAGCCGTTTGTTGAGGGTGGTTTAAATTTCAGGGATCTGGATTCTCTCCAAATTGCCATGGCGGCTAAACAAATTTGGAACATTTTGAATGGGGATTCCCTTTGGTCCAGGTATGCCAAGCAAAGATTTCTATCTCATTCGCATTTTAGTGATGTTTTCAACCCTTTCCCCCTGGGTATTCCCAAAAGAATTTTCTATCGAGCAAAGGAGGTTCTTCAGTCGAATATTAGATGGTCGGGTGGCGATGGCTCCTCAGTTCGCTTCTTTAAAGATATCTGGCTTGGTCATCATCCTCTACATCACGTTCTTCAGACTTCCGCTACCAGCGTGCTGAAGCCTAATGTTACCCTTAAGGATATGGTGAATGATGAGGGTAATGTCATATGGGACTCTTTGACTGTTACACCACATTATGTGAAGAGCCTTCTTTCAGACAAGCCGGATAAATTTGTCTGGTCGCCTTGTCGTCGGGGAGTTTTTTCTGTTAAATCTGCATATCATATTGCTGCTGATCATGGTGTTCCTCGTGATGTATGGTGGAAACTGTGGCATCATTTGATCCCCCCGCGGGCAGCACTGTTCGGTTGGAGGCTTCTTCACAGGGCGGTGCCTGTTGACTCCAGAATTATGGATTGTGGTTTCTCTATGGTTTCAAAATGTGTTTGTTGTTCTTCCCACATGCAGGAATCTTTGGACCATTTATTTATTGACAGTGAGATTGCTCACGTCTTGTGGAAATGGATTGCTCCTCTGTTAAGTAATCATTTAAACTGGAGTAACCACGTTTCAACCCGGTTATGGAGTGTCCTTGTTACAACCCGTATGAAGTCGCCCATTCTTTTTGCTGGTTTTGTCTCTTGCATTATCATGCTATGGGAAATATGGAAGTTCAGATGTTCAGCTCGCATGGAGGTATTTTTCCGGACTGTGGACTCCATCAAGCAAACTATTACGATTTCGGTGCGCAGAATTTTGGAAGGTGTCAATTTCAGTGGTGATCTAGCTTTTAAACATGTTCAGATTCTTCACTACTTCAACTTACAGGTATCGGCTACCAGGAAGGCTCCAATTTTGGTCAAGTGGGTTCCTCCGTCCTCTGATTACAGTCTTAATGTGGATGGGGCATCGAAGGGCAACCCAGGCATCAGTGGGGGCGGCGGCTGCCTCAGGGACTCCAGAGGCAATCTCTTATGTGCCTTTGCATTCTCGTATGGTATTGGAAGTAGTATTGTGGCAGAGTCAAGGGCTATTCATGATGGGTTACGGCTGTCCTTGGAGCGACATTATCCAATTTCGGTATTATATTCTGACTCCGCTGTTATTCTTAGAGCTATCTCAGCTGGGCAAGCTCCTCATTGGGTGGTCTTCCCTTGGTGGCACGGTATTTGTGACATGATCCGTATCCTCAAACCGAAATTGGTGCATACATATAGGGAGGGTAACCAGGTTGCTGACTCGTTAGCCAACTTTGCTTGTACTAATGAGTCCTGTCTAGTTTTCACCGAGCTTAGTGAGCTTCCTTTCAATGTTCGAGGAGCCTTATTGGTTGATCGGCTAGGCTTACCTAGTTTTAGACAGCCTTGATCTTCATTATTTATCTTGATTTCTCCTTTGGTTGCTAATGGAGATCTCTCATGGTGTCGGGTGTAAGCTATCTCACTTATTTTATGGGAATAAAATCTACCCCATTGGTGCTCGTCGGGTGGAGTGAGAACATCTTCTCCTACTGGGAGGGGGTGCACTCTGCCTATCGCTGACCACTGGCGGTTTCTTAAAAAAAAAAAGAAATGTGGTGCATATAATAGGAAGATTATTCCTATACATCCTATGGATATATATAAGTTTATTCTGTGTGTTTAGGTGTGCATGTAGTATCTAACTAAGGATGTGCATGTTACATTATATATTCAAGCATGATCATGTAATTATGTAGTGTGTATGTATATGTATATATATTCATGTTATTGAGCATATTATCTTTAATTGAGATTAGTACAAGTTATACTTAAATAAATAATATGTAATGCATGTAGTTAAATAGTGAATGTAAATATATGTATTTATGTACACACTACGTTGTTGGAGCATAATGTATGTTAATTGTATGCATAATTGCGTTTTGGCCAAGTGGGACAGTTGGCGGCCAACACTGGGCCGCTGACTGGAAGCCTGTGATTGGCGTCCAGATCGATGGATGCCAAGCACAAGGTTGGTGGCCACATGTATGGACTCCAATTCCCAGTTGACTACAATGGATGTGGACGTCAATATCCTTCTTGCGTAATGGTTTCAGATTTGGTAATGCCTGCGTTATGGCCGGTTCCAGTTTAGGAAACCCATCCTAAGTCGTAGGGAACCTACCCTAAAGCGTACCCAACCCATCCAACTCTACAAAAACACATCTTTTGGCCGCGCCAAGTCTTTTTGGTGTTGGAGAAACCCTAGAACTCCCTGTGAGAAAAGCTGAACTTCCAAGGCTTCGTTCCGGCGACTGGAGGAATTTCTTGGAGATCTACAATGACTGGAGCATTGTCCAACCATCAAGGAGGCATCCTCAACCCCGAGGATCATCCCACAACGACTGGAGAACCATATCTAAGGCGTTTCTGAGTACCTTCTTGGCAGGGCCGAGGAGGGCTTCATCGGCAATGTTTGATCTTCTAGGATTTATTTAGAGGCAAGTAACCTATGTATATCAATCCTATACATGTCTCCTAGGTTCTAGAATTTTTTTGAATTTTTCCTGGAGTCCTGGACCCTCCAATTTCCCCGTGCATGTGAGTGCTATCTGCACAGCCTGCTGTCTGGAGGTTGGCGGCAACATCCTGTGCCGCCAAGCTCATGGGTTGGCGGCAAGGGATGTTGTAGTTAACCCAGTAGGCGGCCAACACCGTGTAGTCAAGTTCCTTAGTGTTTTGAAAACTGTTGTTTGATCTTCTTTAATATATTTAAATGATTTCCATGTGTATGTGCATGATGTAATTTTATGTGGGTTCAAGGGTGGTTAGTAGGTCATGTCATGAGGTTTTCAAGAATTTTCATGAATTGTGTTAATTATTAAAATTCTGGCGATTGAATTATGAGCATAAAATGACCATGTTTAATCTGTGTAAATAGGTAAGATGTGAGTTAGGGTTTCGTGAATTTTTTGAAATAATGTGATGACCATATGTACACATTAGATTTGATTGTTTTACTCAAATGTCTACTTTAGAGAAATTAGTGAGATATGCACATGTGATTTGATTTAATTATTATGAATATATTTCCTATTCAGATAAATCTGAAAAATTTTGTATGTGTTATGGTTACTGTTCTTAACTTGTGATAAAAGTTTCATGATATTTTGATGACAGTAGGTATTATTATGGTTTTAAATGTGAAAATGGTCATGTTGAGCATGTTAGAGTTAATTATGTATTAATCAAAAGTCAGTAGAATGTTAATGTCTTATTTTAAGTTGTTTATCACTGTTAAATAGTAAGGTGATTTTTTATAATTGGAAATGTGAAAATTATGCAAAGTGAATGTAAAATGGGATGAAACTATGTGTATGAGCATGAGAAAAATGTAATAAGAATGATAATGTGGATAATGTAAAATTGGGCCGAGATTGACACTGCAACCATAGAGGTCTGAGAGCTGTACCATAGAAAAGTCCCTATGGCAGGCTCAACGTTGTGAAATATATCCTAAGGGCATTAGGATGAAATTCTGGAGGTGGACAAGTACCACTGGTTAGGGTGGAGAGTGCTTCTCCTGGTCTGCGCAGTATCCAAGATTTGTCACTAGCTTGCCCAGGTGACAAATATGTGCAAGTGAAGTGCTAAGTGCTATGTGATAAGCACTAAGTGCTAAAGTGAGTGTTTTTCCTCTACTTGATAGTTAGGACTATGTGTCACGGCAACTTAAGAGATTAAATGTGAATAAAGTGCAAAGTGATAATGAATGTGGCACGTGGTAAGTGCAATTGTTGTGATATGTGATAAATGTGAGTGCAAGAGTAAATGAAATGGAAGGAGTGTAAATTGATATGTGAGGGAGAGTAAATGATAATGAGAGTACAATTGCATGAGAAAACCATTGTAATAATGCATATGTATATATATTCATGTCATTAATGTGTTAAATCATAATTGTATTGTCATGTTTAATACCATGGTTAATATTATGTGATATAGTTTAAAAATCTCCACATGATAGTGTGTATGAATATGTGCATGCAAACATGTAAAGGAATGCAATGTGGAAAAATGAGCATGTAGAATTGTCAAATGAATAAGATGGCATGTGAACAAGTGTAAATCCATGTAATTATGTTAATTCATGTCAAAACAGCAAGCAAATGAGATTATGATTATGATAAATACATGAAATAATGTTTAAGTTCCATGATAGAATTACTACTCATTTAATATATAGTTTCATGCTTAAATTGTATATAATTGCCAACCGATTTGAACATGTTTTATATCTTCAATCCATGTTTAATAAAGTTGATATTATTGTGATTTATTCATATTAAAATAGCAAACAAAATGTGTAAATAAATTAGAAAAGTGCATGCGAAATGTGAATAGATATCATGTTAGGTTGTTATCTACTTTATGTTTACTTCCATGTCCTAGTTGATAGATTTGTTCCATAACATGGATAATGATTAGATTAATAAATCATGTTACATCTTAGGTGTATAAGAGTGCACATGTTCATGTCATGTATGTATTAATATGATTAAGCTTAATTATGATAGAATATTTAGTATCTTGTTATGTAGTTTATTAAAAAGCATGTGCAAGTGTCAAGAGGGTATGATAAATTATACATTAAAACAGCAAGTTAATTGTGTGATAAAATGATATAAGTACATGAGAAATTGGCTAGATACCATGCTAGGAGTCTTCATCATCTTGTACACAACCTTATGTTTTAAATTGGTAAAAATTGTGCAATGATATGATAAAGATTTGAACCATGCATCATAGGATATAACATGTGTAGAGAACTTGTGTAGGTGTATGTTATCATCCATGACTAATATGAGCAGGTGTTAATTAGGAAAATGTTTGGGTGAATTATGTGTGGATAACCATAAGAGCCATGTGCTGTGTGAATTATTGGGGTTAGAATGATAGCATGTGTTCTCATTATTGTTGGTAGCTTAGTGTGTATGTGATATGTGTAAGTTTGATGTTTTAGATTACTTGCTGAGTCTTGTAAGACTCATACTTGCTTCGGCGTACAGGTGTGACAGGTTATCCCATCGCTGAGGAGAAGATAGTGAAGATTGACACCGCATTCAAGGAGTAGTTACTTGTGGAGATTTTCTTTTGTAGTTGCTTTAATTCATAGTTGGATAATGTTATTCATATGGACAATGTAATGGACAATGTGGTTCTTCCCAAGTTGTAATAATGTAGACTCTAGCATTTTCTCTTACTATATAGATTGTGGAATGTGTGATGATGATGGAATGAAGTTAATTATTTCTTCTAATTCCACTGTACTCTTCTAATATTCATGGACATATTAACCTTATCGTTTAGTGTTGGGTTACTATCCCACTGTGACAATGCTCTTTATACCGATTGGGATTGGTATAATCGTATCGGTATGAGGAGGGTCGTTAGAGGCAATGTTGCATACCGATTGGTATTACCACTACATCTATCATGTGTACACAACTGTTGGAACGAGATGGCACTAGAGATGTCCTAGAGGGGGGTGAAAAGGACTTCTTGCACTTTTAAAATTTATCTGAAAATAGATAACACTAGATAGAGTTGTTAGTATTTAGTATGGTGTGTGTGAAACAAGTAAAAGCTTGGCGGAAACAATCACACAAATGCACAAGAAATTTTGTCCTGGTTCGGCCCTTCCCACATGGAAGTCCTACGTCCAGTCCCCAAGTAACCTCTTTCGATTTCACTAAACTGCTAAGAACACTTGGCCTTCTCTCAACCTGAGAGGTATTACAAACCAAACTTGCTCCCAAGCAAGTCTTCCCTTTACCAAGGGGTACAAAGACTACCTACACCAGTAGGTCTTCCCTTCACAAAAGAGGCACTACAGAAAACAAATCTCCTACAACTTATCTAATACAAAAATAAAGAATACTTGTGTGTTTGCTTCAAAAGGATGAGTAAACATAAGGAATCAGAAAGAGATACAATAAGAATGAAGCTCTGACTCATTCTGACTCAAGCAAGTGAACTGAGAATGATCTATAGTTACAAATGCCACCTAACAAGAAAAAGACTTCTAAAGAACTAGAGAGCTAGATATTGTGGACTGAAGAAGCAGCTCTCTCTTTTTCTTTTTAGTAGAAGGCTTGTGAAGACTCTTGCTTGCAAATTCATATTAGAGTTCAGTGTGTTTCTGGTTGATGTGTGATTGCTATTCTTGTTCAAACTCCAACTTCTATATATGAGGTTCAGATATCTTCCCATTTGAAAGTAACTATTAGAAGCTAGCCATTGAAGGATATTCGTTTGAAAAGATGCTATGAGCTTCGTAGGTGTCCATCAGATCTTCAGCTCTTCAGAGTCCAACGTCTTCAGGCTATGTAGGTAGCTTCATGGTTTGATAGACAACTTTATGAATGTTTTGTAAACTCCATGCTCAAGGCCGAAAGCTAAGCATGTTGCATTAATTCTCAAAAAATCTGAAAGGACACGATAGACAGGGATACCTCCATACTTTCGGAGGTAGGTAAGATAAAGAAAATATTAAGCAAGAATGAGCTCAAACAGACAGATGTTTAGAGCATTTAAGGATCAGATAGATAGTTCTATGGGGAATACAAAGTCTTTTCCTAAAAGTCAAAGTGTTCTGACAGTGGTACGTGAGCTCTGACAGATAGCCCATGTTGCTTATACCTACCAATGCATATCATCTATCAAGTTGGAAAGAACTGAGCTTCTAACAGAAAGCAAGAGACCAATTTGTATAATTTTTAGATCTTTAACAAAGATAGTTTTCTTGGTAATTTTGAATAAAATTTTTCTTACCTAACAAAATATTTAAAAAGGTGTCAGCAAGAAGAACATTAATCTGTAAGATATGTAAGTGTTATTGATTCTGTAAAGAATCCCATAGGGATAACAAATAACTTGAGATAAACAAGATTAAGGTTTCATGGATTCTGTGGAATGTCAAATTCATACAAAAATTATTTAAGTATCAATACACAGAAGTTGATATATGATACTTTGACTTTTATGGAATTGGAGTCAAAGAAAATAGAACTTCGACTATACGGAACTCACAGAGAATCAAACTTCGACTTCTGAGGAAGGGGAGTAAGAGACAGAGACTTCGACTTCTGAGAAGTCAGAATAAGGTACAACAAAAACATAATTTGACTTTTCAGAAGTCTAAGTAAGTAAAGATAATGGACTTCGAATTTTAGGAAGTCGGAGTAAGTCTGACTTCGACTGTCAAGGGGTCAGAGTAAGACTCAATGGATAATCAATTGGTACAGAGATTTTGACTTTTGAGGAGTCGGAGTCAGAGTCATGCTAGACTTCGACTTTTCCAGAGTAGGAGTACTACCACCTTGTTCATCAATTGTAGCACTACTTCGACTTTTCTCAAGTCAGAGTATGATATATAGTATACACTATGGTCTTAGAGATTTTTTCGTCAGTGTTGATACAATGATTCTGTGTAAGTATAAATTTTGGCTAAGATATATTACATTATGTATATGAAAACCTTTGTATATTAAATTTCCATAAATGGTAGTAAAAAGATATTTAATGTATATTAAAAGGTTTTGTCATAGCAAAAATATTATGATAAATGTTGAGCAATATATTAGTAATATTTTTAGGGATAGTTGCTCAACAATTATCTCCCTTTTTATTAATGACAAAAACTTTTAAATAGACAGTGAAAATAAATTTGATTTTGCAAAACAAGTGTTTTATGTCCTATATATTTGTTTTTTTCTCCCCCTTTGTGGCATTAACAGAAAGGACAAGATACAAAAAGAGATATAGAAAGAGAGAGACACAAGGATGAGTAGAAACGGATCTATATTGATTTCGTAAAGAACAATTTACATTCATGGAGTGAAAGGTTAACTAGGAAGATAGAGTGAAGGAGTGATTTGAGCAAAGAATGGTAGAAGAAAGTTCCATAACTTCTGCTCATTTTTAGTAAAGAAATTAGAAAATTTTCTCTATCTATATTGTATGAAGATCCTACAGTGGGGATTTTCCTATAGGATTTGACATGGTGGCGATGATACCAACTGAGTCTCCTATGGTAGTTATCATCTGATAGGGTACTCCTAAGGGGAACGAACTTCTTCTTGGCTACCTGGTGCAGAAAATCATGAACAGTGAGGTTCTAGTGAAGTCCCTGGGAGTGAGTTGCTTCCTTGGCTTGGTAGTATATAATGTATCTCTGTGTCCATTTTTGAAACACAGATTTCCAAAGAGTGTCATAAGCCTTAAGGAGATAGACAGATGGAGATAACTTGAGCTTCTGGCACATTGCATTCTCTTCCGGATATGCTGCTGCCCATTCATCTTCATTCAGTCTTTCAGACTCTGCAAAGCTATGCTGAAAGTCCTTCATGTGGTGAGAATTCTTGGGAGCTTGCATCATGGAAATCTATGGAAGGACAACTTGATATTGTACTTGACTTTGAATCTGGCTATATCTGATATGCCTATTAAGCACTATCTGTGCAAACTACTTCCTAGAAGAAATAGCACCAAATAGACTGGGATGCAGTCCATAGGGCATACAAATGGTCATGGAAGGGGTGATTGGTCTATTGCCTTGGATAAGCATCCTCCACTGGCCTTTGTTGACATCTGGCAGGCCTAATCTGAACCTTCTTCATTGAAGACCTTCATTCTAGTAAAACTACCTTGGAGCTCTCTAAGGAGGTTCTTAAAAAGGTCAAAGAACCTTACATTCAGGTGAAGGTGAACTATGAAAAGAGGGTTTCTAGATTTGGCTGAGATAAACTTCTTGGCTTCAGTAGGATATAGGATGACAAATTCTGAAGGGGAAAGACTGTGGCTTTTCTTTGGATAAAATTTACATCAACCACAAGAACTTCAGAAGTTTTTAGTAGAAGAGGGAGTCAGTCTTCAAACTTGTAGCCTGGCATCCCATGAACTTCAAGGAAAGCTTTTATGGACAAAAATTCTCTAAACAAATTCATGTGATGTTCAGAATGGTAGATGAAGGCATACCAAAAAGGTGGAAGAAGAGAGTTATGACTTTGAGAGCTAGCTCCAGATAGTAGTGCCATACTAGGTACTATCTCACCAAGTGTAGGAGTAGAGCTAATTGTTGAAGAAAGTGATGATAAAGGAGGAGAAGAAAAGAAATTTGGAGGTTGGGTGTATAGAGTTGGAGTATTCACAGAGTGTGTTTTGAATGTATACTTCAAAGGACATGGGAATTGAAGTATTGATTGAAGACTGTATTTCTAACTAAGAGGTGGAAGGAGGAGGATAAGTGGAGATAGAAGGGATAGGTTGAGATGGAGGTGGAGGTGGTTGATCAGAAATTGGTGGAGGTGTAGGGTCAGTAGTAGGAGGAGGAGTTGGATCAGTGGGAGGAGAAGAAATAGTTAAGGGTTGGGAAGGAAAGACTGGGTTACCGAATTTCATGAGTTTCCTTTTAACCCTTCTCTTAAAGATCTTGACCTTAGGATCTACCTCCATGGATTGATCATTCTTATCCAACTGTTGCTCAGAAGCTTGCTCATCTTGTGCTGGCTATTGCTGTTGTTCTGACATTACTATTGGATCCACACTAATCTGATCTGAACTTTTCTCCTGTTATGGAACCACTTCCTCCGACTGTTGTTGCTGATGTTGCTGCTGCTACTCCAGTTGTTGATCTTCAGTGTGAATAGCTGGGGGAGCATGAGAACCACTTGTGCCCTATTGGCACACCAACTGTAATAATAGGTTCTTCATCTGCTCAACCTCCTCAGACATAAAATCGAACTTGACATCTATCTACTAGATTTGCATTTGAAGAACTATCAATATCTCCTATTGCTTCAAGATTAAATTCATTACATCATCTACATTCCTGCTAGTCTCCCCCTGAGACCTAGGCTGGGTCTCAACTTGAGGTGGAGGGACATGGTGGATTTCTTCAAAGGAAGGCTCTACTAGAGTGGTGCTAGGGATATCCTCTTCATGTGCCACTCCCTTGCCCCTTAGATCGCTTAGAACTTGATTGATGGTTTCTTCATGAACATCTTGCTCTGGGGATGGGACAGGAGCTTGAACTTGTTCTTGTTCAACTACTGGTGCTTCTACTCTTATTTCTTCATTTCTGATCACTGGTAACTACATTGGAGGAATAGAGGAGCTCTGTGCCTCATCCTGAAATACTTCATGAGTGCACTTGGGGACAGAGTCCTTTGTCCAAAATTTTTGTGCCTTATCTTCCAAAATGTAGTGGCTTCTCTTGAGGGTTGAAAGCCCAATCTCTCCTTTACAGCAACAGAAATTCATCATTTAAATCAACTTCAAATCTTCTGAAAATGGGGGTCAACAGATGTCCACAGGGAAGAGACTCCTGCAGATTCTTGAAACATGCCATCCTTTTAAAAATTATGGAAGGCAAGTTGACCTAGTGCCACTGTATAGCCCAAAATAGTAAACTACCATCTCTGGCAGTGATGGAGGAGTGAGTGCCAGCCCTAGGGATGATAATGGTGTAATGATAGACTGAAGGATCCTCTTTTCCATTGGGAGCTAGTTGACTAGGAGCCCTTTCTTATAGAGAGATCCTAAACTGCCAATAACCCCTACTCTCTAATTCTCAAAGGACACTACCTCACTAATCCTGTGTTCAGAATTGGGGCAATCCAAAATTTCTACTAACAAATCCTTAGAAACTATAATGATTGTCCTTTTTACGGAACCTAAAACTGACCCATCTGCACAGACTTGAAG
This sequence comes from Colocasia esculenta, assembly GCA_014218235.1. NCBI lineage: Eukaryota > Viridiplantae > Streptophyta > Magnoliopsida > Alismatales > Araceae > Colocasia > Colocasia esculenta. The sequence continues at coordinate 130,066,550 of CM024761.1, forward strand.
GGAAAGGTAGAAAGCTTTCAGAGCACCTTCGAAGGTTGGCTTACTAATCTGGCATAGCTTCGACCAACCTATAGACTCTAGGGTTTCGGCTACCCAACCTAGCCTACCCATCAACTAACTGAAATACACTACTTTCCCTAGGAAAATAGAGGCCTTTGCCGAAGACAGTCGTTGAAACTGCTCAGGGGTGAACAAAGTTTCTTCCGGAGCCCTAGATGAGGCCATCTAGACAAAAGCAAAGAAAAAGACTAAGAAGGATGATATAGGAGATATCAAAAAGGTTCACAGAGGCTAAAGAACCTACTTTCTTCAGAGAAATGGAGAGATTCTGCAGAGGCTTCGAAGATGGTTCCGTCGGAGTGAACACCACGCGTGCGAACCAGGAGGAAGACGATAGGAGAGTCAGAGATGTTTCAAAGGGGTGATTTGGAATGGGAGAGTAAAAGGTCTTAATAAAGAAAGGGGAATATGTAACGGACTATAGATGAGGAGATGAACAGCTGGAATTAAATGAATAAACTATTATAATTAATTTATCTTTAAATGAAAATTTAAGAGCCCCCCCCTTTTTTTAAATTAATATTGACTCCGACTTCATAAACTCCGACTCCACAAGAGTTGCAGTACACAACTCTGACATCAGGAGAGTCGCAGTATCGGACTCCGACTTCCTAAGAGTCGAAGTCTCAGGACATAAAAATTTTGTAATGAATGTAACATGTAGTGGAGTAAATTTTAATCAGGATTGTACATATCTATTTCTCTTCTTATTAATGTAAATATATCTTCAGGAAGAGGTTTAGTGAATATATCAGCTAATTGATTATCTATAGATACAAAATCAAGTTAAATATCTCCATTACTTACATGGTCCCTGATGAAATGATGTCTGACCTTAATGTTCTTGGTTCTTGAATGTTGAATATATATATATATATATATATATATATTCAAAGATGGTCCTTAGGGCCTCAAACTAGGAGATTGCACCCTCCCCAAGAAGGGGAGAGTGGACCCACTCCAGCAGCGAAAGCACCTGGGACAAAAAAATATTTAATAGTGTGAAATACAAGTGCAAAGGGGCATACCCCCGTTAGACCAGTCCAACATTCATAAGATCAGATCTATCCAATACAACCGGCCCCTTACAAGAATGTGGGAGACTGTGAGCACCCCAAAAGACTTCATTGTGCATGGAAAGGATAGCATGATTGGGAAGCCTATCTGCCACTTGATTAGTTTCCCGAAAGACATTAGAGAACAGACTTAAATCATCATGTAGCATATCCCTCACAACTCGCCACCACCTGTAAGTTTGCCAAGCTATACACTTGTCCTGCCGGAATGAGTTAACAAGTGATAAGGAGTCCGAATAAATAGCAGAAAGGCGGAAGCCTAAAAATCTCGGCAAACGGAGGCCATCACATAAGGCATAGGTTTCGGCTATCAGACTGTTACCAATGCCATAGAAGTGAGCAAAAGCAACCTAAACATTCCCATGTCTGTCCGGATATAGCCACCTCTGCCACAATTCCCTGGATTACCTTTGGAAGCTCCATCAACATTTAAGCAAAAGTTCTCAATAGGAGGGATCCAATGGATAAGTTTTAGCTGCTTAGAAAAAACGTGGTGGGCAAAACCATAATGCAGAAGAATTGCTGCTCTAGCAGCGTAGGAGCAATTTTAAAGGAGGTGTTGTTCAAAGCAAAAGAATTGTTTAACTTAATGCTTCTAATGATCTCACCTGCCTGAATCTTCTTGGCATCATACCTCGCTGCACATCTACCCTTCCATAGTTCCCACAACATAAGCATCAGGCAGTATAGGGATATGAATCCAAAAGGAGTGTGAATGTTGGAATGCTGAACAAAGCCCCATATCTTGGCAGTGATCTGACCGTGGAGATGGATTCTGTTGCTTATAAGTGGCTGGAACCAGCACCAAAGCTTAACAACAATATCACTGTTAATGAACACATGATTTAGGTCTTCAACCTAAGGAGATATACAACAATGACATCTAGAGACCATTGGAATACCACTGTCCGAAATTCTACTATCAATAGGAACTGCTCTATTCAAGATCTTCCAACAAAACAAGGATGCTTTAGGATTAAAGGAGTGCTGCCAGGTCTTCAGAATAGCAGGTCTCCGAACCCCAACATCCCTGACCAGGTTGTAAGAAGAGCTGGTAGAAAAAGAGCCACTGGAAGCAGCAGCCCAAACACACTTGTCCTCCTCGTCAGTCAGCTGTAGTCCTTGAAAAATTGCACTAGGTAACACAACCCTCATAGGATGAGAAACATCTCGAACCATCTCTTGTAGAGAAATACCCTCACCTCAAGGAGCCTGAAGCATACCAGACAAAGGTTGATCACCCATCCAAATGTCTTTCAAGATGTCAATCTTGTCACCCTTACCATGGATCCATCTCGTATCCCTATGAATAATAGTGTTCGCAGCCATGCAAACATGCTTAGGCATTCCAGAAAGATGATCATAACATCTAGAATGAATCGCCTTCTAGCATACGATGCTCATAAAGAGCTGCCATGCCAGATATTCCACAGTTGCTTCACTACCAGAGACATTTGAACATGATGCAAGTTACGAACTCCAAGACCTCCTTCATCTTTAGGGCAATGAATAGAATGCCATGCAACCCAATGGCGACGGCGAGATCCATCCGATCCATTCCAGAAGAAAGCTGCTGAAGACTTCTCAATATATGAAATAACAAATTTAGGAATAGAGGAAACAACGGCCAGGTAAATAGGGATGGATGAAATAACTGAGTTAATCAAAGTAACCTGACCAGCTTGAGAAATTAACTTGGATTTCCAACTTCCCAATTTGGCATTAGCTCTATCTATAAGGTTCTTATAATCCACAGCCAAAACCCTTCCTGCTCTCAGCGGGTCACCCAGATAGATTAACGGACCACACTGCCTCATGTACCCAGTAACCTCCTTCATTCTATTAATGAAGGAAGAGATGTTTTCCAGAATCCATAAAGGAACTCTTCCTAGAGTTGATAGTTTGACCTAAGGATTGGGCAAACTTATTAAGAAACTGCATAAGACGTTTAACATTTTGTATGCTACCATTCAGAAATATTAGAGTATCATCAGCATAGAGAAGATGGGAAGGGGGTCGACACCCTTTGGAACCAGCATAAGGAGTGAGGATACCAGTACAAACAATGAACTTAAGACCTCTACTAAGAGCTTCTTCCATAATTATAAAAAGTGTAGGAGCAATAGGATCACCTTGCCTTAAACCTCTTATGGATTTAAAGTAACCAACAGAAGAGCCATTAACCAAGACTGAAAAACAGCAATTGGACAACATCATACCGATATATGAAACAAACCTGGAAGAAAAGCCAAACTTCTTAAGGATAGTGAATAAGAAGTCCCATTCTACACTGTCATTGGCTTTCCTAATGTCAAACTTGAAAATAGCATTTCCCCCTCTGACTTTCTGACCAATATCCGAACAAGTTTTCTAGACAAAGAAACATTATCCAGGATGAACCTTCCTTTCACAAAGGCACCTTGTTCCTCCGAAATAATACCAAGAAGAATGTCAACCAACCTGTCACATAAAATTCTAGAGACAATTTTATAACAAAAATTGCATGGGCTAACAGGTCTAAAGTCATTGAAGGTCGCAGGGTGAGGCTTCTTAGGAACCAGTGCAATAAGCGTAGATGTCACCCCTGTAGGAAGAGAGTGACCCTGGAAAAAACCTCTAACTGCAGCAAAAACATCATTATGGACAATATCCCAGCAGGAGGTAAAGAAAATACCAGTGAAACCATCCGACCCTGGGAAACTATTCCCATTTAAGCTCCAGACCGCACTCTTAACTTCCTCCATACTCGGAGAAGCACAAAGGGAGATATTTTGTTCATCTGATATAAGAGAAGGAATAACCAGAAGGAGAGATTTATCAATCATGTGAGCAGAAGATTGCAAAAGGACCTCAAAGAAATGAGCTGCCTCATTACGAATAATCTCCTGATCCTCAGTCCAAGTGCCATTAATATGAAGCCACGTATACTATTTCTTCTTCTGTTGCCTTGAACAACAACATGATAAAATGTTGTATTCCTGTCACCTTTATCCAACAACTCGTGGGTGCTTTTGAGCCTAAAAGACCTCCATGCAGTGCAAAGCCCTTTTGAGGCTAGTAGTCGCCTCCTCAGAGCGGATCTATTTTCCGGCGTTGGGTTATTATCAAAAATGTCCTGCTTAGCCCTTCTTCCTCTGTCTGATCACATATCACATCATCCACATTGCCAAACACACTTTTGTCCATAAATGCAAAGCCTTCTTAACCATCTTCAGCTTCAGAAATAGAGTGGTAAAAGGATTAGGGTGCCAATCAACAGCCATCTCCCACACCATTTTAATAGTTTTATGAAAGGAACAATGGGAGGTCCACATCGCTTGGAATGTGAATCTGGCTGGGGACCGAAGCACATTAGCAAAGGTGGCCAGCAAAGGAGCATGGCCTGATGGACCTCTGGGAAGATGCCTAACACTGAACCCCGGGAACTTGTCCTCAGAAGAATTGTTCATCAGAAAATGATCCAGTCTTGCCTTGACAGATGCCTGCCCAATTCTATTATTAGACCAAGTAAAATGGGAGCCTGTGTACCCTACATCTGAAAGAGAAGTAGCATTAATGAATGCGTTAAAATCAACCATAGCATGCATATTACATATACGCCCCCCCCTTCTCAGCTGGCTGAGTGACACAATTAAAATCACCCCTACAATCCACGGGACATCAACAGTATTAAATATGTAATGATTTCATTCAAAAGGTGGTCGTCTGATATTAGCATCACAGCTAGCGTATACTATAGTTACCATCATGTATACATAGTCATCCTTCAAAGCTGCTAAGGTGATCTACTGGTCGGAACAACAACATTAATAAATTTGCACAGGTTCGAGCCCGGGCAAGGGGGACCATGGGCTTAGCAATAGCAACAAAATCAATGTTACCCTTCCTAACAATCCTCCGAAGCGAACGCCTAGAGGCAGTGTTGGAGATGCCTCTAATATTCTAAAATAGCATGGAGCAATTCATGAAGAGTTGTATCCAACAGAACCTCTAGCGGCCTTAGCCCGAGATCTCATCCTGGCACCTACCTTCTTTTAAGTATTCATATCTTCCAATGCAGTAGAGGTAGGCATGAGTATATTTTCATTGGCAGCAAGAGTAGAAACCTTTTTTATAGCAGCATCTGTTGGTTTAGGTAAGGAGCTGCTAGATTCTGCAAGAATATTCCTCGCACCTCCCTCTGCCTCCTCTGGAGCCGTCACCGGAGAACACCGGGCAACCTCCCTGTTAGCCACCGCATCTTCTACAATACCTGCAATGCTCCCTGGCACTTGGTGTTGCACCCCATGCATGACGAGGACCCCATGCAAACTATGCAACGTCGGAGAAGATGCTTCTTGAATAACCTGTGTTTGTGGCTGCATAATAGAGACCTGAGGAAGGTCATGACCAGAGCCTGGCTCCCCTGGAGCTAACAGTTGCGGACCTTTGATATTATTTGGGACCTCCTTCAGCAAAGAGAATTGGTTCCCCGATGGCAGAACAACCGGTCCTCCTGTGGCATCTTCTGATGCCAAGCTTTCTTCAAGATCATATTGCCTTCCTTCTGCACCTGGTCTTGCATAACTAGCGCATTTTGAGAGGCCACTTGCACCTCTGATTATTTTTTCTTCCTGTGACAGTCTGAAGCAACATGGCCCAGTTTATGGCAAAAGGAGCAAATCGTCGGAATTCTGTAATAATTGATCTTCTGCCAGAAACCATCGGAGCCACAGTCAATCCATATTCTTTCCGGCCTAAGTTTAGCTATGTCCAACTCAACACAAACAAAAGCTTCATTTGTTTGCGTTAAAGCCTTGGTTGGCTCATAGATCCTTAGGACTTGACCCAGGTTCTCTGCTATGGACTTCAGAAAATCATCATAATAATAATTGACAGGAAGCATAGGAAAGCCAATCCATATGGGGATAATAGTAGGATCAGCATTAAATTCAAACTGAGGATCCCACTTAAAGAATCGATATAGGAGACCTTTGATGTATAGGTTTCTTCTCATTATAACCTTCAAATAATTTGGCCTACTATCCAACGTCCAAAAGCTGAAGGTGGTTTAGGGGTTCACAACATGCACAATGTTCAAATGGCTTTGGCTGTGAAGCATATTTGGCATATTCGTTATGGCAGCATGTTATGGGCCACGTATGCTAGGAAGCGGAACCATGCAAAACATTACACCATTATTCCTGTTCTTCCTAAATGTGTCTTCATGGATGCTAATTGCATTATCCAACGAAATACAAAATGGATCCACGGTAAGGGGGATAGGATTGACTTTCTTCATGATAACTGGCTGGGATATCAAACTTTGTTTTCTATGCTTCAAGAGTCTCTTCAGGGTGAGGGTATTACTTTGCAGGAGGTGGTGGGAATGCTTCACATCCGATTAGAGCTCATCTACCAGATGAGTTTTTTCATATGTTACAGCTGACGGATGAAGAGTGGTAATTTTACTAGCAGATTCCAGTGGTAATTTTACTACCAGATATGCCTATAATTTGATCAGAGATGTTGGAGTTCGCCGCCCTGCTATTATGAAAATCTGGCATAATTCCTTCTATCCTAGGGCCTCATTGTTTTTCTGGAAGATCCTCAATAGAGCGGTGCTTTTTGACAGCAGAATTTCGGACATTGGTATACCCATGGTTTCCAGGTGTAATTGCTGCAAATTTCCGCAATATGAGGACCCTAACCATGTTTTCATCCATAGTGACATTGCAGTGGTGTTGTGGAGATGGTTCCTCCCTTTAACTAGTAACAAAATTCATCTTCATGATCATATCACAGCCAGGATCTGGAGTTTTATTCAGTGTTCTAATGTTAGCTCTCCTTTTGGTTTTATATCTCTTTATTGCCTGTTGCTTATGTTATGGGAGTTATGGAAATGTAGATGCTCTGCTAGATTTGACACAGAGATAATTTGGACAGATGATGTTATCAGAACTATCAACCTTAACATCAGATTTTCTCTTCAAAATTGTATGTTCAAGATTGCTCCCACGCAGGATGAGCAACAAATTCTTCACAGCTATGGTTTTGCTCCCCTTGCTTCGCCTAAGCAGTTGAATTGGTTTGCTGATCCCTCCTATTGTGCACTTTTCCTTAAATGTTAATGGGGCTTCTAAAGGTAACCTAGGTGTTTGTAGTGGTGTAGGGTGTATCCATGACACTCATGGTAATGTCTTGGTGGCCTTTGCATATTTCTATGGGGATGGAAATTATCTTATCGCTGAAACTCGTGCGCTATGTGATGGTCTTCGCCTGGCAAAGTTCATAGGCTGCAGTCTTACTGCTATCTATTCTGATTTGCTATCTCTTGTCAACTCTCTCCAGCAAAAGAGGTGTATCTCTTGGTACACTTACAAGTGTTGGTGAGATGTGAGAAATCTGTTGCATGATGACTACAAGACTATTTATCATGTTTTTAGGGAGTCTAACCAGGTGCAGACTGCTGGCCAACCATGCTCTTCATTCCATGCGAAATGAGATCTTTTGGGGCACTCATAGTCTTCCTCACAATTATAAGGGACCAATGGTTATTGACAAACTAGTCTTATGAATGTTAGACTGGTCTTAAAAAAAAAACCTTCAAATAATCTTCCTCAGCATTGAAACACAGCAACAAGTGACGGTGGTTAAGAACACTAGTGATGAAGTCCCCCTTCAGCAAGAGTCTTTGAGAGAAGCAAGACTTAAACTCCAGGATCGAACTTCGACCATAGGCACACCTAACAATCAAGGCCAGTTTGAATGTTTAAAGAGACTTACCGACTTCTTCACGAGAAAAAAACATCGCTAATTCTCCAGAGTCAGTAAAGCAAGGAGGTTTAACACCTATGTTAATGGCTGGAGGCAGCTTAGTTGCAGCAATTATCTACGCATAAGATTTCCTCCCAGGAGAGGCCACATCTTCGGCAACACCACTCAACCCTGCCTCCGCAGGGAACGCCATGGAGCAGAGACCCCAGCCTTGAGTTAGAATGTTGAATTGGATTCTTGGTTAGGTTGATTGTGCTCCTGTTGTCACATAGCATTGGATTTCATGAAGTGTATGACCATACTCTTCCAGTTGATGTTTGTTCCACAGCAGTTGAGTGCAGTAACTTCCAACTGCAATGTACTCTGTTTCTGTTGTGGACAAGGCTACTGAATTTTGCTTTCTGAAAGACCAGGAGATTAAGCATCTTGCAAGAATTTGACAAGTACCACTGGTGCTTTTTCTATCTATTTTGCATCCAACATAGTCAGCATCACTATATCCAAGCAATTTAAATTCAGAACATTTGGGATACCATAAACCTAATTTACTTGTATTTATAAGATATCTAAAGATTCTTTTAACAACATTAACATGAGATTCTTTAGGATCAGCTTGAAATCTAGCACACAAACATACATTGAACATTATATCTGGTCTACTAGCAGTAAGATAGAGTAATGACCCAATCATGCCTCTATAGATCTTTTGATCTACTTTCTCACAAAGTGGATCACTATCTAACTTAATACCTGAGTTCATGGGTGTTCCTAAGGGCTTACACTTGTCAGAACCATATTTAGATATCAAATCTGAAATGTATTTGGTTTGACAAATGTGAGTACCTTCCTTGGTTTGCTTGATTTGCAACCCAAGAAAATAGTTAAGTTCACCCATCATGCTCATCTCAAACTCACTTTGCATGAGGTTTTCAAGGAGTTTGCAAAGTGATTCATTAGTAGAACAAAAATAATGTCATCAACATATATTTGTACAATTAAGATTTCTTCTGAAAATTTCTTAATAAATAGGGCGCTATCTACTTTACCTCTTACAAAATCATGTGATATAAGATAAGCACTTAGTCTTTCATACCAGGCTCTTGGAACTTGTTTCAAGCCATATAGTGCTTTCTTTAAACAAAAAACATGATTTGGATACTTAGTATCTTCAAAACTAGGTGGTTGCTCAACATAAATTTTTTCTTTTAATTAACCATTCAGAAAAACACTTTTGACATCCATTTGAATAAATTGATATTAAGAGAACATGCATATGCTAACATAATTCTAATAGCCTCTAATCTAGCAACCGGAGCATAAGTTAATCAAAATCAAAGCCTTCCTCTTGGGAGTATCCTTGTGCTACCAGTCTGGCTTCGTTCCTGGTGATTACTCTTGATTCATCCATTTTATTTCTGAAGACCCATCTAGTCTTAATGACTCGATGGTCAGAAGGTCTAGGGACAAGAGTTCAAACTTGGCTACGTTGGAACTGGTTAAGTTCCTCTTGCATAGTTAGGATCTAAGATTCATCTGCCAGTGCATCATGGATTGTCCTAGGCTAAATTTGAAAAACAATGCAGAAATCACATAGAATGTTCATACCACTTGTTCTTACCCTGTCTTGAGGATCACCTTTAATATTTTCTCTTGGATGATCTCTATGATACCTCAATTCTCTAGGTAGTCCTTCTTGTGGTTCCTCTTGTTGTTGAAGCTCTTCCAGTGGTGGATCTTCTTTCTCTTCTTCTTTTCCTTCAAGAGATGTCTGTTCCAAATCCCTGCACAAATCTTCAACAACTTCTTCTTCTTATTTTATTAATAGAAGGTTAGTTTCATCAAATAAAATGTGAACTGATTGTTCTATAGTTAAAATACTTTTGTTAAACACTTTATATCCTCTAGGTTTTGAAATGTACCCTAGAAAAAACCTTCATCACTTTTAGCATCTAATTTTCTTAAATTATCTTTACCATTATTCAAAATAAAACACTTACAACCAAAGGGTCGAAGGTGACTGATGTTTGGCTTCTTTTCCTTGTATAGCTCATAGGGTGTCTTCTTCAAAATTATTTTGATCATACAGTTGTTGATAATGTAGCAGGCTGTGTTGACTACTTCTGCCCAGACATATCTTGGTAGATTGTATTCTGTAAGCATAGTCCTTGCCATATCCGACAGTGTTCTGTTCTTTCTTTCTGCTACTCCATTTTGTTGAGGTGTTTTTGGTGCAGAGAAATTATGTTCTATGCCATTTTCTTCACAGAATCTGACAATTGTTTCATTCTTGAATTCTCCACCATGATCAGATCTAATACTGATTATCTGAAATTTTGGTTCTTCTATACTAATTTACTGAACTTTAGAAAGGATAAAATGTTTCTGATTTGGCTTCCAAAAATGATATCCAAGTGTACCTTGAATAATCATCTATAATTATATAGCCGTAAACTTTTCCTCTAAGACTAACTGTTCTTATTGGTCCAAACAAATCCATATGAATAAGTTCTAAGGTTTGGAAGTTGTTATCATTGTTTTGGACTGAAATGATGTTCTGGTTTGCTTTCCTTTTGCACATGATGTACAGATTCCAAATTTCTTCAGTTTAAGCTTTGAAAGACTTTCAATTGGACCATACTTGATTAATTTCTTGATCACTGATGTGCTTGCATGTCCTAGTCTTCTGTGCCATAAATTAGTCTCTTCATCTTTTGTAGTTGCAAGACATAGGTTAATGTCTTTCAATTCTACTAATTGTAAAGTGTACAGATTTTTTACTATATGCTTCAAAGACTATTTTTCCATCCTTTTGGATAATGCACTTATCATTCTGAAATTTTACTGAATGACCTTTGTCACATAACTGACTAATACTAATGAAGTTATGCTTTAGTCCTTCTACATACATCACATCTTCTATTAGGTCCTTTTCTTGTGTTCCTACTGTTCCACATCCTAACACTTTGCCTTTACCATTGTCTCCATAAGTGACTTGACCAATCTCATCTCTAAAACTTGTAAATAACCTTCTGTCACCTGTCATATACCTTGAGTTCAAATACCATTTGGATGCTCTCAAGCGACCCTGCAAATAAATTTAAGTTGTAACTTTTGGTACCCAAATTTTCTTGGGTCCTTGATGGTTAGGCTTAGGAATCTAACACAAGTGTCTAGTTGTGTAGGTGCTGACAATGTGTCCTAGTTGGTTACAATGATTACAGCACAGGTCAAAAGCATTTTTTACATGTGTAGTGTTTTTAGATTTCAGTTTTTGTTTGTAAACATACTGATTGACTTTTCTAGAATTTTTAATTTCCTTTTCCTTTACGAATTTAGGAGTTGGATATTTTTCAGGATAGATGATATTCTCTTCATTTGTTGGAGGTGTATATCCTACTCCATGTTTCTTTTTACCAGTTCGAGCACCTTTCAGTTTTACAAATAGAGATGTTTTACAGTAAAATTTTTTATCTATGGTAGCTCTTAGATAGTTATTTTCTTCTCTTAGTTTTTATTCATCTTTCAATTCTTTTTGATTTGATTCAATTTCCTTGATTTTATTGTTTTTAGTATTTAAATTTTCACACAGTAGTTCATTTGATCTTTTAATTTCATTTAGGTTTTGTCCTAATCTTTCTACTTCATTTTTTAGAAAGGTATTAAATTTTTCTTGATTAAGTAAATTTAACATAACTATTTTTATCTATTTAACTACTATTTTATATTTTTCATACAATTCATTAAATACATCTTCAAGACTATCAGAATCGGATTCAGAACATGATGTAAAAGAAGTTTCAGAATTTACTTGGTCTAGTCTTGCCATGAGGGCTAGATTTGCTTTTTCTTCTTCTTCTGATTCTGAGCTTGAAGAGTCTGAACTTGTGACTTCTTCATTATCCCATGCTGCTGCCATTGCCTTCTTTTTGTACTTTCTGAACTTTCTTTCTTTACCTTTCTTTTTCTCATATTTTTTAGCTGTATCTTTCTTCTTGAGCTTAGGACATTCTGATTTGTAATGTCCAAACTGATTGAATACATAGCAAGTGGTTCTTTCTTCTTTTCCTTTTGAAGTATCTATTGGAACCAAACTTCTTCTTCTTGGCAAGAATTCTTTGGAGTTTTCTTGATAGCAAGGCTTCATCATCACTGTCTTCTGATTTCTCCTTTGAATCATAAGAGGAAGAAGAGTCTGCAGCCTTCAAAGCATTTGGCATTTTCTTTTCAAAGAGCCTTTAGAAAATCTTATCATATTGATTTCATGAGCTATTAGAGAACCAATCAATTTATCAATAGAAAGTTTTGTTAAGTCAGTGCCTCTTAATAGAATGACCTTAGGGGTCCAGACATGAGTTAATGATCTTAAAATTTTCTTACTGTTTCTTTATGTAAGGCCCTCTAATTTCCATCGCATTATTTGTATTTATGGTGTATGTTTGTACTTGTGTATGTATGTACATATTTACGTACGCATTAATTAGTATAATTACGTGTGCATGTGTTTATATTAAGTATAAATAATGTATGTATGCATGATAATAGTATGGATACAATACCGTATGTATATTGCATGTATATGCATGGTATGCTTGGTTTTCTGCATAATTTAGAGTTCTGGCCGAAGGCCCTTGGCGTCAACCCTGGCCGTTTATCTGGTGTCAGCGTCCAGACATGGACGCCAACACTTATCCTGGCGTCCAGCGATGTGGACGCCAATTTCTCTGACCTGCATGCGCAGCAGAGCTGCAAGCTTCTGAAACAAGGTATGGCCACCATTGGGGGGATGTCCCCCAACGGCTCTGAGGGTCCCATCACCCTAGTGAGTGGGAGAGAGACTCCCCTTATTGTCTAAACCCGAATTGGTCTCTCCCACTCTTCCCTTCACCCTTGTAAGAGGAGAAAAAGAGGAGAAAAACCCTAGGAGGAAAACTGTGAGAAACCCATCTTAGCACCCTCAATCCGACCCCATTGGAGCTTGATCTGGAGATCTACTGCGACAAGAAGGAAGCTGGAGCAAAGGAGAAGGCTTCCCCATCGTCCCCTTTGTGGAGCTCATCCAAGAACCCGGAGGAAGGTGATCTTGGACGCCTTCTGCAACTTCTTGGGACTGCCCAAGGAGGTCTTCACCGAGCCCTAGATCCCTTGGAGGAATTTTATAAAGGCAAGTAACCTATCGATGATGTCCCCGTATGAGTCTAGGTTGTTTCTATGATTTTTATGGAATTTTCCTCGAGTCCTAGACCCTCCCATTCACCCAAGATTCAGAGCTCGGGTCTGTGTTTCTGCACAGACCTGGTTCGACGGCAAGGTCCCTGGACGCCCAGATCATGCTTGGCGTCCATCGACCATGCCGCTGACCCTGAGTCAGCGGCCAAAGACCGCCGCCAAGTTCTTCTGGACAGAACAGTGAGCTGTTCTGTCCCTCTTATACATTAACTTCGGTATGTTTTACGTGATGAGGATATATGGTAAACCTTACTCTATGTATATTGCCATTGTGGTGTGTGGATGAATGTGGTGTGATGGTGAATAGGGAATATTGTATCCCATGAATTGTGAGCATAACTTGTTGAAAATTGTTAATATCCATGTCCATGATTAGGATTAGTTGAATGTCTTGGTTGTAGTCTGATCATGAAGGTTAGTGTGTCAGCATGTGTGTGTTTTAAATATGGTAAATTATCCATGTTTGTGTAATTTGCTAATAAAATCCGGTTCGGTAAAAAAAAGCATGTAAGAATGGTTGTGATGATTATCTATAGGTGTATGATTTAGGGTAATCTGGTATTCTCAATCATGCATTATCAGTAACCTTTTTTAAATAGTAAGTGGCAATTTGCAAGATGTGTTAAACCCCATGTTAAATAATTGTGAATGGCATGCTAATTAGGTGTTTATTTACTGTAAATTCCATGAAGCTCAGAAAAATCTGAAAATTGAGGGTATCATCTTGAACCCTAAAACAGCATGTGTTAAAATTTCAGATCATTTGGATCAGTAAATAAAAAGTTATGTATTTTCATGTGAAATGTGATAATTCATGCATATGATCGTAATGTGATTAGTTATGGTCTAAAACCAACATGATTAGCGTGTTCACTGTGTGTTAAACTCTTGAAATTCTGTAGTACCATGTTAGGTAAAACAGAGATATTCATGTGAGTGAGAAAGTGAATGTGATGAAAAGTGTAAAGTGTAAAACCATGTGCAAAACGGTAAATGTGTAAATGTGTAACTGTGCCAATGTGACACTGCTTCTGTAGAGGACAGTGGAGCTGTATCAAGGAAAAGTCCCCCTGAGAAAGTTCATTGTGTTAAGTGACCCTAAGGGCATTAGGGGGAAATCCTGGAGGTGGACAAGTATCCTGGTTAGGGTGGAGACTTGTTCTCCCGTTCTGCGCAGTCCAAGAGTCGCCATTGGAATGCCTAGATGGCGTCTATGTGTAATTGTGTGTATATGTCCTTCTTTGGTGGTTTGGACTATTGTCACGGCACCTAAAAATGTGTAAGTTTAATGTGAATGTGTATGTGACCATGTGTAAATGTGTAAGTGACAATGTGAATGTGTATGTGTAAAGTGAACCATGTGAAAGAGGAAACTTGTGTAAAGAAAATGTGAAACTAAAGATGTGGGAGTAGTTATTGAAAACCATGTGAGACAATCTGAAACCATGTGAAATCAGTAAACTCATGTTATCATTATCATGTTTATGTGTGCATAAATGCCTAGAATCCATGTTAGGGATGATTGGTGAAAACGGGCACAAGATAGCATGATTACTTGTTCACATGATATGTTTTATGCGTTATTGTAGCTTTCATGTATAGGTTTTCAGCCATGAAACCATATGAAATCAGCAACCTAAAGCATGTGAAAAGGTTTATGTAAGTGTTAAAAACATGTAAATCCCTGCTAGTTGTTTTTCCCTTTCATATCTGCATAATGTTCATGTTGGTGCTCTCATGTTTTGATTCTGAAAGATTAGTTTTTATGAGAAAAATTAATAGAGAGCATGTGATAGGTGAATTTTGTTCTTAGAAATCTGAAACATGATCCATGTATAAAATTGTAAACTTTCATGATAGGTTGAATCTTTAATCAACTAGCATGCTATGTGTTGCGATCGTAAATGTGCATGTAGAAACACTAGGACTTGTACGTGAATGTTATGGGTAATGTTTCTTACTGAGTCCTTGGACTCACTCCTTGCTTCGGCGTACAGGTATAGTTGGTGACACGACACCGCTTGAGGAGATGGTGGAGACGGACTCCGAGCGGGAGACTAGCTAGTTGGAGTTCTTTGAGATTGTGTATTCATAAGTATGAAATTTTGAACATTGTATTGAAGTTCATGAAAAGGATGTATAAGTGTGGACACTTTGTATTTATTTCAGCAATTTAAATTATGTGGACCTTTAGTTCTTTAATGTTAATTGCGAATTGCATGTATGTTTAATGTGATGATGAATGAATGGACAGTGGTCTTTTACTTCCGCTACTGTTTGTATATTCGCTGTATCTCAGCTGTATGTATCGTTTGGGTAAATGTCCCCTGTGAGGACTCTCGCTATATCGACGTGGGTCGGTATGACCGTACGGTGTAACGAGGGCCGTCACAGAGATTGGTATCAAAGCGACCGGTTGAGATTGCACTTGAATATACCTAAGTCTCATCCCCATTGCATGCTAAGTATGTCCACATGTGTAGAAAACACTAATAGGAAATGAAAGATAGATAAGAAAATGGTTAGAGAACTTAGTACCTAGCTCTAATGGTGCTGAAATTTTATTACAGCCATGGCTTCCCGTGACGACGTGGAGGTGTGCCAGCTCGCGACGATGAGCAGAGGCGTGAGGAGCGGGCGGAGCAGCAGGCCCCGGCCCCAAAGGGTCCTGTGCTTCCCCCACCACCGCCAGTGGACTATGGAGTATTCATGCAAGGTCTGGTGCAAGCCATGCAGACGCAGGCCCACACCCAGGCAGCACTCCAGGCCCAGTTGGAGGCCCAGGTAGAATAATGAAACAACCTAGTAGTTTGCTATTAAATTGCATGATATTGTGTTTAACGTATATTGTTATTGTTTAATGTAGCAGGCTCAGGCCCCAGCTCAGGACCATGGTGGACCTTCCATCGTGGAGCGATTCAAGAGGATGGCCCCACCCTCTTTTAAGGGGGAGAGTGATCCGCTAATGGCAGAAAGCTGGATGAGGGAGACGGAGAAAATCTTCCGAGCTATCAGGTGTCCTGATGAGGACAAGGTGACCTTAGCCACCTACATACTACAGGTATGTTTTAGTTTATGCTTGTATGTTGTTTGTCAAGTTAGAATTTGTTAGTTAGAGCTTATGAAGGTGCATTGCAGGAGAGAGCTGATGTATGGTGGTCCTCCCTACTACGTACACGCTTCGAGGACGGAGCGGTAGACGTGGCGTGGGATGCGTTCGTGAGGCTCTTCCAAGCCAAGTTCGTCCCAGAGCATATCCAGGACAAGATGGAGCAAGAATTCCTTTCCCTGACGCAAGGATCGATGACCATCCTGGAATACGAGGCAAGGTTTTCTGAACTTTCTAAATATGCACCGCATATAGTAGAGGATGAGCGCAGGAAGACCAAGAAGTTTGTGATGGGTCTCAAACCATCACTGAGGACGAGACTCGTGGCGTTCGACCACCGCACGCTAGACGAGGCCCTCAGCGCAGCCTGCAGACAGGAGGGAGAAATGGAGCAATATCTGGAGGAGAAGTAGACTTCGCAGAAGAGGCCGGCAGCGACATTCCAGCGGCAGGATAAGAAGAAAACGGTGTACCAGACACCGCAGAAATCAGTGGCAGTCAGCAACTCTCAGGTACCTTCTGTACGTTCCCCCGGTGCGAAGAAAGAGTGTCCCCATTGTGGGAAGACCCATGGAGGTTCGAGTGCTGGTTAGTAGCAGGTAGATGCTTAAAGTGTGGGAGCAGCGACCACAAGATCAAAGATTGCCCAAGACTTCAGTAGGGAGCTCAGCGTGGAGCGCCAGCACCAACAGTAGCGGCAGCCGCGCTAGCTACAGGACGACAGGAAGGCCTCGAGCCCCAGCTCGAGTGTTTGCGTTAGCTCCTGAGGACGCCGAGCAGGCGGAGCATGTCACCGAAGGTACAATTTTACTTTTCGGTGCGCATGCTCGGGTTTTGTTTGATACGGGTGCTACTAACTCGTTCATTTCCGAGCAGTTCGCTAGGCAGTTAGCCCTAGAGTCAGGCATAGAGTCTGAGGAGTTAGAGGTCCCTTTGTCTGTGTACACCCCTGCGGGTAAGGTATGTTGGCCCTTTTGGTACGGCAGCAAGCTAACCTAGAGGGGGGGTGAATAGGTTTTTCTGAAATCTGAAATAGAAACTTAAACACAGAAATTAACACTTGAAGGTTTGGTTAGTTTAGTGTGATAAAGAGTAGCAGTGCGGAAGCAAATAAACAATCACACAAATAACACAAGAGATTTATCCTGGTTCGGCCCTTCCCACATGGAAGTCCTACGTCCAGTCCCCAAGCAACTTCTTGGGATTTCACTAACCAAGGGTACAATCCCCTTAAGGACACTACAACACCCAGCACCCTAGCTAGTCTTCTTCTCTTTCCCGGGCAAGAAGGCAGCCACTTCTCTTACAGGTAAAGAAGCCAACCTCCTGGTACAAACCCCAGTGCGGTTTGCTAGACACTAACCCCTAGCTAGGTAACAACTGTATACAGTCCTACAGCCGGACAAGGATCTTTCTTAGAAAAGAAAGAACAAAGCTGAGAGTTGGAACAAATAAAAACCAACTAAAGAACTCTCAGCAAAAGACTCTCTCCCCTAGATTACAAGATGCACAGAGAGAGAGAGAGAAGAGAGAAGAAGGAGCTTGAATGCTTCAGTGCTTCAGATGCTTGATCACTTCTTCTTGGGCTCAGGCTCTTTCTCTCTTTTTCTTTGAGTGTATTTGGAGTTCAGGTTCCTCACTGGTTGTACACTCATTCAAAAGATCTTCAGGAAAGCTCCATCTTCTTCAGCCTTGCTTCATCTTTTATATGAGCAATTTGAATAAATCCGTTGGAGTTCTAGCCGTTGCTCATCTTCTCTTTCTTCTGATAATTTATGGTCTACGAGGTCTGCAAGCATAGAAAAAAGTGTTTAGATAAAACAGTGTTTCTGTCAAAAAGGTTCATACCTTTATATTTCCTGATGCCACCAGAAGTGGTAAGTAATCTCTCTTTTGTGGCAGGAGAGAAGAGATCTAGAAAGATAAGCAAAAAGATCTCCTGTCAGAAAGATAAAGAATTACGCAAATCAAGAATATTGACTTTTTCACTAGATGCCAAAAACATTTTAAAATATAAAGGAAATCTATGTTTTTACAAACGAATTCGTGAGAGCAAATCCTTATGAGAGTTACAAAGGAATCCTTATGAGAGTTCCATGTGAGAGTTACAAAGGAATCCTTATGAGAGTTACAAAGGAATCCATGTGAGAGTTACAAAGGAATCCTTATGAGAGTTACAAAGGAATCCATGTGAGAGTTACAAAGGAATCCTTATGAGAGTTACAAAGGAATCCATGTGAGAGTTACAAAGGAATCCTTATGAGAGTTACAAAGGAATCCATGTGAGATCGATTCCTTTAGAGAGCGAATCCTTATGAGATTGATTCCTTTAGAGAGCGAATCCTTATGAGATCGATTCCTTTAGAGAGCGAATCCTTATGAGATCGATTCCTTTAGAGAGCGAATCCTTATGAGATCGATTCCTTTAGAGAGCGAATCCTTATGAGAAGTCTGTGTAAGTTACAAAGGAATCCTTATGAGTTACAAAGGAGTCTGTGTGAGTACAAAGGAATCCTTATGAGTTACAAAGGAGTCTGTGTGAGTATAAAGGAATCCTTATGAGATACAAAGGAGTCTGTGTGAGTATATGAATCCTTATGAGTTACAAAGGAGTCTGTGTGAGTATAAAGGAATCCTTATAAGTTACAAAGGAGTCTGTGTGAGTATAAAGGAATCCTTATGAGTTACAAAGGAGTCTGTGTGAGTATAAAGGAATCCTTATGAGTTACAAAGGAGTCTGTGTGAGTATAAAGGAATCCTTATGAGTTACAAAGGAGTCTGTGTGAGTATAAAGGAATCCTTATGAGTTACAAAGGAGTCTGTGTGAGTATAAAGGAATCCTTATGAGTTACAAAGGAGTCTATGTGAGTATAAATGAATCCTTATGAGTTACAAAGGAGTCTGTGTGAGTATAAAGGAATCCTTATGAGTGTCACTTATCAAATCGTTATGGGACCAAATCGATGTGGCACTTTGAACTGAAATCCATATATATATTGAATGGAATCCATTTATCTGATTAGTGCAAATCATTACAGAATAATGTCATAAAATTATATTTATTAGAAAATCATGATATTTAATTTATTATAGAAAAAATCATGGTATTAAATATATTTAATATTCAATTAATCATGTAAATTTATATTTATTAAGAAAAAACATGATATTAAATATTTTTAATATAATTAATTAAACATAAATTTTATTATCACCAAAATAAAAGGGTAAAATATAGGAGTGGTTCAACAAGGTATGGACTAGAAAGTGCATTCCGTCGTTACCTGTGTGCATCGAGGATAGATTCCTAGATGGGTGTTTCTTCTTGCTAAAGATGAAGGACTATGATTGTATCCTTGGTCTGGATTGGCTAGAGGAGCACTACGCGTTAGTGGATTGTCGTAGGAAGAAGATTGTTTTCCGCATTCCTGGTGAGGATGAGTTCTCTCATCCCTTACCAAAGAACTTAGCGGAAAAGTTAGTTATCTCTGCCATGAAGGCGATGCGCATGGTGAACAAGGGTTGTGACGCATTTCTTGCCAGCGTTATGCTAGTACCCGATGCTGGTTCGTCACTGACTCTTGCAGAGATTGATGTGGTGCAGGAATTTCCAGATGTCTTTCCCGATGACTTGTCTGGATTGCCACCGGATAGAGAGATAGAGTTCACTATAGAGTTGCTTCCAGGCACCTCTCCTATCTCGAAGGCCCCATATCGGATGGCCCCTGCAGAATTAGCCGAGTTGAGGAAGCAATTGCAAGAATTGCTCGATATGGGATTTATTCGCCCTAGCGTTTCCCCTTGGGGCGCACCTGTATTATTCGTCAAGAAGAAAGACGGGTCACTTCGGTTGTGTATTGATTATAGAAAGCTGAACCAAGTGACTGTGAAGAACAGGTATCCCTTACCTCGGATTGATGATCTGTTTGACCAGTTGCGAGAGGCATCAGTCTTTTCCAAGATTGACTTGCGATCTGGTTATCATCAGTTAAGGATTCGGAGTGAGGATGTGTCCAAGACGGCATTTAGAACCCGTTATGGACATTATGAGTTTTGGTCCTTCCTTTCGGATTAACTAACGCCCCTGCAGCGTTCATGGATCTCATGAACTGGGTGTTTAGTCCGTATCTAGATAGCTTTGTTGTTGTGTTTATTGATGACGTGTGGTCTATTCTCCGGATGAGGCCACACATCGTCAGCATTGAGGTTAGTCTTAGAGGTCTCCGTGAGCACAAGCTGTATGCAAAGTTCAGCAAGTGCGAGTTCTGGTTGCGCGAGGTTCATTTTCTCGGCATGTTATCTCCGGCGCTGGTGTTGTAGTGATCCAGCAAAAGTCCAGGCAGTTATGGATTGGGAGATTCCCAGGACCCCTTCGGAGATTCGTAGTTTCCTTGGTTAGCTGGTTATTATCGGCGATTCATTGAGGGTTTCTCATCCATCGCCGCCCTTTGACAAAGCTGACCAGAAAGGGTGAGAAGTTCGTATGGTCTGAGGCATGTGAGCGCAGCTTTCAGCTATTGAAGGCTAAGCTTACTTCTGCTCCGGTATTGGTATTGCCCAGTGGTCTAGAGGGCTTTGCCATTTATACGGATGCATCTCAGATTGGTTTAGGCTTTGTGCTCATGCAGCAAGAGAGGGTAGTGGCTTATGCTTCTCGTCAGTTGAAGGAGCATGAGAGGAACTATCCGACTCATGATTTGGAGCTCGCAGCTGTGGTTCATGCACTAAAGATCTGGAGGCACTATCTTTATGGTGTCAGATTTGAGGTGTTTACCGACCACAAGAGCTTGAAGTATCTTTTCTCCCAAAAGGAATTAAACCTGAGGCAGAGGAGATGGATTGAGTTCTTGAAGGACTATGACTTCGACCTTCAGTATCATCCTGGAAAGGCGAACATCGTAGCGGATGCTCTTATTAGGAAGAGGTCTTCGCTCCAGCAGGATTGGAAGATGTTGGAGGATGCAGCGTGCTCTATGACCGAGTTAGAGCCGTCGTTGTGTCAGGCTTTTGTAGCTCAGCTATCCCTTAGATCCTCAGTCTTGGATGAGGTGATTGAGCAGCAAAAAGCCGATCCTAGACTGTTAGAGTTAGTGGGTAAGGCGGGCATTGCTCGTGATGAGGACGGTGTGATTAGATTTCAGCACCGTGTTTGTGTCCCCGATGTGGTAGATGTCCGTGAGCATGTGTTAGCGGAGGCTCATAAATCGCGATTCTCTATTCATCCGGGTAACACTAAGATGTATCAAGACCTGAAGAGATCATTTTGGTGGTCCGGCATGAAGAAGGATGTTGCAGATTATGTGTCTAGATGTTTAGTATGTCAGCAAGTGAAAGCCGAGCGGCAGCGACCATCCGGCCTTATGCAGAGGATGGATATCCCCGTATGGAAGTGGGAAGCTATCACTATGGATTCGTGTCGGGTTTGCCTCGATCTAGAAGGGGCAATGACTCGATTTGGGTAGTTGTAGATAGATTCTCGAAGACTGCTCATTTCTTGCCTATGAAGAAGAAGCAGTCAGTAGAGAGTTTAGCTAGACTGTATGTTAGCGGTATCATTAGATTGCATGGTGTGCCGAAGTCGATCATTTCGGATCGAGATCCGAGATTTACTTCGAGATGTGGAGGGGTCTTCAGGATGCGTTAGGTTCGGAGCTTAAGCTCAGTTCGGCGTTTCATCCCCAGACCGATGGACAGTCCGAGAGGACTATCCAGACGCTCGAGGATATGTTGAGAGCGTGTGAGCTGGATTGGAAGGATGATTGGGAGCGTCATTTACCTCTTGTGGAGTTTGCATACAACAACAGCTTTCATTCTAGTATCGGATGGCTCCATTCGAGGCGTTGTATGGTAGGCCCTGCAGATCTCCTTTATGTTGGGAGGAGACTGGTGATAGGCAATTGATCGGACCGGAGTTAGTTCAGGAAACTTCGATAAGATTCAGCTTATCAGGAAAGGCTTGTTGCGGCACAGGATAGGCAGAAGAGTTATGCCGACAACAGGAGAAGGATTTGGAGTTCGAGGTTGGCGATCATGTCTTCTTGAAGATATCGCCTACTCGAGGTGTTGTCAGATTTGGCAGGCATAGCAAGCTAAGCCCTAGATCATTGGCCCATATGAGATTCTCAGACATTTGGGCAACGTGGCGTACGAGCTAGCTTTGCCCCCAGCTTTGGCTAGCGTTCACCCGGTATTCCACGTATCTATGCTCAGGAAGTATGTCCGAGATCCGTCTCATGTGATTAGTCATGAGCCCGTGGAGATACAGCCAGATCTTTCGTATGTCGAGCAACCAGTAGCCATTCTTGACCGGAAGGTTCAGCATCTCCGGAACAAGAGTATTGCGTCGGTGAAAGTTCTATGGCGGAACTTCTCACGTGAGGAGGCTACGTGGGAGCTTGAGGATGCGATGAAGAAGAAGTATCCCCTTTTGTTTGAGTAGTGTCATTCTAACTTCGAGGACGAAGTTTCCTTAAGGGGGAGAGGGTGTAAGGCCCTCTAATTTCCGTCGCATTATTTGTATTATATGTGTATGTTTGTACTTGTGTATGTATGTACATATTTACGTACGCATTAATTAGTATAATTACGTGTGCATGTGTTTATATAGTATAAATAATGTATGTATTGCATGATAATAGTATGGATACATACCGTATGTATATTGCATGTATATATGCATGGTATGCTTGGTTTCTGCATAATTTAGAGTTCTGGCCGAAGGCCCTTGGCGTCAACCCCTGGCCGTTTATCTGGTGTCAGCGTCCAGACATGGACGCCAACACTTATCCTGGCGTCCAGCGATGTGGACGCCAATTTCTCTGACCTGCATGCGCAGCAGAGCTGCAAGCTTCTGAAACAAGGTATGGCCACCATTGGGGGGATGTCCCCCACGGCTCTGAGGGTTCCCATCACCCTAGTGAGTGGGAGAGAGACTCCCCTTATTGTCTAAACCCGAATTGGTCTCTCCCACTCTTCCCTTCACCCTTGCAAGAGGAGAAAAAGAGAGAAACCCTAGAGGAAAACTGTGAGAAACCCCATCTTAGCACCCTCAAATCCGACCCCATTGGAGCTTGATCTGGAGATCTATAGCGACAAGAAGGAAGCTGGAGCAAAGGAGAAGGCTTCCCCATCGTCCCCTTGTTGTGGAGCTCATCCAGAACCCGGAGGAAGGTGATCTTGGAGCCTTCTGCAACTTCTTGGGACTGCCCAAGGAGGTCTTCACCGAGCCCTAGATCCTTGGAGGAATTTTATAAAGGCAAGTAACCTATCGATGATGTCCCCTTATGAGTCTAGGTGTTTCTATGATTTTTATGGAATTTTCCTCGAGTCCTAGACCCTCCCATTCACCCAAGATTCAGAGCTCGGGTCTGTGTTCTGCACAGACCTGGTTCGACGGCAAGGTCCCTGGACGCCAGATCATGCTTGGCGTCCATCGACCATGCCGCTGACCCTGAGTCAGCGGCCAAAGACCGCCGCCAAGTTCTCTGGACAGAACAGTGAGCTGTTCTGTCCCTCTTATACATTAACTTCGGTATGTTTTACGTGATGAGGATATATGGTAAACCTTATACTCTATGTATATTGTCCATTGTGGTGTGTGGATGAATGTGGTGTGATGGTGAATGTGGGAAATATTGTACCCATGAATTGTGAGCATAACTTGTTGAAATTTTGTAATTCCATGTTCCATGATTAGGATTAGTTTGAATGTCCTGGTTGTAGTCTGATCATGAAGATTAGTGTGTCAGTATGTGTGTTTTAAATATTGGTAAATTATCCATGTTTGTGTATTTGCTAATAAAATCCGGTTTGGTAAAATAAAAGCATGTAAGAATGGTTTGATGATTTATCTATAGGTGTATGATTTAGGGTAATCTGGTATTCTCAAATCATGCATATATCAGTAACCTTTGTTTAAATAGTAAGTGGCAATTTGCAAGATGTGTTAAAACCCCATGTTAATTAAATTGTGAATGGCATGCTATTAGGTGTTTTATTTACTGTAAATTCCATGAAGCTCAGAAAATCTGAAAGATTGAGGGTATCATCTTGAACCCGAAAACAGCATGTGGTTAAAATTTCAGGTCATTTGGATCAGTAAATAAAAAGTTATGTATTTTCATGTGAAATGTGATAATTCATGCATATGATCGTAATGTGATTAGTTATGGTCTAAAACCAACATGATTAGTGTGTTCACTGTGTTTAAACTCTTGAAATTCTGTAGTACCATGTTAGGAAAACAGAGATATTCATGTGAGTGAGAAAGTGAATGTGATGAAAAGTGTAAAGTGTAAAACCATGTGCAAACGGTAAATGTGTAAATGTGTAACTGTGCCAATGTGACACTGCTTCCGTAGAGGGCAGTGGAGCTGTATCAGGGAAAAGTCCCCGTGAGAAAGTTCATTGTGTTAAGTGACCCTAAGGGCATTAGGGGGAAGTCCTGGAGGTGGACAAGTACCACTGGTTAGGGTGGAGACTTGTTCTCCCGGTCTGCGCAGTCCAAGAGTCGCCATTGGAATGCCTAGATGGCGTCTATGTGTAATGTGATGTGTATATGTCCTTCTTTGGTGGTTTGGACTATTTGTCACGGCACCTAAAAATGTGTAAAGTTTAATGTGAAATGTGTATGTGACCATGTGTAAATGTGTAAGTGACAATGTGAATGTGTATGTGTAAAGTGAACCATGTGAAAGAGGAAACTTGTGTAAAGAAAATGTGAAACTAAAGATGTGGAGTACGTTATTGAAAACCATGTGAGACAAATCTGAACCATGTGAAATCAGTAACTCATGTTCATTATCATGTTTATGTGTGCATAATGCCTAGAATCCATGTTAGGGATGATTGGTGAACGGGCACAAGATAGCATGATTACTTGTTCACATGATATGTTTTATGCGTTATTGTAGCTTTCATGTATAGGTTTTCAGCCATGAAACCGTATGAAATCAGCAACCTAAAGCATATGAAAAGGTTTATGTAAGTGTTTAAAACATGTAAAATCCTTGCTAGTTGTGTTTCCCTTTCATATGTGCATAATGTTCATGTAGGTAGCTCTCATGTTTTGATTCTTGAAAGATTAAAGTTTTATGAGAAAAATTAAATAGAGAGTATGTGATAGGTGAATTTTGTTCTTAGAAATCTGAAAGCATGATCCATGTATAAATTGTAAACTTTCATGATAGGTTGAATCTTTAAATCGACTAGCATGCTATGTGTTGCGAATCGTAAATGTGCATGTAGGAACCACTAGGACTTGTACGTGAATGTTATGGGTAGTGTTTCTTGCTGAGTCCTTGGACTCACTCCTTGCTTCGGCGTACATGTATAGTTTGTGACACGACACCGCTTGAGGAGACGGTGGAGACGGACTCCGAGCGCGGAGACTAACTAGTTGGAGTATCTTTGAGATTGTGTATTTCATAAGTATGAATTTTGAACATTGTATTAGAATATTATGAAAGGATGTATAAGTGTGGACACTTTGTATTTTATTTCAGCAATTTAAATTATGTGGACCTTTTTCTTTAATGTTAATTGCGAATTGCATGTATGTTTAATGTGATGATGATGAATGAAGACAGTGGTCTTTTACTTCCGCTACTCTGTTGTATATTCGCGTGTATCTCAGCAGTATGTATCGTTTGGGTAAATGTCCCACTGTGCGGACTCTCGCTATATCGACGTGGGTCGGTATGACCGTACCGGTGTAACGAGGGCCGTCACACTTTATTTGTAAGATTTTTACATAGGGAACTCAAACCTACTATTATATTTTAGAATCGATTATACATTTGGTTATATTTTCATTAGGA
The DNA here is from genome assembly GCA_014218235.1 of Colocasia esculenta. Taxonomy (NCBI): domain Eukaryota; kingdom Viridiplantae; phylum Streptophyta; class Magnoliopsida; order Alismatales; family Araceae; genus Colocasia; species Colocasia esculenta. Next base: position 130,092,595 of record CM024761.1, read on the forward strand.
AGTATTTTGAATTATCATATTGGGACACAAGAATATTTATTCTACTTTGTTTTACTCTATCAGTTCCTTCATAAGTTACTTGTAGTTTACCCACATTTCTTTAGTAGTTCTACAAGCGATAATCTGTTGAACTCTCTTTTGGATAAAGCACAACATAGATAATTTTTGGCTTTTATAGTTTAGGGATATGTTTTATTTATTAGCTATAGATAATGCAGTAGTTCCTTCAGAAAATATAGCAAAATCACCTTGTTCTATTACCTGCCACAGATCAAAGTTTGTGCCTCGAATGAAGCATTCCATTCTCATCTTACAATATTGGTAATCCTCACCATCAAATAATGGTGGTCTGGTGACTGACTGACCTTCATAGTTGTGAGCTTCAGCTGTCATCTCTTCTCAAATATTTCGATTCTTCTAACAAGACCTTGCTCTGATACCACTTGTTGGATCGAGATGGCACTAGAGATGTCCTAGAGGGGGGTGAATAGGACTTCTTGCACTTTTAAAATTTATCTAAAAATAGATAACACTAAATAGAGTTGTTACTATTTAGGGTGGTGTGTGTGCAACAAGTGAAATCTTGGCGCAAACAATTATACAAAAGCACAAGAGATTTTATCCTGGTTCGGCCCTTCCCACATGGAAGTCCTACGTCCAGTCCCCAAGTAACCTCTTGGGATTTCACTAAACTGCCAAGAACACTTGGCCTTCTCTCAACCTGATAGGTATTACAAACCCAACTTGCTCCTAAGCAAGTCATCCCTTTACCAAGGGGTACAAAGACTACCTACACCAGTAGGTCTTCCCTTCACAAGAGGGGCACTGTAGGAAACAAACCTCCTACAGGTTATCTAATACAGAAATAAAGAATACTTGTGTGTCTGCTTCAAAAGGATGAGCAAACACAAGGAATCAGAAAGAGATACAATAAGAATGAAGCTCTAACTCTTTCTGATGCAAGCAGGTGGACTGAGAAAGATCTATAATTACAAAATGCCACCTAACAAGAAAAAGACTTCTAAAGAACTAGAGAGCTAGAAGTTGTGGATTGAAGAAGCATGTAACGCCCCGACGCGGAACATCGGAGCAGAATTACAGTTATTAAATAGTACAGAGCGAGAAAATAAATAACAAACCATTGCACAATTGGAACAATACCCAATAAACTCCAATATCATTAATAACTTACCAACCATCGTTACAATCACCATTATCTCATCAAACTTTATGAACTAACTATTACATCAACGTAACAGAGCCAAACTAGGCCCAGAGTACTTTATTCAAAACCAAACTATACATACTGACTAATTGACTACTAAACTATCTAACTACTCTGTCATGAATGTTGATCGGGTCACTCATAGACATCATCCTCGTTCCCATCCTCGTGAGTGTGGTCATCATCCGACTCACCTGAACACATGAAATAAAAATGTAGGATGAGCGAATAACGCCCAATAGGACTTAATATCTCATGAACACAAGCATGGTTTAAATATTTAATGTTTTGATTGGCAGGATATCTAGAAAGAATAGTCATGTATAGCAAGTGACGATAACAAGAGAACGATGGCACTAGTACACGGAAAATAGCACAACAAGAACGATAACAGAATGGCCATGTAACGATAATAGCACGTAACGATAGCACTTGTAAAGCACTTGACTAGCTTGCACTTGTATGGATAGCACTTTGAATATATATTACTTTGATTGTCATAGATTAATCTAGATAGTATAATGGCAGTGGATGCATGCCGTACACATCCTTGATCATTTTAACTCCCATGGGCACTGGCACTTTTCGGGCTCTCCTTCGAGGACCAGATCGGGCCCCATTGCACTGGCATCAGTCATTTCATTATCTTAGACAATCACACGAATAGCCAAGAGAGTACCAAGAAAAGATGAGAGTAGTAGACGAAATAGATGAGAGTGTTGAGAGAACGTAAACAGATGAGAGGATATAGATAGTAGACGAGATAGGGACAATATCGTAAAACAACGTAACACTGATAGTAATAGTTGCGCAGTACTAGGTCGGGTACCGGCAGTCTGGTAGAAATCACAACCGCCCACTAGCCGTGCCGTGAACACGAGCCAGGTGGTCCGGCGGGATCATAAGATAAGGAGAGAAATTGGATCGTACTGATCCCTAGGGGTGTAACGGGTATTAAGGTACAACCAGCGAAACAAAGCGAAACAAGGGCTTTTGAAAGGGATCATGAAGACTACCTAGGGTAGTTTTACACGAATTTAGCTTGAGAGATTGCCTACCTTCTGGCGTTGACAAGAAAAGCTAGGGTTTTTGGTGAAGAACGAGGGGAAATCCCATTGTCCAAGCTTCCTCCTCCGAGATTCCTCGTTCCTCAGCCGTCCTCTTCATCTCCCAAAGCTCCAACAGTGAACTATGGAGCGATAGGGCCGAGTTTGGGTGTTTAGAGTTTGCTATTAGAGTCCCACCTTCCCTAGAACTCTACTCTTTCTAAATTTCGAATTTTCCTTAATTATCCTCCCTCTTTCCCCCCTTTATCTCCATAATAGGGTTGGGAAGATATCCAAATTCGTGGGTAGAGAGTTAGGGTTGTTTTTGAATCTCTTTTGGATATGTACAACTCATTTAATACTTATTTAATCCCTTTACTAATTACCACTAATTTTATTCCGAATTTAGCTTATTACCACCCATCTCATGATGGCCTATCCTATTTGGGCCCATTATTTTGTATTTGAGCCATTTACATACCCATTAGGTTTTCAACTTAATGGGCTTGTTTAATTCCCTTTTATTTCACTTATTCTCATTTTTTCTAATTAAATCTATTTATTTCATTTATTAAATAAAATTTTTATTTTATTTAGATTTAAAAATTAGGTTGCTACATCCTCCCCCTCTTAAAAGAAATTTCTCCCCAAATTCGTATGATCGTGAGAGGAAGAGTGACTTACTGAATAATTCCGGATAATTCCGTCGCATTAATGCTTCGGGCTCCCACGTGGCTTCTTCAACTTCATGATTTCTCCACAGTATCTTGACCACGGGTATAGATCGATTCCAAAGCTATTGCATCTTCTTGTCCAAGATCTTCACTGGTCGTTCTTCATAGGTCATGTCTTTATTTAAGATGATGTCATCATAACTGATTACGTGTGATGGGTCATACACATACTTCCTTAGCATTGACACATGGAAGATGTTGTGTATTGTTGAGAACTTGGAAGGTAGTGCCAGCCGATATGCTACGTTGCCAACTCGCTCCAACACTTCAAATGGACCTATGAATCTTGGTCATAGCTTGCCTTTCATCTCAAACCTTTGAAATCCTCTGGTCGGGGATACCTTTAGCATTACGTGGTCTCCAATCTGAAATTCTAAATCTCTTCTTCTTTTATCTGCATAGCTCTTCTGCCTGGACTGAGCTACCTTAATCCTGTCTCGGATAATTTGTATATCTCTGCTAGTGTTCTGCATCATATCTGGTCCCAGCCATTGCTGTTCACCTACCTCATTCCAACATACTGGTGATCTGCAACTTCTTCCGTACAGAGCTTCAAATGGTGCCATCTTAATGCTCGCCTGATAGCTATTGTTGTAGGTGAATTCTATTAGGGACAACTGTTCATTTCAATAGCCTTCAAAATCTATAGTGCAGGCACGTAGCATGTCTTCCACTATTTGATTTGTCCTTTCTGTCTATCCATCTGTCTGTGGGTGGAAAGTAGTGCTGAAATTGAGTTTAGTACCCAATGCAGTCTGAAGTACCTTCCAGAATCTACAAGTGAATCTAGGGTCCCGATCTGAGACTATGGATACAGGGACTCCATGTAATCTCACAATTTCCTTTACATATAATGCTGCTAACACATCCACACTCCAAGTGCTCTTGATTGCCAAGAAATGTGTGGACTTAGTTAAACGGTCCACAATGACCCAAATAGCATCAAGTCCACCACGAGTTCGGGGTAAACCCATGATGAAATCCATGCCAATACTTTCCCACTTCCACTCGGGTATGTCCAGGGGTCTGAGTACACCCGTAGGACGACGGTGTTCAGCTTTTACCTGTTGACAGGTGAGGCAGTGCATGGCATGCTCAGCCACCTCACGCTTCATGTTTGGCCACCAAAATGAACTTTTCATGTCCTGGTACATCTTTGTTGCGCCTGGATATATGATATACTTAGTCTTGTGGGCTTCATCCATTAGCTTTCTCTTCAGCTCCTCATTATCAGGCACGCATGTCCTGGCATGAAATAGTATTTTGCCATCCTTAGAGATGGAGAAATCTAGCTTGTCAGCTATGGTCTCCTTGACTCTGACTAAGAATGGATTATTTGCTTGCTGCTCTCTGATCTCGGCAAAAATGTCTGGTTGTGCCCTAAGGTTGGCAACTATCATCTTATCACTTCTCTGCTCAATGTTCAGATCCAGACTGGCGAATTGCTTAAGTAATTGCATCTCTCCCATGACTAAGCAAGATAGTGAAGCTACTGGCTTCCTACTAAGTGCATCAGCTACAGCATTACCTTTGCCTGAATGATATTGAATGTTGAAATTAAAGTCCTTCAAGTACTCCAGCCATCTCCTTTTGTCTCATATTAAGCTCCTTTTGAGAGAACAAGTACTTAAAGCTCTTGTGGTCGGAGTAGACAATAAATTGCTCCCCATATAGGTAATGCCTCCAGATCTTGAGTGCAAATACCACTGCAGCTAGCTCTAACTCATGGACAGGATAATTGACTTCATATGGCTTTAACTGCCTTGAAGAATAAGCTATCACCTTCTCATTCTGCATTAACACGCAGCCTAAACCGATCCCAGATGCATCAGTGTAGACTGAAAATCCTGCTCCCACGACTGGTAATGCGAGGACAGGTGCAGATGTTAACAATTGCATTAGGGTCTGGAATCTCTTCTCGCACTCCTTGGTCCAGACATATGGGTTCTCTTTCCGCATAAGACGTGTAAGAGGTACAACTATCTTGGAGAAGTCTTTAATGAAGCATCTGTAGTAACCAGCCAGTCCAAGAAAGCTCCTAATTTCCGTGACATTGGTCGGCCTTTCCCAGTTGAGTACTGCTTCAACCTTGGAAGGATCGACAGTGATACCATCGTTGGAAATAACATGGCCTAGGAATGACACCTCCTCGAGCCATAATTCACACTTGCTCAATTTGGCGTAGAGCTTGTTGTCCCGTAAGATCTGCAGAGCGATCCTCAGATGCTCCTCATACTCTTCCTTGGTCTTGGAGTATATGAGAATATCATTAATGAATACCACGACGAATTTGTCGAGGTAGGGCCGATAGATGCTATTCATTAGTTGCATGAAAGCTGCAGGAGCATTAGTTAGTCCAAAAGGCATGACTACAAATTCATAATGACCGTACCTGCTCCTGAAAGCTGTCTTGTAAATATCTGCATCATTAATCCTCATCTGATGATAGCCCGATCTAAGGTCAATCTTAGAAAAATACTTTGCTCCTGATATCTGATCAAATAATTCATCAACACGAGGTAGAGGATATTTGTTCTTGATAGTGAGATTGTTCAACTGCCTGTAGTCGATACATAACCTCATAGATCCATCCTTCTTCTTGATAAACAACACTGGTGCTCCCGAAGGAGAAGTACTTGGCCTGATAAATCCTTTTTCCAGTAGTTCCATTAATTGTTCCTTCAATTCTTTCAATTCAGCGTGGGACATTCTGTAGGGCTGGCGTGATACCGGTGCAGTTCCAGGTATAAGATCAATTGAGAAATTTACATCTCTTTCAGGTGGAATGCCTGGAAGCTCATCGGGAAACACAACGGGGTATTCTTACACTATATGAATGTCTGATAACTTGGTTGCTTTCTTCTCAACTACAATTGCGGCAAGAAATGCCACATAGCCCTTTCTTATCATGTTCTGTGCCTTAATAGCAGAGACGAGAGACAAGTGCCTCTTGTGTCTGCGTCCCGTGAAGGTCAGCTTAGGGAATTCACTAAAAGTAATCTTCCCTCTTCTACAATCCACGATAGCCCCATACATGGATAGCCAATCGGCTCCCAGAATAACATCCTAGACCTCCATGGGCATACAGATTAGGTCAGCTCTAAGGTTAAGTTCACCAATCTTAACATCTGCTAAAGGAAAATATTTATTCAACTAAGCTTTCTCTCCTAGTGGGGTAGTGACAGGTAGTTCAAATTCCATAGATGCAGGTTTTTCCTTTAATGTGTCAGCGAATGCTTGTGATATTGAAGAATGTGTTGCGCCAGTATCAAACAAAACAAAAGTTGACTGAGAGAAAATTGGTAAAGTACCTTCTACAACCCCACCATCCTCGGTGGTCTCCACTTCTTGTAAGGATTGAAGTCAGTCGTGCTTTCTCTGTCCCATAGGACGCTTTTCATTTTCCTTCAGCAATGGGCATTCAGGAATCCGATGATCTCGGCTCCCACAGTGAAGGCATGCACCTGCCTTCCTCCAGCACTCTTCTGCCGTGTGACCTAGCTTGTCGCAGTGCTTGCATCTCGGTTTGTTGTTCGGGGCGGTAGGGGTGGGTACTTTGGGCTTCCGCTCCTGGCTTGGCTCATCAGTGATACTTAACGGCCTTTTCTTGCCGTTATTAGGCTTGCTCGGTGCTCCTGAAGTCTGTTCCTTCTTTACCATTCTGCCCTTGATGCCATCAGTGAGATTGGTCGCATCCTCTAGTAGCTGTGCCCTTTTGACCATCTCTGGATTGGTCTGAATATCCATGGGTGCCAACTCTGTGATGTAAGAGGGCCTGAGCCCATTAAGAAACCTCTTCGCCTTCATTCTCTTCGTGCCTACTAGGTGATTGGCATAGCACGCCAATCGGGAGAACTGAGCCTCATACTCAGCAACAGTCATGTTCCTTTGTTTCAACGCAGCAAATTCAGATGCCTTCCTTTCTTGGACTCTTTCGAAAAAGTACTTGGAGTTGAAGTGCTCCTTGAACTCTTCCCAAGTGAATTGTGCATCGGCTCGTGTAGCTTCAACGGACTCCCACCAAGCACGGGTGTCCCGCTCAAGCTGGAAAGTGGCTAGCAGTAGTTTATCTCCATCCGTGCATTGCATAACACGAAAGATACGCTCAATCTCCTTGAGCCAATTTTCTACCTCATCAGGATCTGTGGTTCCACTGAATCTGGGTGGATTCAGATTGCGGAAATTCTTGTGTAATTCACCAGCTCCTCGGTTATTATTGTTATTAGATCTATCAGCTTGGAGTAATGCCTCTGTAAGCTACTGAATGGTCTGCTGCATATCACGGAGTTGTGCACGCTCTGCTGCCATTGTTGTGGTTTTTAGTTCCTTCAAAAGAGAATGTAAATATAAGATAATGAGTTTGCATTAAGCTTGTGCGTGTGTGGGTTTATTTTATCTTAATTACCCATGCTTCTACCCATCTCACGTAGGTATGAAATTATACTCTAAGTCGAGGCAGGTCAAACCTAGATCATCCTATACTTAAGAATAACCTAGGCTCTAATACCACAAAACTATAACGCCTCGACGAGGAATATCGGAGCGGAATTACAGTTATTAAATAGTACAGAGCGAGAAAATAAATAACAAACCATTGCACAATTGGAAAAATACCCAATAAACTCCAATATCATTAATAACTCACCAACCATCGTTACAATCACCATTATCTCATCAAACTTTATGAACTAACAATTACATCAATGTATCAGAGCCAAAACTAGGGCCCAGAGTACTTTATTGAAAACCAAACTAATACATACTGACTAATTGACTACTAAACTATCTAACTACTCCGTCATGAAAGTTGATCGGGTCACTCTTGGACATCATCCTCGTTCCCATCCTCGTGAGTGTGGTCATCATCCGACTAACCTAAACACATGAAATAAAAACGCAGGATGAGCGAATAACGCCCAGTAGGACTTAATATCTCATGAACACAAGCATGGTTTAAATATTTAATGTTTTGATTGGCAGGATATCTAGAAAGAATAGTCATGTATAGTAAGTAATGATAACAAGAGAATGATGGCACTAGTACAGGGAAAATAGCACAACGAGAATGATAACAGAATGGCCATGTAATGATAATAGCATGTAACAATAGCACTTGTAAAGCACTTGACTAGCTTGCACTTGTATGGATAGCACTTTGAATAGATAGCACTTTGATTGTCATAGATTAATCTAGATAGTATAATGGCACTAGATGCATGCCATACACATCCTTGATCATTTTAACTCCCATGGGCACTGGCACTTTTCGGGCGCTCCTCCCAGGACCAGATCGAGCCCCATTGCACTGGCATTAGTCATTTATTTATCTTAGACAATTAAAAGTGTAACGCACTAACGTGAAATATCAGAACGGAATTACAGTTATTAAATAGTACAGAGCGAGAATAAATATCAAACCATTGCACAAATGGAATAGTACCAAATAACTCATTTTCATTAATAGTCCCAAAACTTCATTACATCACTAATATCTCATCAACTCATGGACTAACTATTACATCAACATATCAGAGCCAAACTAGGGCCCAGAGTTCTTTATTAAAAACCAAACTAATACATCATAACTATCTGACTCATTCTATACTAACTAACTACTAAAGCACGGGTTTGCTGTAAACGGTCACTCCTGCATCTTCCTCAGTCCCATCCTCGTAAGTGTGGTATCCATCCGACTCACCTGAAACACATTAAATAAATACGCAGGATGAGCGAATAATGCCCAGTAGGACTTAATATCTCATGAGAACAAGCATGGTTTAAATAATTAATGTCTTAAGGCAGGATAATTAGAGAGAATAGTCATGTAGAGCGAGTATAAATAACGAGAGAACAATAGCATCTGGCATAGAGAAAAATAGCACAACGAGAACGATAATAGAATGGCCATGTAACAATATAGCATGTAAATGCACAACGGTACACTAGTAACGATAACGATTTCACTGGTATAGATAGCACTTTGATTGTCATAGATTAATCCTGATAGTATAATGGCACTAGATGCATGTCATACACACCCTTGATCATTTTAACTCCCATGGGCACCAGCTCTTTTTTGGGCGCTCCTCCTAGGACCAGATTGGGCCCCATTGCACTGGCATTAGTCATTTCTTTATCTTAGACAATCACACGAATGGCCAATAGAGTACCGAGAAATAGATGAGAGTAGTAGACGAACTAAACGACAGAGTAGAGAGAACGTGAACAGATGAGAGGATATAGATAGTAGACAGCATAGGGACAATATCGTAAAAACACGAGAAACAACGATAGTCACGATTGCACGGCACACCCTCGTAGCCAGCAGTCTGGTAGAAATCACCACCGCCCACTAGCCGTGCTATGAACACAGGCTAGATGGTCCGGTGTGATCACAAGATAGGAGATAACTTATAAGGCCATGATCGTACTGATCCTAAGGTGTAACGGGTTTTAAGGTACACCAGCTCGTTGGCTAAAGACGTGCACCAAAGCCAAGAAGACTTACAGAGGCCTTGACAAGGAGTCCCTGGCCCAGTCGAGAGTATTCCCGATGGAGAGGTGGTCCAAGTCAAGAGAAAGTGTGTAAAAACTAGTCCATCGTGCCTCGAGTGCTCGAAGGCTGAGGGAAACGTTATCGGTGTTCAAAATGCACGAGTAAACCGAAGACAAGTGTCATAATTAAAATAAGGAATTTAGTCATTTATTTTTCTAATTACCAGATACATTATTGAATAATTTAAATGGCAGCACGAAGGTTATGTGTATGCAAGTGTACGAAAACAAGAGAACATGTATAGTTGTGCATATAGCTTTTAAATTATAATTTTCATGTAACTAATACTCATTATTAATTAACAAGTTATTATCTAACATGGTAGCACTTAAACATAGTCAAATGTGTAGCGACCCTCATTCATCGGTACGGTTATACCAACCCATGTCGATATAGTGAACGTTGCCACAGTGGGACATTTACCCAACAATAACATTCAGCTGAGATACACGTGAATATAAGAACAGAGTAGCGGAAGTAAAAGAACCACTGTCTTCATTCATTCATCATCACCACTTTAACATACATGATTCGATAACATTTAAGAACTAAAAGTCCACATAATTAACTTGCTGAAAACAAATACATAATTGTCCACACTTAAACATTTTCCATGATAATGCTAGTACAATGTTGCAATTACATACTATGAAATCAAAATATCACAAAGTACACCGACGATCTAATCTCGACGCTCGGAGTCGGTCTCCACTGCCTCCTCCGCAAGTGTGTCGTCACCACTACACCTGTACGCCGAAGCAATAATGAGTCTAAAAGACTCAGCAAATAACTCTACACATACCATACATAAACGTCATAGCAGTTTTACATACACATTTACAAGATACGATGTATGACATGCTTACATTGAAAGTCAACACCCTATTATGATGCCTCTACCAAATTAAACACATGGTTTCATGCTTTCAGATTTTTTTCTTTTTTTTTCCACAATAAAACTTCCTATCACATGCTCTCTACTCATTCCAATACATGGAAGGTCTATTTTCAATTAAACTAATCATGAAAGCAAGTTTAGCATGGTTTAAATGCCTATGTGAAAAGAATACACTTAGCAGAATTTCTATACATTCCTATACATGCTCATGACTATTTTGTCCTCTTTAAGCTTGCTGGTTTTACATAGACTAGGAAGCGTACACAACACATGAGAGCTACTTAATCAATTTAAGTCACGACATGAAGGCAAACAAGCATGGGATTACTTACACACCACTAAGAATCATTCTAACATGGATTCTAGCAATTTGCACATGTAAAGCATGATTATAAGTATATTTAGTTTGCTGTTTTAACTGATTTCAGATTACTACAACATGGATCACAAATTCACAACCCTCACGTTTTGGTTTCACATGTTTACACACTTCTCATTCACATAATTTACACTTTACACATGCACCTTTACACATTGTTCACATCCACAGTTCTTACACATGAACACATACACATTTTCACATTCACATTTAGTGCCGTGACACATAGTCCAAACCACCATAGGAGACACATCACATCACATACACATAGACGTCACCTAGGTAATGCAGTGATGACTCTTGAACTGCGCAGACCGGAGAACAGTCTCCACCCTAACCAGTGGTACTTGTCCACCTCCAGCATTTCACCCTAATGCCCTTAGGATCAAAACACATTGAACCTTCTCAGGGGGACTTTTCCCTGATACGGTTCCACTGCCCTCTATGGAAGCAGTGTCACACTTGGCACAATTTACACATTTACCGAATTTAACACATATCTTTACACTCACTTGTCTCTCATTCATTTTCTCACTCACACAAGGGCTCTGTTTTCCTAACATGATTCTACAGTTAACATGGACTACATGTTCAGAATTTGCATGAATCAGATCACACACACACGTCACATAATTCCCACATTAGCATGCATTTTTTTTTTTTCACATTTCTCTCATGGAAAATTCATATTTCACTATATAGTTGTCCAAACAACATGAAATTTAACCACATGCTGATCTCAGTTTATGATTCCACATAAAATTTTCAGATTTTTCTGACTCAAAATGAAGTTACAGAAAATTTAACATCAATCTCACATACTATTCATAATGCAATTAACATGGAGTTGAACATATCACAAATTAACAGCTCACTATCTGCACCCTAGCATGCATAGGGTCCACAGAATTATTCCCGAATTTACGAGAACACGCAATTTACTGGAAGTTTAACATGACCTACGCATGATTTTTATTTTCCCAAACAGAAATTTCAATAACCATACAAGCATGGGGAAAATGTTAGAAACTCATAGAACAGACAGGATCATACATACATGGTCTAACAATTTGGGCAACAAAACTTTGCCACGGATCATTAGGATCATGGTGAATATACATTGGCATTCTTTTCGCATACACATTAGATAACGAATAAACTCAACCACCCACAAAATAAATGTCATTCATTCTCCCATTCATCACATTAGCTAGTATACATAGCATATAAGAGTTACATTATATCCTCATCGCAAAACACGTCGAAATTAATCAATAGAAGGGTAGAACATTCACTGTTCTGTCCTGATAAACTTAATGGCATGCTTGGGCCGTTAATGGGTCTTACGGCAACATCGTTGGCCGTTAATGAAGATCTTGACGGCAAGTGATGTTGCCGTCAAGTTCAGGTCTGTGCAAACACAGACCCGAGCTCCAAAACAAGGAAATTTGGGGGATCCAGGACACGAGGAAAATATGCAAAATTAGCAAACCATCCTACACATCTACATGGACGAGTGTGAGGGTTAATTGGCCTCTGAAAAATACTCCAAGGGATCTAAAATGGCGGTGAAGCTCTCCTTGGGCAGTCCCAGACCCTCCAAGACACCTTCCTCCGGGTTCTTGACTGATGTAGACACCAAAGCGAGATCGGGGAAGCCTTCCCTGATGCTCCAGCTATCTCCCAATCATTGTAGATGGCCGGATGAAGCTCCAAATTTCCAGATCTAGCTTTGCAAAGTCAGGTCCTTCTCACAGAAACTAGGGTTTGTTCTTCTCCTTCCTCTCCTCTTGCAGTAGAGCCAAGAGAGGGCTGAGGGTTGCAAGGCTTGTATATAGAGGAGAGGAAGCTCTCCTCTTACGCAGGTCGGACAAGAAGGCTTTCAGACCGTTGGAGACAGCTCCCCAATGGTTGGGTAGCTTGATCCCGAAAATTCTGGGCTCTGCAAACGCATGCAGATCAGAGAAGTTAGCGTCCACATCACTGGACGCTGGATTAGTGTTGGCGTCCATTTGGTTGACGCCTACACAACACAAACGTCCATTGATATTGACGCCAAGCTGGCCTTCGGCCAGACCCCAAAACATGCAGAACCCGTGCACAACTACCCTATATAAGTACCATATGTTACTATTATGTACATATTACCATCATACCATTCATACGTTATTTACAACTAATTATACACATGCATGCAATAATACACTAACTAGTACATACATAGACATTTGCATACATGCATACACAAATATGATTATTCACATGCAATACCAATAATGTAACAAATTCGAGGGTCTTACACCCTCTCCCCTTAAAAGAAACTTCATCCTCGAGTTAGAACGACGCTACTCAAACAAAAGGGATACTTCTTCTTCATCGCGTCCTCAAGCTCCCAAGAGCCCCTCTGTCAGAAGTTCCGCCAGAGAACTTTCACCGACGCAATACTCTTGTTCCGGAGATGCTGAACTTTCGGTCAAGAATAGCTACTGGTTGCTCGACATACAAAGATCTGGTTGAATCTCCATTGGCTCATGACTATCACATGAGACGGATCTCGGACATACTTCCTAAGCATCGAAACATGGAAAACGGGATGAACACTAGCCAACGTTGGGGTAAGGCTAGCTCATACACCACGCTGCCCAACGTTTGAGAATCTCATATGGGCCAATGAACCTAGGGCTCAACTTACTATGCCTGCCAAATCTACGACTCCTCGAGTAGGCGATATCTTCAAGAAGACATGATCGCCAACCTCGAACTCCAAATCCTTTCTCCTGTTGTCGGTATAACTCTTCTGCCTATCCTGCGCCGCAACAAGCCTCTTTCTGATCAGTTGATCTTATCCGAAGTTTCCTGAACTAACTCCGGTACGATCAACTGCCTATCACCAGTCTCCTCCCAAATAAAGGAGATCTGCAGGGCCTACCATACAACGCCTCGAATGGAGCCATACCAATACTTGCATGAAAGCGTTGTTGTATGCGAACTCCACAAGAAGTAAATGGCACTCCCAATCATCCTTCCAATCTAGAACACAGCGCCTCAACATGTCCTCAAGCGTCTGGATAGTCCTCTCGGACTGTCCATCAGTCTGGGGATGAAACACGAACTGAGCTTTAGCTCTTATCCTAAAGCATCTGAAGACCCTTCCACAACCTCGAAGTGAATCTCGGATCTCGATCCGAGATGATCGACTTCGGCACACCATGCAATCTAATGATACCACTAACATACAATCTAGCTAAACTCTCTACTGACTGCTTCTTCTCATAGGCAAGAAATGAGCAGTCTTCGAGAATCTATCTACAACTACCCAAATCGAGTCATTGCCCCTTCTAGATCGAGGCAAACCCGAAACAAAGTCCATAGTGACAGCTTCCACTTCCACGTTGGGATGTCCATCCTTTGCATAAGGCTGGATGGTCGCTGTCACTCGGCCTTCACTTGCTGGCATACTAAAACACGGGATACATAATCCGCTACATCCCTCTTCATGCTAGACCACCAAAAGGATCTCTTCAAATCCTGGTACATCTTAGTGTTACCCGGATGAATAAAGAATCGCGATCTATGAGCCACTGCTAAACATGCTCACGGACATCTACCAAATCAGGGACACAAACACGGTGATGAAATCTAATCACACCGTCCTCATCACGAGCAATGCCTGCCTTGCCCACTAACTCTAAGAGTCTAGGGTCGGCTTTCTGTTGCTCGATCACCTCATCCAAAACCGAGGACCTAAGGATAACTGAGCTACAAAAGCCTGGCATAGCGATGGCTCTAACTCAATCAATGCGCAAGCCGCATCTTTCCAACATCTTCCAATCCTGCTGGAGAGATGGCCTCTTTCTACTCAGAGCATCTGCTACGACATTCGCCTTCCCAGGGTGATACTGAAGGTCGAAGTCATAGTCCTTCAAGAACTCAATCCATCTCCTCTGCCTCAGGTTTAATTCCTTTTGGGAGAAAAGATACTTCAAGTTCTTGTGGTCGGTAAAACCCTTAAATCTGACACCATAAAGATAGTGCCTCCAGATCTTTAGTGCATGAACCACTGCTGCGAGCTCCATGTCATAAGTGGATAGTTCTTCTTGCTCCTTCAACTGACGAAAAAAAGCCACTACCCTTTCCTGCTGCATTAGCACACAGCCTAAACCAATCCGAGACGCATCCGTGTAGATAGGAAAACCCTCTACACCGCTCGGTAAGACTAACACCGGGGCTATCGTGAGCTTAGTCTTCAACAATTGAAAACTACTCTCACACTTCTCGGACCAAACAAACTTCACTCCCTTTCTGGTAAGCTGAGTCAAAGGGGCGGCGATGGATGAAAATCCCTCAATAAATCGCCGATAGTAACCAGCTAAACCAATAAAACTACGAATCTCCGAAGGGGACTTGGGAATCTCCCAATCCATAACTGCCTGGACCTTCGCTGGATCAACTGCTACACCAGCACTGGAGATAACATGCTCGAGGAAATGAACCTCGCGCAACTAAAAATCGCACTTGCTGAACTTAGCATACAGCTTGTGCTCACGAAGAACCTCTAACACTACCCTCAAATGCAGACGGTGTGTGCCTCGTCCGGAGAGTAGACCAGCACATCATCAATAAACACTACGACAAAGCTATCTAGATAAGGCCTAAACACCATGTTCATGAGATCCATGAACGCTGCAGGGGCATTGGTCAATCCGAAGGAAGGACCAAAAACTCATAATGTCCATAACGGGTTCTAAATGCCGTCTTGGACACATCCTCACTCCGAATCCTCAACTGATGATAACCAGATCGCAAGTCAATCTTAGAAAAGACTGATGCATCTCGCAACTGGTCAAACAAATCATCAATACGAGGTAAGGGATACCTGTTCTTCACAGTCACTTGGTTCAACTTCCTGTAATCAATGCATACCTAAGTGACCCATCTTTCTTCTTGACGAACAATACAGGTGCACCCAAGGGGAAACACTAGGGCGAATAAATCCCTTATCAAGCAACTCTTGCAACTGCCTCCTCAACTCGGCTAACTCCGCAGATGCCATCCGATATGGAGCCTTCGAGATAAGAGAGGTGCCCGAAGCAACTCTATGGTAAACTCTATCTCTCTATCCGATCGCAATCCAGTCAAGTCATCAGGAAAGACATTTGGAAAATCCTGCACTACCTTAATCTCCGCAAGAGTAGGTGACTCATCAGCCTCTGGCACTAACACCACGCTGGCTAGAAAAGCGTCACAACCCTTGTTTACCATGCGCATTGCCTTCATGGCAGAGATGACCATCTTTCCCGCCAAGTTCCTTGGCAAGGGGTGAGAGAACTCATCCTCACCAGGAATGCGGAAAACAATCCTCTTCGGACGACAATCCACTAACGCATAGTGCTCCTCTAGCCAATCCAGACCAAGAATAGAATCATAGTCCTTCATCTTTAGCAAGAAGAAACACCCATCTAGGATTCTATCCTCAATGCACACAGGTAATGATGGAATGCACTTCCTAGTCGATACCGTACCCGCAGGGGTGTGCATAGACAAAGGGACCTCTAAATCCTCAAACTCTATGCCTGACTCTAGGGCTAACTGCCTAGCGAACTGCTCGGAAATGAACGAGTGAGTAGCACCTGTATCAAACAAAACCCGAGCGTGCACACCTAGAAGTAAAACCGTACCTTTGATGACATGCTCCGCCTGCTCGGCATCCTCGCGCGCTAAAGCAAACACTCGAGCTGGAGCTCGAGGCCTTCCTGGTCTTCTTGTAGCTGGTGCTGCTGCCGCTACCGCTGGGGCTGGCGCTCCGCGCTGGACTCCATGCTGAAGTCTTGGGCAATCTTTGATCTTGTGGTTGCTGCTTCCGCACTTCAAGCACTTTCCCGTAATCATCCAACATTCGGTACCACCATGTGTCTTCCCACAGTAGGGACACTCTTTCTTCACACCAGGGGAACGTACAGAGGGTACCTGAGAACTGTCGACTGCCACTGATCGCTGCTGCATCTGGTACACCACTTTCTTCTTGTCTTGCCGTTGGAATGTCGCTGCTAGCCTCTTCTGCAAAGCTTTCTTTCTTCTAGGTATTGCTCAATCTCTCCCTCCTGCCTACAAGCAGCACTAAGGGCCTCGTCCAACGTGCGGTGGTCAATGCCACGAGTCTCGTCCGCAGTGATGGCTTGAGTCCAATCACAACTTCTTTGTCTTCATGCGCTCATCTGCCACGATATGAGGTGCATACTTAGAGAGTTCAGAAAATCTTGCCTCATACTCTAGCACGGTCATGGAGCCTTGAGCCAAAGAGAGGAACTCCTGCTCCATCCGATCTTGAATATGCTCGGGGACGAACTTGGCCCGAAAGAGCCTCACAAACTCGTCCCAAGCAACTTCAACAGCTCCGTCCTCAAACCGGTACGCAGCAATGAAGCCCACCATACATCAGCTCTTTCCTGCAGTACACCGCATCAAGCACCATCTAAACAAATCTAACTTAACAAAACATACAAGCATATAAACTAAAGAATACCTGTAGCATGTAGGTGGCTAATGTGACCTTATCCTCATCTGCACACCTGATGGCTCGGAAGATCTTTTCTATCTCCCTCATCCAGCTTTCAGCCAACAATGGGTCGCTCTCCCCCTTAAAAGAGGGTGGCAGCATCCTCTTGAATCTTTCCATGGTAGAAGGTCCACCATGGTCCTAAGCTGGTACTTGAGCCTGCTATAGTACAAAGAAAGCAATACACAATAAACATAATATCACATAATTAAATAAAACAGACTATTAATCATTTATTAGTCTAAGCTGAACCTCCAACTGAGCCTGGAGTGCTGCCTGGGTATGAGCCTGTGTCTGCATGGCTTGCACCAGACCTTGCATGAATACTCCATAATCCACAGGTGGCGGTGGGGGATGTACAGGACCTGTGGAGCAGGAGCCTGCTGCTCAGTCCGCTCATCACGTCTCGGCTCGTCCTCACGGGCCGGCGCTCCGCCACGCCTACCTCTCGAAGCCATGGCTGTAATAAATTTCAGCCACCATCAGAGCTACTTAATTTATTTCCTAACTATTTTCTTATCTATTTTCATTCATTATTAATCAATTCTACACGTGGACATTCCTATGTAGACTTAGCATGTAATGAAGATGATGACTTATGTATATTCATGTGCAATCTCAACCGGTTGCTCTGATACCAATCTCTGTAGCGACCCTCATTATATCGATACGGTTATACCAACCACGTCGATATAGTAAACGTTGCCACAGTGGGACATTTACCCAACAATAACATTCAGCTGAGATACACGTGAATATAAGAACAGAGTAGTGAAGTAAAAGAACCACTGTCTTCTTTTCATTCATCATCCACATTTAACATACATGATTCGATAACATTTAAGAACTGAAAGTCCACATAATTAACTTGCTGAAAATCAAATACATAATTGTCCACACTTAAACATTTTTCCATGATAATGCTAGTACAATGTTGCAATTACATACTATGAAATCAAAATATCACAAAGTACACCGACGATCTAATCTCGACGCTCGGAGTCGGTCTCCACTGCCTCCTCCGCAAGTGTGTCGTCACCAACTACACCTGTATGCCGAAGCAAGTAATGAGTCTAAAAGACTCAGCAAATAACTCTACACATACCATACATGTACACGTCATAGCAGGTTTTACATACACATTTACAAGATACGATGTAGACATGCTTACATTGAAAGTCAACACCCTATTATGATGCCTCTACCAAAGTAAACACATGGTTCATGCTTTCAGATTTTTTCTTCTTTTTTTTCCACAATAAAACTTCCTATCACATGCTCTCTACTCATTCCAATACATGGAAGGTCTATTTTCAATTAGACTAATCATGAAAGCAAGTTTAGCATGGTTTAAATGTCTATGTGAAAAGAATACACAGCATGAATTTCTATACATTCCTATACATGCTCATGACTATTTTGTCCTCTTTAAGCTTGCTGGTTTTACATAGACTAGGAAGCGTAACCCAACACATGAGAGCTACTTAATCACGACATGAAGGCAAACAAGCATGGGATTACTTACACACCACTAAGAATCATTCTAACATGGATTCTAGGCAATTTGCACATGTAAAGCATGATTATAAGTACATTTAGTTTGTTGTTTTAACATGATTTCAGATTACTACAACATGGATCACAAATTCACAACCCTCACGTTTTGGTTTCACATGTTTACACAATTTCTCATTCACATAATTTACACTTTACACATGCACATTTACACATTGTTCACATCCACAGTTCTTACACATGAACACATACACATTTTCACATTCACATTTAGTGCCGTGACACATAGTCCAAACCATCAGAGAAGGACACATCACATCACATACACATAAACGTCACCTAGGTAATGCAGTGACGACTCTTGGACTGCGCAGACCGGGAGAACAAGTCTCCACCCTAACCAGTGGTGCTTGTCCACCTCCAGGATTTCATCCTAATGCCCTTAGGATCAAAACACATTGAACATTCTCAGGGGGACTTTTTCCTGATACGGTTCCACTGCCCTCTATGGAAGCAGTGTCACACTTGGCACAATTTACACATTTACCGATTTTTAACACATATCTTTACACGTCACTTGCCTCTCATTCATTTTCTCACTCACACAAGGGCTCTGTTTTCCTAACATGATTCTACAGTTAACAGGGACTACATGTTCAGAAATTTGCATGAATCAGATCACACACACACATCACATTATTCCCACATTAGCATGTATTTTTTTTTCACATTCTCGCATGAAAAAATTCATATTTCGCTATATAATTATCCAAATGACTTGAAAATTTAACCACATGCTGATCTTAGGTTTATGATTCCACATAAAATTTTCAGATTTTTCTGACTCAAAATGAAGTTACAGAAAATTTAACATCAATCTCACATTACTATTCATAATGCAAATTAACATGGAGTTGAACATAATCACAAATTTAACAGCTCACTGTCTGCAACCTAGCATGCACAAGGTCACAGAATTTATCCCAAATTTACCGAGGAACACGCAATTACTGGAAATTAACATGACCTACGCAAGATTTCTATTTCCCAAAACAGAAATTTCAATAACCATACAAGCATGGGGAAAAATGTCAGAAACTCAGAGCACAGACAGGATCATACATACATGGTCTAACAAATTTGGGCAACAAAACTTTGCCACGGATCATTAGGATCATGGTGAATATACATTGCCATTCTTTTCGCATACACATTAGATAGACGAATAAACTCAACCACCCACAAAATAAATGTTCATCATTCTCCCATTCATCACATTAGCTAGTATACATAGCATATAAGAGTTACATTATATCCTCATCGCAAAACACGTCGAAATTAATCATATAGAAGGGCAGAACAGTTCACTGTTCTGTCCTGATAAACTTAACGGCATGCTTGGGCCGTAATGGGTCTTAACGGCAACATCGTTGGCCGTTAATGAAGATCTTGACGGCAAGTGATGTTGCCGTCAAGTTCAGGTCTGTGCAAAACACAGACCCGAGCTCCAAAAACAAGGAAATTTTAGGGATCCAGGACACGAGGAAAATATGCAAAATTAGCAAAACCATCCTAGACATCTACATGGACGAAGTCTGGGGGTTACTTGCCTCTGAAAAATACTCCAAAGGGATCTAAAATGGCGGTGAAGCTCTCCTTGGGCAGTCCCAAGAAGCCTCCAAAGACACTTTCCTCCGGGTTCTTGACTGACGTAGACACCAAAGCGAGATCGGGGAAGCCTTCCCTGATGCTACAGCTATCTCCCAGACGTTGTAGATGGCCGGATGAAGCTCCAAATTCCCGGATCTAGGCTTGCAAAGTCAGGTCCTTCTCACAGAAACTAGGGTTTGTCTTCTTCTCCTTCCTCTCCTCTTGCAAGGAGAGCCAAGAGAGGGCTGAGGTTGCAAAAGGGCTTGTATATAGAGGAGAGGAAGCTCTCCTCTCACGCAGGTCGGACAAGAAGGCTTTCAGACGTTGGAGACAGCTCCCCAATGGTTGGGGTAGCTTGTTCCAGAAATTCTGGGCTCTGCAACGCATGCAGATTAGAGAAGTTAGCGTCCACATCGCTGGACGCTGGGATTAGTGTTGGCGTCCATATGGTTGACGCCTACACAACACAAACGTCCATTGATATTGACGTCAAGATGGCCTTCGGCCAGACCCCAAAAACATGTAGAAACCGTGCACAACTTACACTTATATAAGTACCATATGTTACTATTATGTACATATTACCATCATACCATTCATACATTATTTACAACTAATTATACACATGCATGCAATAGTATACTAACTAGTACATACGTAGACATTTGCATACATACATACACAAATATGAAGTATTCACATACAATACCAATAATGTAACAAATTCGAGGGTCTTACAAAATGTCATAAAGACAAGGTTATATCAGCAAACCTTATGTTCTGGTCGTATTACTGAGGTCGCAACGTCGGCCTATATCGCGTTCAGGTCACGACTGGGCTAACTGGCGCGTTCAGATTGTCAGGTCACGATAGGCTTACAGGCCGCAATTAGGTCGCGACCCACAGGGCTGTCGCGTTAAGGCCATCGCGACATCCACGCATGTCGCGCTCAGTCGAACCGGTGCTGGGGGTGAACCGGCGGACAGGTCGCGACCAGTCGACCTGTCACATTCAGATCACGACGGGTCCTAGTGTTGCGACCCCCTCTGAGGTCGCGGCGGATCGGGCCGTCGTGATCTCAGGGAGTGGCCGAGCCCCGGAAAAGAGGGATTTGCCCTTTTTCTAGGTAGGTCTATATGATACAGGGCTATTCAAAAGTCGATATAAAAACACACAGTGATCCAAAATGCATGAAACTAGTTTTAAACAAAAGTAAACACATGGATCTATCAACAGGTACAATTAATTTGAAAATAGACAAGGTTTAGGCATGCTTTCATTAGGTTACATTTCAGTGACCTTAACATGCGCAGTCAAGGTTCAATGAATTAACTAACGATGGATACATGATGAAAATTGGGAAATTAGGGGCGTTTGAAAGCTAACATGATGTATTTATGAGAATTTTCTCATGACATGGGATCAAGCATGCACGCGGTTTGAAAGCAAACATGAAGGTTTGGGTACATAGATATGACAGGGTTTCAAGGAATTAATTCTCCCTTATGGGGGATTGAAATAGAGCAAAACCAGAGGGCTTTTGCAAGGGATCATGAAGTCTACCTAGGGTAATTTTTACTTGAATTTAGCTTGAGAGATTCCCTACCTTTGTTTACAGTAAAGAAGAACCCAAGTTGATGACGAAAAAATGAAGAAGAACCAAGCTCCAGCCCTTCTCCTCCGTGAACTAGAGTTTGGTGGGGGCGAATTGGTGGAGTTTTGATGTCTAATAGAGTCCTAAATGCCTAAAATTCTTCTTTTCTCTTCCAACCCCGAAAATTGATAATTATCTTCTATTACCCTATCAATTATCCACTTAAAAGAACAGAGAAAAGGCCTAAATTCATGGCCCAAGTGTTAGGATGGGATATGGGCTCTTATCTTGAATAATTATTGGTTATTTAGTATTTATCTTAACCCTTTACTATTTATTAATTAATTTTATCCGAAATTGGGATGATTATTTCCCATCCCATGTTGGGCTCCTCACAATTAGGCCCATTATTTTGTAATTGAGCCATATACATATCCCATTAGGGTTTTTAACTTCTTGGGCTTGATTTAATTCCCTTTTATTTCACTTATTTCTCTTTTTATTTCAATTAAATATATTTAACTCATTTATTAAATAAAAATTTTATTTTATTTGGATTTAAAAATCAAGGTTGCTACAACACGAATGGCCAAGAGAGTACCAAGAAAAGATGAGAGTAGTAGACGAAATAGATGAGAGTGTAGAGAGAATTTGAACAGATGAGAGGATATAGATAGTAGATGAGATAGGGACAATATCGTAAAACAACGTAACACTGATAGTAACAGTTGCACAGTACCAGGTCTGTAGCACCCCGGAAAATTTTAATTATATAAAAACTCAAATAAATAGAAATAAATAATTTTCATAATATAGTAGTATTTAAAACATACGTATCATTATCGTATGTGCTAAAACATATCGGAAAATTCCGTAAAAATTATAAATCAACTCCAAGCATTATTAC
Source organism: Colocasia esculenta (assembly GCA_014218235.1). Classification (NCBI taxonomy): domain Eukaryota; kingdom Viridiplantae; phylum Streptophyta; class Magnoliopsida; order Alismatales; family Araceae; genus Colocasia; species Colocasia esculenta. Next base: position 130,115,655 of record CM024761.1, read on the forward strand.
TGAATGTTTCATAAAGAAATTTGTGACAATAAAAATAGGATTATCTAAGTTTAAAGTGTTTTGCGACTTATTATCGTAATTCATGAATAAGTCAGAAAATCATTATCGCATGTACTTGGATGAGTTAGAAAATTAAATAAAAATCATAGATGGACTTCAAATAATATCATGTAATGATCCATCAAGAAATTTGGGTAAATAAAAATCATTTGGACTAGGTTTAAGAGTTATGGTGACCGATTATCCAAATTAGGAAGCAAGTCGGAAAACCGTTAACACGAAAATACGATGCAACCATAAATTAAATAAAAATGTTGGGGAGACTTCCAACATTATATATTTATGACCCATTATCATAATTGGGCCAATGGACCATATATGACCCAAAAATCAAATGAAGCAAGAAAATACATAGAAATTCGTAACCATAAATAAGCTGAAATTAAAAAGAGGCAATTAGAGTTGAATGGGATGCAATCATGCATTCATGGCAACCCAAATTCGTGCCTAACTATGAGGGGAGGTTTCCTAATGCCTCACACACTCAAAGGGAGGAGGAAATCATCAAAAATAGGAAACCAAACATGCCAATCCCGAAACCCTCCTTTCCTATTATAATAGGACTCCTAAACACCATGGTTACTTAAATACTCTTCACACAAACCATAGGAACGAATTTAGAACTTTCTAGGGTCGTGTGGAGGAGCTCTTGGTGGTTGAGGAGCTGTGGAACGACCACAAGAAGCCGTTCTTCTTCCCCTTCTCGTATGCTGCAACCTGCACAAACCACTCTCTTGAAGTCGACCAAAGGTAGGTTTTTCGGGCCAAACCTTAACATATCCTATACCAATGTGCAGAGAATCAAGTTAACTTTCATTTCCACTGGTTTCATCGAATTTCATTTAGTAGATCTGATTTATAAGCGTTTTACCAACGTCACGCACTGTTAGAGCTTTTCCCATTCTTAATATGTTGCATGTGATTCAAGACCGAATTAGAGTAAACTAGTAACATGGAAGTTATTCTACTTGATGTCACTATCATCTTCATGTTGAGCTTTTTGTCTAAAAGTCTTTAGTTAGAGAGTTATGAACCCCGTAAGAGAGTCATGCATAATACTGTGTTTTCGGGTTTGCAGTTAGTCTTAGGTTCCTCTGTTTTTCTTGAGATTTAACACCGAAGTAGGTCAAGACTCCAAAATAAAAGTTCTTTTATTAGTCGATAGGGTCATCTTTTATGTTAAATGTTTTACGTAAATGTCATTAGTTTGAGAGTTATAAACTTCGTAATAGAGTCATGCATGATACTGCGTTTTCTGGTTGCATTTAACTTTAAGTTCTTCATATTTTTCACAAGGACAAAGACCGAATTAGGTAAAACCCCCAACATCAAAGTTCTTCCACTAGTTGTCCTGGTCATCGTTTATGTTAAATATTTTGTCCAAATATCAGTAGATCTCATGTTACAAGCCTAACATGTAAGTCGCAACGAAGTCATGCATGTTTAGGGTTTTTTTTATGTTCTTCCTGTATTGCATGCAATTAGAGATGGATTCAGACCCAGCCCACAACACAAAAGTTCTTTCAATAGATGTCCTCAACATTTTCTATGTTGAAAGTTTTGTCTAAAGGTCAGCATATAGAGAGATATAGGCGTTTCATGAATATCGCCCCTGTGTCAAAACATGGTAAGTCTGAACAAGAGCATGTCAGATCCCGGTCGGACTCAGGCGCAGATCCTGTGAACGCGACGGCTCGATGTGTCGCCTTCCGAGGTCTCGTCGCGACAGCCTGACATGTCGCGACCTGATTGCGACAAGACCGTTGTCGCGATCATGCTGCCTGAATCGGACCGCCCCAGTCGCATTCTTCACAACCCCCCTGTCGCCTTCTAGCCATCTCTTCACGGCCCTTCTCCTGTCACAATCTGACGCCCTGTCGCCTTCCTTATAGGGATATGTCGTGATCTTAGGATTTCTACCTGAAACCACGTGTTTTCTTGCAAAGTTTTCCGCGTATACCCAAGGTCTGTTTAAACGTGTTAATTACTATGTAAGTTGCATGTTTTGGGTCTGATCATTACAGGATTGTTATTTAATGGCTTAAAAATTGATTAACCCATTTAAAAGCTTTAATTACATAAATGCTATTCTAAGTGCTCCTTAAATGTTATGATCCATTCATGTTTCTTGTGATTTAATCTTCCTACTGTTCTTCCACGTTTAAATGATAATGGTTATCATAAAATCTTGCAAATCATGATTAGTTAAAGTGCATAGTTTTATTCCAAGTTATATTGTCAAGTGTTTCCTGCGAGTTTGAGACCGATGGTTCATGAATTGAGACACGCGTACTGCACTACACACTAGCACTATTAGGCAGCCTTTTCTTGGGAAATTGGAAACTCTCTACCGGTCATTCCGAATCGGTAGACTAGCGACCTTTTCACCAAGGCCTCCGTAAATCTCCTCTGACCATGGATTCCCACATGGCCGACGAGTTGGTTGTACCATTGAAGTTCCTTGGAGATAACGTGCACTTCCTTTCTCTTCTTGATCTCGTGAGTGTGACTTACAAACTAGACTAAGCCATTAATGTAAAGATTGAACAAAAGTATAAATTGTACCGTTATGCTGCCAAATTTATCTCTTGACCATTGTTCTCATGAAATCATGTTCAATTTAATTATTACTTCTTCCCATCATCATCATGAACATGACATTACACATGCTTACTTATTGAAACTCTCATTGGCCATTATTAATGACTGTGGGTATCTACATTTAAAATTTTCATGAGATGCTGACAGGGCACGGCGTGTGTCCAAGGGCTCCAATCTAGCCCCAATGACGGCGAGTCATAGATATACTGTTAACTATGGGGTATAATAATTACTGGCGTTGCATCTGCGCTGGGAGTACTTTCTTGCTTGTTGAATGTTAGATACAATACCACATACACGTGTCCTGGTGTACATTCTTGATGGATCTTTTCTTGGTGTACATTGGTGTCTACGTGCCTGATTAGTGTTACTTGATCGTGCTTGTGAAATCTTGCTTGCTTGCTTGCGTGATATGGCCATCCTGCATTTAATGCAATAATGATATCTTGCGTTTCTTGACATCAATTGAAATCTTGCGTGCTTGTGCAAAGTGATCTATTGCTAGTTCTATCTCGTTCACCAATCTTGTTCTACCATAATCACTCTCTCTAGCTTGTTTTATATATCATGTTTTAACGAGTTTTATTCGTACTTGCATATCATTCATCGTACTTGCCTAGTTCTAAAATGTTAATCACTTATATCATTGCCCGCACATTGAGATATAAATCCTATTGGGCTAGTTTGCTCATTCCCTACTTTTACCCCATCTAGGTGACTATGAAGTTCAAAAGGAAGATCAAGTCGAGGATGGGAATGCGTCCGAGTGATGAGCGTTCCAATTATGAGTCTACCTATAGTTAGTTTATTTTGAGTGTTAGATTCTTGTAGTAGGAAGTGAGGTATCATGTACTTTTGCTTTATTGAGTCTTAGTCCTATATAGTTTCCACTTTGAATACAATAAGTTGAGATTTGAATACAATTTATATTGAGTTCAACATATGGGCCCTATTATGATGTTGTGTGATACACATTTAGTGCGTGCTAGCTAGAGGCTTATTTGCCGACTGTTCACGTCTCGAGATATCGACTCAAATTATTCGAACTAATATCCACTGCGTAATTCTCGAGACGTGACAAGGTCGGGTACCGGATGTCTAGTAGAAATCACAACCGCCCACTAGCCGTCCCTTGAACATAAGCTAGGTGGTCCGACGGGATCATAAGATCAGGAGAGAAACACTAAGGTCGTTTGGATCGTACTGATCCCTAGGTGTGTAACGGGTATTAGGGTACAACCAGCTCGTCGGCTAAGGACGTGCGCCAAAGCCAAGAAGACTTACGGAGGCCTTGACAAGGAGTCCCTAGTCCAGTTAGGAGTCTTCCCGGTGGAGAGGTGGTCCAATTCAAGAGAAAAGTGTGTAGAAACTGGTCTGTCGTGCCTCGAGTGCTCGAAGGCTGAGGGAAACGGTAACGGTGTCCAAAATGCGCGTACAGAATGAAGACAAGTGTATTTATTTAAATAGGGAATTTAGTAATTTATTTCACTAAATTACCAGATACATTATTGAATAATTTAATTGGGTCAAATGGCAGACATTATTGATAAGTGTGTGCAAGTGTAAAAAAATCATGAGAACATGTATAGTTGTGCATATAGCTTTTATATTATTTAATTCCGTGTAATAATGTCCATTTATGATTAACAGTTCGAAGTTATTCAAAACAGTACATAATTAGGGTTAAACAAGGTTTAATAGACACATATAGCAGGGTTTAAACGGTAAAATTAGGGTTCTGGCCGCCACTGTCAGATCGCGACGCAGGGGTTTGTCGGGTTCAGGTCGCGACATAGGTTCGGGTCGCGTTCAGAATCAGGTCGTGAAGGGTTCAATGGTCCTATTCAGGTCGTGCCACCAGGACCAGTGCTTCAGGCTCTCACGTGGCCTCTTCCACTTCGTGATTTCTCCACAATATCTTGACCACGGGTATAGATCGATTCCGAAGCTGTTGCATCTTCTTGTCCAATATCTTCACTGGTCTTTCTTCATAGGTCATGTCCTTGTTCAAAATAACGTCATCATAGCTGATTACGTGTGACGGATCATACACGTACTTCCTCAGCATTGACACATGGAAAACATTATGTACGGTGGAGAACTGGGGAGGTAGTGCTAGTCGGTACGCCACCTCGCCAACTCTATCCAACACTTCAAATGGACCTATGAATCTTGATCTTAGCTTGCCTTTCATCCCAAACCTTTGAAATCCACGGGTCGGGGATACTTTCAGTATCACATGATCTCCAGTTTGGAATTCTAAATCCCTTCTTCTCTTATCAGCATAGCTCTTCTGCCTGGACTGAGCTACCTTAATCTTGTCCCTGATAATCTATATATCCCTGCTAGTGCTCTGCACCATGTCTGGTCCCAGCCATTGCTGCTCACCTACTTCATTCCAACAGACTAGCGATCTGCAGCTTCTGCGGTATAGTGCTTCAAATGGTGCCATCTTAATGCTTGCCTGGTATCTGTTGTTGTAGGCGAATTCAATCAGGGATAGTTGCTCATTCCAATACCCTTCAAAATCTATAGTGCGGCACGAAGCATGTCTTCCACTATCTGGTTGGTCCCTTCTATCTGTCCATCCGTTTGGGGGTGGAAAGCAGTGTTGAAATTTAACTTGGTTCCTAATGCCGTTTGAAGTCCCTTCCAGAATCTAGAAGTGAATCTGGGATCACGGTCTTAGACAATGGATACGGGAACTCCATGTAATCTTACTATCTCTTTTACATAGAGGGCTGCTAACACATCGACACTCCAGGTGCTCTTAATGGCAAGGAAATGTGCAGATTTAGTTAAACGGTCCACAATAACCAGGATCGCATCAAGTCCACCATGAGTTCGGGGTAAACCCATGATGAAATCCATTCCGATACTTTCCCACTTCCATTCAGGTATGTCCAGGGGTCTAAGTACACCCACAGGACGACAGTGTTTGGCTTTTACCTGTTGATATGTGAGATTGTGTGCGGCATGCTCAGCCACCTCACGCTTCATGTTTAGCCACCAAAATGACCTTTTCATGTCTTGGTACATATTGGTTGCACCTGGGTGAATGGTATACTTGGTCTTGTGGGCTTCATCCATCAGCTTCCTCTTCAGTTCTTCATTGTCAGGCACACAAGTCTGGCGTGGAATAATATTCTCCCATCTTCAGCGATGGAGAAATCTGGCTTATCAGCTATGGTCTCCCTGACTCGGACTAGGAACGGATCATTTTCTTGTTGCTCCCTGATCTCGACAAATATGTCGGGTTGAGCTTTTAAATTGGCCACTATCATCTTATCACTTCTCTTTTCGATGTTCAGGTCCAGACTGGCAAATTATTCCAACAATTGCATCTCGCCCATGACTAGACAAGATAAAGAAGCTACTGGCTTCCTACTAAGTGCATCAGCTACAACATTACCTTTGCCTGGGTGATATTGGATATTGAAATCAAAATCCTTCAAGTATTCCAGCCATCTCTGTTGTCGCATATTGAGCTCCTTCTGAGAAAATAAATACTTCAAACTCTTATTGTCGGAGTAGACAATAAATTGCTCCCCATATAGGTAATGCCTCCAGATCTTGAGTGCAAAAACTACTGCAGCTAATTCAAAGTCATGGACAGGGTAATTGACTTCGTGTGGCTTCAACTGCCTTGAAGAATACGCTATCACCTTCTCATTTTGCATTAACATGCAGCCTAGACCAATTCCAGATGCATCAGTGTAGACCGAGAATCCTTCGCCCTCAATTGGTAATGCAAGGACAGGTACAGATGTCAACAATTGCTTGAGTGTCTGAAAGCCATTCTCGCACTCCTTGCTCCAGACGTATGGGTTCTCTTTCCGCGTAAGACGCGTAAGAGGTACTGCTATCTTGGAGAAGTCTTTTATGAACCGTCTGTAATAACCAGCCAGTCCAAGAAAGCTTCTTATCTCTGTGACATTAGTCGGCCTTTCCCAGTTGATCACGGCTTCTACTTTGGAAGGATCGACAGCGATACCATCCTTGGAAATAACATGGCCTAGGAATGATACCTCCTCGAGCCAGAATACACACTTGCTCAATTTGGCGTAGAGTTGGTTGTCCCGCAAGATTTGCAGAGCAATCCTCAGATGTTCATCATGCTCTTCTTTGATCTTGGAGTATATGAGAATATCATCAATAAAAACCACGACGAACTTGTCGAGATAGGGCCGATAGATGTTGTTCATTAGTTGCATGAAAGCTGCAGGAGCATTGGTTAGTCCAAAAGGTATGACTACAAATTCGTAATGACTGTACCTACTCCTCAAAGCCGTCTTGTTTATGGCTACATCTTTAATCCTCATCTAATGATATCCTGATCTAAGGTCAATCTTAGAAAAATATTTAGCTCCTGATATCTGATCAAACAATTCATCAACACGTGGCAGAGGGTACTTGTTTTTGATAGTAAGATTGTTCAATTGCCTGTAGTCGATGCATAATCTCATAGATCGGTCCTTCTTCTTGACAAATAGCATTGGTGCTCCCCAAGGAGAAGTACCTGGTCTGATAAAACTTTTTTCCAGCAGTTCCATCAATTGCTCCTTCAATTCTTTCAATTCAGTGGGGGACATCCTGTAGGGTTGGCGTGATACCGATGTAGCTCCAGGTATGAGGTCAATTGAGAAATTGACATCTCTCTCTGATGGAATACCTGGCAGCTCATCGGTAAACACTTCAGGATTTTCTTGCACTATATGAATGTCTGATATCTTAGTTGCTTTCTTCTCAACTACAATTGCGGCAAGAAATGCCACACATCCCTTTCTTATCATGTTTTGTGCTTTGATGGCAGAGACAAGAGATAAGTGCCTCTTGTGTCTATGTCCCGTGAAGGTCAATTTAGGGAATTCACTAAAGGAAATTTTCCCTCTTCTACAATCCACGATAGCCCCATACGTGGATAGCCAATCGGCTCCCAATATGAAATCGTAGCCCTCCATGGGCATACAGATCAAATCAGCTCTAAGATTGAGATCACCAATCTTAACATCAGCTAATGGAAAATACTTATTCAATTGAGCCTTTTCCCCAAGTGGTGTTGTGACAGGTAGTTCAAATTCCATAGATGTAGGTTTTTCAGTTAATGTATCACCAAGTGCTTGTGATATAAATGAATGTGTCGCACCAGTGTCAAATAAAACAAATGTTGATTGGGAAAAGACAGGTAGTGTACCTTCCACCACTCCATCTTCCTCGGTGGCCTCAACTTCATGTAGTGCCTGAAGTCTGCCTGGTTTCTTTGGTCCCATCAGACGCTTCTTATTTTCTTTCAGCAGGGGGCATCGGGAATACGATGGTCTCGACTCCCGCAGCGAAGGCATGCACCTATATTCCTCTAGCACTCTTCTGCCATATGACCTAGCTTGTCACAGTGCTTGCATCGGGATTTGTTGTTCGGAGTAGTAGGGGTGGGTACTTTGGGATTCCGCTCCTGGCTTGGCCTGTCAGTGATACTTAACGGCCTTTTCTTGCCGTTATTGAGCTTGCTCGATGCTCCAGATATTCGTTCCTTCTTGACCATTCTACCCTTGGTGCGATCAGTGAGATCGGTCGCATCCTCTAGTAGCTATGCCCTTTTGACCATCTCTGGATAGGTGTGAATATCCATGGGTGCCAACTGTGTGATGTAAGCGGGCCTGAGCCCATTCAGAAACCTCTTCACCTTCATTCTCTCCGTGCCTACCTGGTGATTGGCATAGCGCGCCAATCGGGAGAACTGAGCCTCATACTCAGCAACAGTCAGGTTCCTTTGTTTCAACGCAGCAAATTCAGATGCCTTCCTTTCTTGGAATCTTTCGGAAAAGTACTTGGAGTTGAAGTGTTCCTTGAACTCTTCCCAAGTGAATTGTGCATTGGCCCATGTAGCTTCAATGGACTCCCACCACGCACGGGCGTCTCGTTCAGGCTGGAAAGTGGCTAGCAGTAGTTTATCTCCATCCGTGCATTGCATAATGTGGAAGATATGCTCAATCTCCTTGAGCCAATTCTCTGCCTCATGGGGTCAGTAGTTCCACTGAATCGAGGTGGGTTCAGATTACTGAAGTTCCGATGTAATTCACCAGCTCCTCGGTTGTTGTTGTTGTTGGCTCCAGCAGCTTGGAGTAAAGCCTGAGTAAGCTGCTGAATGGTCTGTTGCATATCACGGAGTTGTGCACGCTCCGCTGCCATTGTTGTTGTTTTAAGTTCATTCAAAAGAGAATGTAAATATAAGATAATGGTTTTGCACTAAGTTTGTGCGTGTGTGAGTTCATTTTATCATATTACCCTTCGTTCTACCCTTCTCACATAGGTAGGGAACTTAGACTCTAAGTCGAGGCAGGTCAAACCTAGATCATCCTATACTTAAGAAGAACCTAGGCTTTGATACCACAAAACTGTAACGCTCTGACGCGGAATATCGGAGCAGAATTACAGTTATTAAATAGTACAGAGCGAGAAATAAATATCAAACCATTGCACAAATGGAATAGTACCAAATAAACTCAAATTTCATTAATAGTCCACCAAACTTCATTACAATCACTAATATCTCATCAACTTCATGGACTAACAATTACATCAACGTATCAGAGCCAAAACTAGAGCCCAGAGTACTTTATTAAAAACCAAACTAATACATCATAACTATCTGACTCATTCTATACTAACTAACTACTAAAGCACGGGTTGCTATAAACGATCACTCCTGAGCATCTTCCTCAGTCCCATCCTCGTGAGTGTGGTATCCATCCAACTCACCTGAAACACATTAAATAATAATGCAGGATGAGCGAATAACGCACAGTATGACTTAATATTGATGATCAGATCATCCCCATATAGTTTCATGAATTATATATCTATTTTAGTGATTAACAAAATCCTAACAATTAGTATCTAACAAGTTTTTATGAAGCTTAGTCACAGGAAATAAACCAGGCAAAATCAAGCAAAGACTTGTATGTAAATCCTTACATTGTTGTTCTTAATTTTTCAGAGCATGAAATTTCTCTAAGTACACATTGACTCTCTTTGAAGCATAATGATTTCATAAGTCGTCGCAAAGAATAACTCTTTCATAAGTTTCATATCGTTTTTGGTTTATATCGATTTCGATCATAGAATGATTCGCTAAGTTATCGCATCGATTTCGCTCTCATAACGATTCGACAAGTGAGTATAACGATTTCAATCTCACAACGATTTTGTAAGTGAGCATAACGATTTACTCTCAAACGATTCGACAAGTGAGTATAACGATTTGGTTATAACGATTTGCTTATAGTGTTATAACGATTTGGTCATAACGATTTGCTCATAATGATTTGGTTATAACGATTTGTTCATAACGATTTGCCTATAGTGTTATAACGATTTGGTTATAACGATTTGCTCATAATGATTTGGTTATAACATTTGCTCATAACAATTTGGTTATAACGATTTGCTGATAACGATTTGGTTATACGATTTGTTCATAACGATTTGCTTATAGTGTCATAACGATTTGTTATCCAGAACGATATGGTTATGAATGCATAACGATTGTGCGTACAACGATTTGTTTACGAATGAGCAACGATTCAAATGAACAATGACTCATTCACAACGATTCTATAAGTCATGTTCATATCGAGTTCATGAGCTATAACGACTTGATATTTGAATATCTTTACAAGTCAAAGTCATCCCGTGTATTTCTCTTTTATCTATGCATTAAATATAACCGTACATTTCTCTGCACGATGCATGTTCAGATATCTTCTATTCTTATACTTCTGCATGTAATATCTTTCTGAAAAGATAGAATGAAATTTCTATTCTGATGTATTCTCACTCTAACGTTGACTGACAACAAGAGACAGCTTAGCTTTCTACGTTTTAGCATTTAATGTGTGCAGGTCTCTGACAGCACGACTCTATACAACGTTGGATAAAGTAGAAGCTGGGGATATCAAGAAGATTTTCTTCTTACTGCATGGAACGCAAAGAACCGTTGACTACAAAGGAAAGCCATGCAGTCTAACGTTCTCTGAACTTAGAGACAACGGATACTTCAACGACTACATTTTCAAAAGAAGATACAAAAGAAGATTGGTGCCTACGTAAAGAAGATCGAATCTTGAGAATTAAAAATCTGCAAGCACCATAGAAGAGCTCAAGTCTCACTCCATCGTCTTGTTGTAGCTCTTTGCTCTCTGTGTCTAGTGTAGAACCTTGAGAGAGCTTTTGTGAACTGAGAGTGTTCTTTTTTGTAGATCTTTTCCTCTCATTCTTCGCTTTGGATCAAGCACTGTGCTATTAGATTGGTCCAGGGGCGCATCATCCCTTGAACACATCTTTATGTTATTCCAACGTGTTGAAGGAAGACCTGGGGTTCCAGGTGTTTTTTTTTTTTTTTTCGTGTTGAAGGAAGACCTTGAGGGTTCTAGGGTGTTGTATTCCTCTTTGGTTGTGAAGAGAAGACCAGCTGCGGCTGGGTGTGTAAGTTTCCTTGAGGGGGACTGTACCCTTGGGTAGTGAATCCTGAGTTGTTGCTCAGGGACTGGACGTAGGACTCCTGTGGAGAGAGGTCCGAACCAGGATAAAATCTTGTGTAGTGTGATTGCTTGCTTTGTGTTTGTTGTTTATGTTGGCCCTTTTGGTACGGCAACAAGCTAACCTAGAGAGGGGGTGAATAGGTTTTCTGAAATCTGAAACATAAACTTAAACATAGAAAATTATCACTTGAAGTTTGGTTAGTTTAGTGTGATAAAGAGTAGCAGTGCGGAAGCAACTAAACAATCACACAAATGAGACAAGGAATTTATCCTGGTTCGGCCCTTCCCACATGGAAGTCCTACGTCCAGTCCCTAAGCAACCTCTTGGGATTTCACTAACCAAGGGTACAGTCCCCCTCAAGGACACTACAACACTCAGCACCCCAGCTGGTCTTCAGCTCTTTCCCGGGCAAGAAGGGAGCCCATTTCTTTTACAGGCTCAGAAGCAAACCCCTTGTACAAACCCAGTGCGATTCTGCTAGACATAAACCCCTAGCTAGGTTCTACACTGTATACAGTCCTACAGCTGGACAGAAATCTTTCTTAGAAAAGAAAGATCAGACCGAGAGCTATTACAAGATGAACACAAGAACTAGCTCACAGTCAAGGACTCTCCCCCAGATTTACAATGAGCTCAGAGAGAGAATGAAGAGAGAAAAGAAAGCTTGAAGGCTTGAATGCTTGAGACGCTTTTGCTTGCTTCTTCTTGGCTCAGGCTCTTTCTCTCTTTCTTTAAGTGTATGTGGTGTTGAGGTTCCTTACTGGTTGTATACTTCTTCAAAGATTTTTCAGGAAAGCTCTCCCTTTTGAATAGATCCGTTGAAGAGATCCGTTGGAGCTCTTCTAGACATTGTTGATCTTCTCTTCATTTGTCTTAATCAACTCTGGTGGTCTTCGAGGTCTGTAAGATAGAAGAGAGTGTTAGTATAAAAGAGTGTTTACAAGATAACAGTGCATGCTACTGTGTTTCTGTTATCATGCTAAAAACTGATAGGTCATAATTTTTTTTTTTCTGACAAGACTTCTGAAATACGCATGCAGCTTTTTCTGTCAGAGGATATTTGACTTCTCATTTAGGCGCCAAAAACACTTCAGAGGATTTATAAAATCAATGTTAAATTGAAGTGAATCGATGTAAGAATGACTTATGAAATCGTTGTGACTAGCAAATCTCTGTGAGAGCAAATCGTTGTTCTCACTTAACAAATCGATATAGCTATCAATCGTTAAGAAACTTATTGAATCGACATGAGAAGCAAATCGTTGTTCTCACTTATCAAATCATTATGAGCCTTAGCGAATCGTTATAGAAGGCAAATCGATGTGAGGGCAAATCGTTGCGCTCACTTATCAAATCGTTATGAGCCTTAGCGAATCGTTATAGAAGGCAAATCGATGTGAGGGCAAATCATTGCGCTCAGTTATCAAATCGTTATGAGCCTTAGTGAATTGTTATAGAAGGCAAATCAATGTGAGGGAAAATATTGCGCTCACTTATCAAATCGTTATAGCAATCGAATCGATGTATGAATTCGTTCTACTCATTTATCAAATCGATGAGAGACTTATCAATTTGTTATGAGATTGATGCGACACAGATGAAACATGATATTCAATTTAATTACTCATAAATTTTGTTATCTCATAAGTTTTGTTATCACCAAAATACAAGGACAAATAGAGAGTGGTTCAACAATCTCCTCATTTTTGGTGATGACAAAATTTATGAGAATTTTCTAGCAAAGATACTTAAGCATAGAAAATGCAGAAAATTCATAGAACATACATACTCTCCCCCTTTTTGTCACTAACCAAAAAGGAAGGATCTTACCATGCATATTCTTCCCATTTGAGAGAATTTCTTACCATTGAGGGGTTCAACAATGATTGTCATTAATGAATAACTCCCCCTTAGTCTGTGCTCCCCCTGAGGGTGAAACTCCCCCTTAATGTAAGGCAAGACAGATCTTCTTGGTCTTGACCGTTCATATGTTGTTTGTCAAGTCTTCAAGATTAAGCCTGCATTTATCAGAGAGACTTGCAAACCAATGTAAAAAGTAATATGAATAAAATAAAAAATTTGTGACTACTCCCTCTTCAGATATGAGATGGATGAAGAGCTGGCAGTCATCAGTGCCTTGAGCATCCTTTGATCTTGATGCTCCAAGGCTATCCTGCAAACAACTTATTCAGAAATAGGTACCCAAATTTTTTGGGTCCTTGATGGTTAGAAGCATAAAAGTATCCTTTCGGAATCCAAACTAGGTGCCTTATTGTGTAGGTGTTTACTGTGTGTCCTAATTTATTGCAATGAGAACAACAATAATATAATCTATTTTGCAGTTCTTATTATTTTTATGATGTCTGTTTAGAACACAGTTTTTGGAAACTTTTTCTTTTACATGGGCCTTTTTCTGAGGCAACTTGGTTTCTTTTACAAATTTTGGTAATGGATATTTTTCTGGAATTATGACTTGTTTTCCTTTAATCGGAGGTATGTATCCAAGCCCTTGTTTATTATTTCCAGGTTTTTACCCTTTAAGCATAGGGCTAAAGATGTTTTCCCTCTAATTAATTTTCTAATTGATTCTTTAAATAGAGATTTTCTTCAGTTAAAGTTTTTAATTTTTCTTCTAACTCTAACTCTCATTATTCTTTCTTTTCAAATCTTCATTTAAAAGATAATTATTATCTTTACTGTCTTTTAATTGTTTTTCTAGCTGCTCCAATTCGGATTTAAGATCAGAATTAGTGTTTTCCAAGCAAGTAGTGTTGGTTTTTAGATTTTTTAATTCTTTTACAACACCCTTATGTTTTTCATATAGATCATTAAGACTTCTTCTAAGTCTTCAGACTCTGACCCTGAATCATGTATGAATCAAAAATGGGTCAGAATGTACCTCATCTAGTCCTACCATGAGGGCTAGACTTACCTGCTCTTTCTCCGATTCTGAGCTTGTGGTCTTTTCATTTTCCAAGCAGCAGCCATGGCTTTTCTTTTAAATTTCTTGTGCTGCTTCTTGGGCTTCTCGGTTTGACCGTCTTCTTAAGCCTTGGACATTCTGGTCTCAGATGTCCAGGTTTTATGCATTCATAGCAGACTGGTTCTTTTTCTTTCTCTCTTTCTTTGAATCCTTCTTGATCCATTTTCTTCTTCTTGAGAATTTTCTGAAGCTTGGACAGTACTTCATCTACGTCACTGTCTTCAGAATCTGCATTTTTGGAACTAGAAGAAGAAGTGGAAGTGAAAGGAGTAGCTGCAACTTTAAGAGCATTAGTACATTTTTTCTTTGATGAGCTTTCAAATAGTCACTCCATATTAATTTCATGTGCCATGAGGGAACCTATTAAGTTATCAATAGAAAACTTGGTTAGATATGGGCTTCTTCAATAGCTGAGACCTTAGGGGTCCATGAAATAGTTAAAGACCTAAGTATTTTTCTAACAGTTTCCTCATCAGAGTTATTTTTGCCAAGAGCGCTTAGACCAACCACTATGCTCGAAAATCTATTATACATTTGAGTTTATTTTTTTTTAGGAAGCATTTTAAACTGCTCATATTGTGAGACAAGAATGTTTATCCTAGTTTGTTTTCACTTTATCCGTTCCTTCATAAGTTATCTGCAGTTTATCCAATATTTCTTTAGCTCATTTACATGCAGATACTCTACTAAATTCTCTTTCCGATAATGCACAACATAAGTAGTTCTTAGCTTTAAAGTTTAAAGATAGTTTACTTTTATCTACTGTTGTAATGGAAGTAGTGCCTGGAACAGGAACAATAACATAATCACCTACCTTAATTACCTGCCACAGATCAAAGTCTGTGCCTCGAATGAAGCATTCCATTCTCATCTTCCAGTATTGGTAATCTTCTCCATCGAAGAATGCAGGTCTGGTGACTGATTGACCTTCAGCATATCCTTGAGCTGCCATGGATCTTTGTTCTAAGATCGTTGGATCTTCTTGAATGATCATAGACCCGCTCTGATACCACTTGTTGGCCCTTTTGGTACGGCAGCAAGCTAATCTACAGGGGGGGGTGAATAGGTTTTCTGAAATCTGAAACAGAAACTTAAACACAAAAATTATCACTTGAAAGTTTGGTTAGTTTAGTGTGATAAAGAGTAGCAGTGCGGAAGCAAATAAACAATCACACAATGAGACAAGGAATTTATCCTGGTTCGGCCCTTCCCACATGGAAGTCCTCGTCCAGTCCTTAAGCAACCTCTTGGGATTTCACTAACCAAGGGTACAGTCCCCCTCAAGGACACTACAACACCCAGCACCCCAACTAGTCTTCTTCTCTTTCCCGGGCAAGAAGGCAGCCCACTTCTTTTACAGGCTCAGAAGCAAACCTCCTGGTACAAACCCTAGTGCGGTTCTGCTAGACACAAACCCCTAGCTAGGTTCTACACTGTATACAGTCCTACAGCTGGACATAATCTTTCTTAGAAAAGAAAGATCAGACCGAGAGCTATTACAAGATGAACACTAAGAACTAGCTCACAGTCACAGACTCTCCCCCAGATTTACAGTGAGCTCAGAGAGAGAATGAAGGAAAAGAAAGCTTGAAGGTTTGAATGCTTGAGACGCTTTTGCTTGCTTCTTCTTGGCTCAGGCTCTTCTCTCTTTCTTTGAGTGTGTGTGGCGTTGAGGTTCCTCACTGGTTGTACACTCCTTCAAAGATTTTCAGGAAAGCTCTCCCTTTTCCTTCAGCCTTGCTTCATCTTTTTATGAGAGGCTTTTGGTTAGATCCGTTGAAGAGATCCGTTGGAGCTCTTCTAGACGTTGCTGATCTTCTTCATTTATCTTAATCAGACTCTGGTGGTCTTCGAGGTCTGTAAGCATAGAAGAGAGTGTTAGCATAAAAGAGTGTTTACAAGATAACAGTGCATGCTACTATGTTTCTGTTATCATGCTAAAAATTGATAGGTCATAATTTTTTTTTCTGACAATACTTCTGAAATACGTATGTAGCTTTTTCTGTCAGAGGATATTTGACTTCTCATTTAGCGGCCAAAAACACTTCAGAGGATTTATAAGAAATCTATGTTTAAATTGAAGTGAATTGATGTAAGAATGACTTATCAAATCGTTGTGACTAGAAAATCGCTGTGGGAGCAAATCGTTGTTCTCACTTAACAAATCGATATAGCTATCAAATCGTTATGAAATTTATTGAATCTATGTGAGAAGCAAACTGTTGTTTCTCACTTATCAACTCTTGTGATCCTTAGCGAATCGTTATAGAAGGCAAATCGATCTGAGGGAAAATCGTTGCGCTCACTTATCAGATCATTATGAGCCTTAGCGAATCGTATAGAAGGCAAATCGATGTGAGGGCAAATCGTTGTGCTCACTTATCAAATCGTTATAGCAATCAAATCGATGTATGAATTCGTTCTATTCATTTATCAAATCGATGAGAGACTTATCAATTTGTTATGAGATTGACGCGACACAGATGAACATGATATTCATTTAATTACTCATAAATTTTGTTATCTCATAAGTTTTGTTATCACCAAAATACAAGCATAAACAGAGAGTGGTTCAACAGTTTACTGTTCACTAACGCTAACAATCAACGAAGTGCTTGTTGTGTGAACTTTTTTGTGGACAGTTTAGATATTCATCTTTTAAGAATCCCATTCCCCCCCGCCCTCTGGGCTTGCTAGCTGGGCAACAAGTGGTATCAGAGCTAGTCTCTTCGACAAAGAAGAAGGTCCAACGATCTGAAGAGAAAAGATCAAATGGCAGCCCAAAGTCACTTCGAAGGTCAGTCACTAAACAGGCCACCGATGTTCGATGGTGAAGACTACACATATTAGAAAACAAGGATGGAGTTCTTCCTTCAAGGGCTCGACTATCAAATTTGGTCGATTGTAGAAGAAGGAGATCTTCTGGTCATCAACGACAAAAACAAATGGACAGAAGATGACAAGACGAAAATTTCTCTCAACTACAAGGCCAAGAGCATATTGTGTTGTGCTCTCAGCAAGAAGGAATTCAACAGAATCTCCGCCTACAAATCCATAATGGAGATGTGGGAGAAGCTGAGGATCACCTACGAAGGCACAAACAATGTAAAAGAAACCAGAATAGATATTCTGGTAACTCAATATGAAAGATTTCAGATGCAACCCAGTGAAACAATTACACAAATGTACTGCAGATTTACAGACATAACAAATGGATTAGCTGGTCTTGGTAAGACGTATCAAATGGGAGATATGGTAAGAAAATCCTAAGGTCCCTACCAACCTCGTGGACCCCAAAGTAACAGCAATAGAAGAGCTAACGACTTGAAGATAATGTCGTTAGAGAAACTCATCGGGTCCTATATGGCCCATGAGATTAACATGGAAAGGCTAGAGATCATCTAGCAGAAAGAAACATTCCAACGCACTCAAGGCAGAGGAAGACCATCAGAAGAAGGCTCATATAGCCAAGAAAGCATGAACAGCAGTGAAGATGAAGAGGCAATGCTATCCAGAATGTTACAACGCGTCTTGGCTAAGAAAAAGAAGTATCAATCCGGAAGAAGATACTTCAAGAGGGAAAAGACTTCAAAAGGTCAAAAGTCAAAGATACAAAGAAGACTGAACCGATTTGCTATAAATGCAAGAACCTAGACATATCAAGGCAAAATGTCCAAAGCTCAAGAAAACTGAGTTCAGAAAGAAAGACAGCACCAGAAGACCCAGAAGATTTAAGAAGAAAGCCATGGCAGCAGCATGGGACAACAGTAGTGACTCGAACAGCGAGTCAAGCTCAAGCAATGAAGAAGAAGAAGAAGCCAACCTGGTATTCATGGCCAACCTCGAAGACAAGGTAACATCAGACTCATCTTTCTCTTCATGCAATGAATCTGATTCTGACAACTTAGAAGAAGCTTTTAATGAACTGTATTGTAAAAATAAAGAAGTGTGTAATCACTAAAAGCCAATAAGAAAAATCTCGCATGCTTAGAAAATACTAATTCATACTTAAAATCTAAAAATGAGCAAATGGAAAAACAAATTACTGAACTAAAAAGGAGAAATGAATTGTTATGTGAAGACTTTAAAAATAAAAATGAACAATTAGCGAATTTGGAAAACCAAGAAACTGTAATAAATTAGAACAAGAAGTTAACACTTTAACAACAGAAAATGAAAAATTGCCAAACACACTAGAAAAATTTACTAATGGCAAAACAACATTAATATTAAAGGTGCTAGACGGTCAGGTAAAAAGAGTTGTACTCCTCCCGATAATGAGGAACAGTAGTATATCCTAAAACATATCCAACTCCTAAATTTGTACCTGAACAAGACACAGCATATAAAACAAATCTTAAATACATTCCAACTAAAAAGATAACTAAAATATCTTGTTGTAGCCATTGCAATAAGTTAGGACACATTAAAGTATCATGTCCAACTAAACATAAAATATGGATACTTAAAAGAAAAATTGATGATACTAACCATCAGGACCAAAGAACTTGGGTACCTAAGCTTAATGTTTTAATGCAGGGAGCCTTGGAGCATCCAAATGGTACTTAGATAGCAGATGCTCAAGCATATGTCAGGTAACAAGAAGTTGTTCGCTCACCTTGAAGCTGAAGAAGGCATAGTTACATATGGTGATAATGGCAAAGGAACTGTAATAGGTTGTGGACCGGTTGGTAGCAAAGGAAAAGTTATCACTGAAGATGTACTTTGTGTGAAAGGACTGAAGCACAACCTTATTAGTATCAGCTAGCTGTGCGATAAAGGACATCAGATCAGATTTCAAGAGTCAAAGTGCAGTATTATGAAGGATGGTGCAGTCGTGTTTGAAGCCAGTAGGTAAAAGAACCTGTATGTACTTTATTTGGAAGAATTAAAGGATCAGGACATATGTCTGGCAGTAAATAAAGAGCAGTCAACAAATCTCTGGCACCGAAGATTGGGCCACTGCAGCTTGGATGACATGAGAAAGTTGATCAAGAGAAGCTTGGTGAAAGGTCTACCCAAGGTTAGCGTAAAAATTAATGGTGCCTGTAGGCCGTATGCAAAAGGGAAGCACACCAAGTCATCCTTCAAGTCAAAGACCATGGTAACAACCTTTAAACCCTTAGAACTTCTACATATGGATCTATTTGGGCCAATGAGGACCACAAGTCTCGGGGGAAAGAACTTTGGATTTGTTATAGTAGATGACTACTCTAGGTTTACATGGGTTTCTTTCCTAGAACACAAGGATGATACTTTTGAAAGTTTCGTTACTTTCAGTAAAAAGTTCGAAAGGATAAGAAGTATAGCATCATTAGTATCCGATCAGATCATGGAGGAGAATTTCAGAATGAGATCTTTGCAAAATTCTATGATAGCCAAGGAATAGAACACAACTTCTCAGCACCAAGGACACCACAATAAAATGGAGTTGCTAAAAGAAAGAATAGAACCCTATTAGATATGGCAAGGACAATGCTATCTGATTATGATTTGCCAAGATATTTTTGGGCCAAAGCCATCAACACAGCATGCTATATAATCAACAGAGTAATGATCAGGCCAATCTTGAAAAAGACTTATATGAGCTATACAAGAAGAAGAAGCTGAAAATCAGCCATTTCAGGACATTCGGATGTCCATGCTTTATCCACAACAACGGTAAAATAGATATTGGTAAGCTAGACTCCAAATCAGATGAAGGTATATTCATGGGGTATGTTTCCAAACCCAAAGGATATAAGTATTTAACAACTAACTTTATAATTGAGCAATCAGTGCATATTATTTTTGATGAAACTACCCTTCCTTGAGGAAGGAAGTAGATAGTGATATTGATGATACATATGAATTATCCAAGAAGGAAAGAACACATCGATTGAGGACAAGGAAGATCCACCCTTGGAAGATCTGCAACAAAAGGATACATCACACGAAATCTTCCAAAGGAATGGAGCTATAAGAAGGATCACCCACTGGATAACATAATTGGAGATCCATCTGTTGGGTAAAACAAGAGCTAATGTAATTCCATGTGATTATTTAGCTTTTGTATCTCAAATAGAGCCTAAGAGGTCAATGAAGCACTGACTGAGGAATCTTGGATATTAGCCATGCAAGATGAACTAAATCAATTCAAGAGAAACCAAGTATGGTCCCTTGTTCCGAGACCATCAGATCATCCTGTGATTGGCACCAAATGGGTATTCAGGAACAATTGATGAAGCTGGTGTGATCATAAGAAACAAGGCCAAATTCGTAGCTCAAGGCTATTCCCAAGAGGAAGGCATAGATTTCGATGAAACCTGCACTAGTGGCTAGACTTGAGGCATAGGATTTTACTTGCATATGCTTCTGCATAAATTTAAAACTCTTTCAAATCATGTAAAATCTACTTTTCTGAATGGTTTTATAAAGGAGAGGTATATGTAGAACAACCACCTAGTTTTGATGACATGGATTTTCCAAATCATGTTTTTAAGTTGCATAAAGCTTATATGGTTGAAGCAAGCACCTAGAGCTTGGTATGAAAGGCTTAGTTCTTTTTTGTTAAATCATGGTTTCATTATAGGAAAAGTAGATAGCACATTATTCATTAAGTCTAAACTTAAAAATGTGTTACTTGTTCAAATATATGTTGATGATATAATATTTGGCTCTACTGATGACTCTTTGCAAGTATTTTGAAAAGCTTATGCAGGGAGAATTTGAAATGAGCATGATGGGGCGCTCAACTACTTCCTCGGATTGCAAATCAAACAAGGAAAGGAAGGATCTCACATATGTCAAGCCAAGTACACCAAAGAATTACTAAAGAAGTTTGGATTTGAAAATGCCAAGCCACTGTCACACCCATGAGCACATCAACAAGGCTAGACAGTGACAAAAATGGTAAGAAAGTAGATCAGAAACTTTACAGAGGTATGATAGGTTCATTACTCTATTTAACAGCAAGTAGACCTGATATATTATTTAGCGTATGTATGTGTGCTAGGTACCAGGCAGATCCTAAAGTCTCATTTAATTTGTGTTAAAAGGATCTTTAGATACTTAGCCAAAACTCATGATCTAGGATTATGGTACCCAAATTCATGTGAAATTAATTTAGTAGGATATTCTGATGCTAACTATGGTGGATGCAAGGTAGATAGGAAAAGCACCAGTGGATTTTGTCAATTTCTTGCAGGATGTCTGATATCATGGTCCTCAAAGAAGCAAAATTCAGTAGCACTATCTACAGCTGAAGCTGAGTACGTGGCTGTTGTACACAACTCTTATGGATCAAACAGCAGCTTGAGGATTTTGGACTAAATATCAAGACAATTCCCTTGCTGTGCGATAACACCAGTGCAATGAATCTCACCAAGAATCTAGTTCAGCATTCAAGGACAAGCACATTGAGGTTAGGTACCATTTTATTCGTGATCATGTAGCTAATGGTAATATAGACATTTCTTTTATAGATACACAAAATCAGTTAGCAGATATCTTCACAAAGGCCTTACCTGAAGAGAGATTTACTTCTCTTAGAAAGGAACTAGGCATGTGTAAATTGTGAAAGATTTATCTCTATAAAACTGAAATATAAATTATTTCAGAATAACCAAATTTTCTCTCCCCTGTAGTTAAGCAAAATCTCATTAAAATATTACTTGTTTATTACTTATCTGAGTCGGTTCGATTAATTTTAAAGTATTTATTCCTCTCGAGCTGGTCTCTTTGTCGTTTTCTACCATTATGGCGCTTCTTGTTTCGAAAAGTCACCTTTTTCCTTTGATAAAAACCCGAAATCTGTGGTACAACGGTTCACCCTTCGTCTTCATCTCCTTCAACTTGCCTAAGGCGATACCCTATCGACTCTGGCATTGACTCTCTGGGATTTCAAAGCTTCTAACTCCTTCTCGCGAGAAATTTCTTGAGGGCTTCTGCTCCTTTCCTCATTCCAACTATCCAAAAACTTCCCCCATTCAAATCCATGGCCGCGTCTGGTGTATCCGGCAGTGTCGGGGGCTATGGAGTTGCGTTTCTTACTGCCGAGCAGCAAGAGAGGTATACCTCTATGAAGATCAAGGTCTGTGGCAACAAGGCAGTGGACATTGCAGATTTTCAGAAGAATGGAATGGGCAGCATCATTGCAGCAATGGAGAGGATGAAATGGTCGAAGATGGCAACTCTGTCAGAGGTGAGTTATCCAGACCTAGTGAAGGCATTTTACGTTTGTTTGAAGACTGAGGAGGATAGGTCCTTGACATCCACTGTCAAAGGAAACCAGAATAAGATTACCTATGAGCTTTTGGAAACATTATTTGGAGTTCGCACCACCGGTCACAGTGGGGTTCACACTGTGGATATCAGGTGAAGGGATTAGGGATTGTTGGTCCCGAGTACAAACTAAAGGATGGAAAGATAGACATCAACAAGCTGAATGCATTCAACCGGATTCTACATTTCATAGTGTGCCAGATTCTGGTCCCTAGGAGTGCCACCTACTTGACTTGTACAAAGGCACACTCAGATATGATGTTCTAGGCTATCCAGAACCAGAGCATAAATATGGCAGAGGTTATGATAGAAAGGATGAAGTTTGCATCCACTCAGGTTTGGGACAAGAAGAGCAAGCTAAATGTATCCCTACCATATGCACATCTACTCACCAAGGTATTTCAACATTTTGGCATCAATTTATCTAGAGTAGTGTCAGAGAAAATGGGCCAGGCTATTCGAAGCAGAAACTTAAAGAAAAGTGGATTCTCATTGGTTGGAGGTATATGGACCAAGACCTCAGTGGTTGAGGGTGAAGCCATTATGGCGAAGCCCAAGAAGTCCAACAAGAAGTAGGAGAAGCAGCATTAGCAGTAGAAGTACTAGCAGGACCGGAGTTCAAGAGCAACAACAAGAAGTTATCCGTTCAGAAATTGCAGTGGAACAAGTAGCAGCAGCAGCAGAGGTCCGAGCAGAAGAATCGGTGATCATTGGAAGCAGATTGAGGACATTCCTCAAGAATTTATTAAACCTGTTGGAAATAATTCAGAAGTTGCACCTCCCTCCTCTCAAGTAGCTACAATTCTTCGGAGTGTACTGGACTCTTTAACCAGTACTCAGGTGGAGCCAGAGATCTTGGTAGATCCAGTTGCAGAGGTTGTAGCATCTAGCCACAGTACAGATGTTGCCATGGAGGATGCTCCTATTCAGAGGGAGCAAGAAGAATAAGATTTTCCAGCTGATACTCATATGGAAGATGCTCCTATTCAGGGGGAGCAATCTGTTGAAAAGGAAGAACAAATCCAGGGGAGCACACTACCAATGCCCCCGTTGATGATCAGTTCAGAGAAGGCATTGTAGAAAGTGCCTCATATGATGATAATGATGAAAATGTGTAGCTCGTTGCAAGGGCAAGCAAAAAGGGGAAACAAGTTGCTCTGGAGATTCCCCTCCTCACATGGAAGGCCCATCAGAGGGCAAAGAAGAAGCATCTAAAGGTCAATTTGAAGCCTCTTATTGAAAGAATGGATGAACATTGTCTATATAGTCCAAGAAAAGAACAACATACCATAAATCCACTAAATATAGCCAGTTTCCAAGTACAAAATAACCAAATTTCAAATTACAATTTCGTACTATGCAATAAAGTATAAATCTTCATTATACTCTTCATGCTCCACATCGTATCTCGCTAACTCTTCGGCTTCTAAATCTCCTAAAAGGTTAGCAAGGGTGAGTCTACGCAATAGACTCAGCAAGCAACTTAGAATTATAAACCACGCACTCACCACACATACTTTCTAAAAGTTTAACACTTTGCTAACTATTTCATCATCATTGACTATTTGAAATTTACAATTAAACTAACACATGCTCATGCTTTTAACATGGATAATGAAAATATGAATCTTTAAACAAAGCTATACTAACTCATGTATAATAAGAATTCTAAACATGGTCACTTATAACATGGTGTCACTAACGTGAGAGAATTCATATAATCACATGCTTGCAATTCTTACTTTCACATAACACTAACACATGGCTTATATAAAAACATATAACATAATACTAGTAACATGCTCATCAGTAATTATTAACTCATGGACATAATTACGTATTTCTACACATGCTATTAATCATGATATCACAATTATCATTTAAAATAAATCGCATTAACACATGCATTATTTTATCATAGCATATTCACATGCACTTTTATCTTTGCTTTCACATGCACTTATTCTTACATTTATCACATTCACATTCATTTACACTTGGTTTCACATATATTTCACATAGTTTTCACTTTTCACGATCACGATCACATATTATATCACTTGCACATACCTCGTGCCACGTTCACATATAACTTTACATATTATTCACATATTCATTTTTACACAAGCCGAGACATAGCCCAAACCACCACTAGAAATCACATAGTCACAAACGCATACTAATTGCCAGCAAAACGATCAAGTCTTGGTTACTGCATAGAACAGGAGGAAGCCCTCCCCACCAGTACCAGTGGAACTTGTCCACCTTCAGGATTTCACACGACCCGTTGCCCTGTGTCACATACACAATTGAGCCTTCCCGTAGGGGCACTACTACACTACGACTCCACGCAATCTATGGAGCAGTGTCTCATTGGCACAACTTTTATCTTTTCACATTAACATACATTCACACACACATGTCACATATTCTCTCTCTTTCCATGCACATGCATACATATAATATAAAACATATATTAACCACTTCCAGATACTCAGATAATCATGAGCAGTAATTAACAGAATCTAATCATGATGCTAATCATATTTTTAAACATGTTTGGAACTTATTATTAAAACATGGTACTAAAAGCTTCATAAATTCATAACTAATTGTACAGTAATCATAAATGCTCAAATTTTAACCATGGGGTACATATACCAGACAAAACATATCAATAATTTTTCATAATTTTCGGAGTAGTAAAACTAATTTTCATAATTAAGTGAGAATTCAAGTTATTATTCACAAAGCACTAATTAATCATGAACAGAAATAAAATGAGGTTAACAAGCCCTAAATCATGCTTATAGTAGTCTAAACAATTGAAGTATGAGTTCTCCATTTTTATAGCATGCATACAACATAGAATCAAATTATCAAGAGTTTACATGCTTTTTCCTATAAACAGAAATTACCATAATTAACAAAATTTAATCCAAGTTATCCAAACTCATCATGATTTAACAGGTCATCAGAATGAAAAGAACTCAAAATCATCACAGAATCTTACAAAACTATCATAAAATGGTAAAACTGTAAATTTTTGGACAAGATGAACTTAATTGCCAACTTGTTGTAGTCAAGTTTAGGTTAACGACCAACTTGTTGTCGTTAACCTCCCAGACTACATAAAGTGCAGACCAAGGGCAAGAAAACGTGGTAAATAACATTGAAACAATTTTCTAAAAATCTAAAAAAATAGGAAAACCTTAGGGGACAAGTCCACGGAGAGAAACCCTTATAAGTACTTGCCTTAAGAAAATTCTACAACAAGAGAATTTAGCCGATGAAGTCCCTCTTTTGCACCCAAAATAGGTATCCCCCAAGAACGATCAAATCCTTCGTGTTGAGCACGATCCGACCATGATCTCCTCGTCCAAAGCCTTCCTCTCAGGTCGTGAAAGCTTTCTCTTCAAAGCAACAACCTCGAACAGCAGCAACATGGCCGATCTACCATCAAGATTGCCCTCTCTCTCTCTCCTCTCTTACACCCCAAACCCAAGCAGAGAGCAAAAGTTCTCTCCCCAAAACGAACCCTCTCTATATATAGAGAGCCAAGTTGTGATTGGGGTTAAGATCCTTGCCCTAACACGACTCTATCCCTTCAAATCTATAAAAAAAAACCATAAGTTTCGGAGGAAAACTCGGACTGGAACACGCGGAAGTTGACGTCAACAAATGTTGCCGTCAATAGAAATATTGACATCAATCGTTGTTGACGTCAAGATTCCAAGAAAACTTGGCGTCAAAACATGTTGACGTCAACACAAAATAGATGACAATCGAAATTGCGGTTAGATCAAGTAGCAGTTTGACGTCACATCGATTGACGTCAACCACATATTGATGTCACACATCTTGACGTCAAGAGCTCTCTGGCAGCAGACCCCTGACTCAGCTGAAACATGTCGTTCGGGGTCCCGAACTCCAACCAAACGAATTTCTAAAAGTGCAAACCTGTAGAAAACTTGCTGGGCCTTACAATTAATCACTTAAAACATGCATATTTTCTAGATATTAAGTCTTACTAGACGTTATCGCTCATCCTGCACTATTTGTTATATGTGTTTCAGGTGAGTCTAATGAAAATAAAGACAAGTGTATTTATTTAAATAGGGAATTTAGTAATTTATTTCACTAAATTACCAGATACATTATTGAATAATTTAATTGGGTCAAATGGCAGACATTATTGATATGTGTGTGCAAGTGTAAAGAAATCATGAGAACATGTATAGTTGTGCATATAGCTTTTAGATCATTTAATTCCGTGAAATAATGTCCATTTATGATTAACAGTTCGAAGTTATTCAAAACAGTACTTAATTAGGGTTAAACAAGGTTTAATAGACGCATATAGCAGGGTTTAAACGGTAAAATTAGGGTTCTGGCCGCCACAGTCAGATCGCGACGTAGGGGTCTGTCGGGTTCAGGTCGCGACATAGGTTTGGGTCGCGTTCAGAATCAGGTCGCGAAGGGTTCAATGGTTGCATTCAGGTCGTGCCACTAGGACTGGTCGCGTTCTGCTGAGCCAGGCGCTGGGGTGAACCAAAAGGCAGGTCGGGACCAGTCGACCTGTCATGTTCAGATCGCGACGGGTCCTGGTGTCGCGACCCCCTCTGAGGTCGTGGCGGATCGGGCCGTTGCGATCTCAGGGAGTGGCCCGAGCCCCAGAAAAGGGGTTTTACCTTTTTCCAGGTGGTTCTACATGATATAGGGCTATTCAAAATTCGATATAAAATCACTCAGTGATCCAAAAAGCATGAAACCAAATTTGAACGAGAGTAGACATGAAGATCTATCACTGATCACTATTAATTAGAAAATAGTCATGTATAAGCATGCTTTGATTAGGTTACATTTTGGTGACCTAAACATATATAGTCATGGATCAACGAATTAATTAGCGATGGATACATGATGAAAATTAGGGAAACTAGAAGCGTTTGAAAGCTAATATGATGCAGTATTTATGAAAATTTTCACATGGTATGGGGTCAAGTATGCACGGGGTTTGAAAGCAAACATGAAGGGTCAGGTACATGGATATGACACGGATTCAGGATTAATTCTCCCTTATGGGAGAACAAAACAGAGCAAAACCAGAGGGCTTTTGAAAGGGATCATGAAGACTACCTAGGGTAATTTTTACACGAATTTAGCTTGAGAGATTGCCTACCTTCTGGCATTGACAAGAAAAGCTAGGGTTTTTGGTGAAGAACGAGGGGAAATCTCCTTGTCCAAGCTTGTCACGCCCCTCCAATTTAGCAGCGGAATAAATCGGAGGAAACGTGAACCAAGTACATAGTAGAGAAAACTGTGCGATCAGTTGAGTAAATCAGAGCATCTAATGATAAATAATTGAGATAAAATCTTTATTCCATTATAAAAGCACTAAGACTATTACAACACTAATTCGAAGCCAATACGTAAGGCTTAATGACATCATTACATAGCGAGGGAAAATTCTAAAGTAATAACTACTAGACTCTATGGTACTAGGGTGACTTCATCATGTGACTCCAGGTCGCTCAACTCCAATCCGGTCCCATTGGTGTGAATATCGTCATCTAGCTTACCTGAGACATAATAACAAATAACGAAGGGTGAGCGATAACGCCCAGTAGGACTTAAATCTCAGGCTCGAGCAGGCTTAAATAATTAATGTATTAAATGGTAGAGCAACTAAAGATAGTGTGAGAGTTATGTAAAGTCGAGAAAGTAAGAGCACAAGTAACATGGTTCAAATAGCAGATGAATCAAGTATAGCACAATGAATAAGATCAAGTCACGATAGAAAGCAACAACGACACGATAGCAATATCATCAACGTCAAGCAATAGCACGACACATGTATAGCAAGGAGAGAAAAGTAGTTGGCCATATAGAGAGTAAATTGCACTTTGATTGATTTTCTTATCAATCGAAATAGTCTGGAACTTTTTTAACTTCATCAATCGAGATAGTAATTGCACTTTGGTTATCCGAAGATAGCCGAGAGAGAGTATAGCACTTGTTGTCAAAAGACACTGATAGAATATAGCACTTTGTGTGTAGACATCGAGAGAATATAGCACTTTGTGTTGATTGTCTTAGATTAATCTTGATAGTATGGCACTTGGATGTAATGCCGACATCCTGATCATTTAACTCCCGCGGGCAAATGGCACTTTCGGGCACTCCTCCCAGGACCTGATCAGGCCCTATTGGCTGGCATTGGTTATATTGTTTATCTTTAGACAATCATTTAATGGCCAATAGAGAGTACCAAGAAATAGATGAGAGCACTAGATGAATAGGTGAGATAGTAGAGTGAACATGAATAGATGAGCGAGTGGAGTATAGATGAGAACTAGTGGACATTGCACGTAACACGTCGAGTAAAAGGCGATAGTAACAGTTGCACAACACACGCACATGGTGTTGGCAGTCAGGTGGAACTCACAACCCTTCCGCTGGCCATGTTAAGCACAAGCCCAGCGGTCTGGCGTGATTTAAGAGAAGAGCGAATTTCTCATAGCTGTTTGGATCATGTTGATCCCTAAAGGGTAACATAGGTATTAGGGTACAACTGGCTCGTCGACCATGTGGGAATCCATGATCAGAGGAGACATACAGAGGCCTTATGCAAGGGTGCACTAGTCCAGCAAAAGGAATATCCGACGGAGAGTTCACCACAAGCCAAGTAAAGTGTGTATATAAAAACAGGTGCTCGACGTTCTAGAGGAATTCTAGAACAGTGGAGCGTCGGTAACGGTATCCCAAACAACGCGAGAAACGAAGACAAGTTCATTTAAAATAGAGTAATTTAATGTACATTATTGCAATAAATTAACCAGATACATTATGAGATTTTGTGCCAAGTCAAGCCATTTGGATGGTTCAAGTGTGTGAACGTGTGAGAGAAATCATAGATAGAAAGATGTCGTGTTATTACATTTTAAATCATTCAATATGACTCCATTTTATAACATGTGTTTTTAGCAAGTTTGATAACAAGGCAAGAAGTGGATAATCGGCAAGTAGAGAGCATGATCATGAACTTAAAATCAATTAAAAATTATGTAAACATGTTTTATCTTTGATAGGGTTGATAAATGCATGTTAAAACTTTATAGAACCTTCTTAGAAGAGATCAAACTCACACATGCAAGGAACGACGCAAAACGATAGAAACCATGATGTATGCCTTTTAGAAGGCAAATGCAATCCCATCCCTTCACTTCCTAAGGTCATGACTCATTGATTTTTCATTCAAATCTCGCACATGAATATACCAAATTGAAGCCCTTTGAATGAGGAATCCAGCAAAGAAAACGGCTCATCAATCTGAGATCTATGAAAAAGGTTATGGCCGATTAAGCGGACACAGGCAGAACACGACGCATTGCATGTCGCCTTCTGAAAGTGAACGCGACCATGAACTTGTCGCCTTCTGAAAAAGACCACGAAACGGCCTGATTTTTGGTATGGGTCGCGACCATGATGTTGTCGCATTATGGTAGCGACGTGTCGACCTTCGCTACCTGAAAATGACGTTTGGGTTGTTTTCTACCTATTTCCAACTCCGACTTGGATTGGGTTTGACAGCTGTGGGTTTGAAAAAAAAAAAAAAATGCTAGGGGATCCAAATCGAGTGAAACCACCTTTGTTAGTTAGATTTTCCAATACTTTGTAGAGTAGCAAATATTGAGAAACAAAGGTCGTTTGACTAGGTAATAAAATGTATTGTGACTGACTGCGTGTATCTGACATAGTGTTAATGATTGGGCTAATACTCTTAGTACGATCAACAAAAATTGGGGGAAAAGGTCCAAATGAAAGTAGACTCATGAGGTATCTCTGTTGAACACTTGGTCTAAAAACGACTCCACAAAGAGGTATGGAACTTGTAACACAAGTCAAGGTTAAACTAACAGTACATTGTCAAAATCATGCAAGATTTAATTCGTGACAAAGGATGGATAAAAATTAGGGCTTTTAGGGGAAAAAGATGCCTAACATCTATCAGTAACTCCAGTTAAAATTTGAGAGCACGAGGTTGAGTATACATGGAGATCAAGAATAAAGAAGAAGGGTCGGGTCATCATATTTGCAGAATTTCAAAAATAGAGATCAAAAGATTTGCTCGATGAAAAAGTGAAACAAGAGGGCTTTTGTTCCTGATGTATGGAACAATCTACAGATGCATTTAATTGAGTTTTGCTCGTGAGAATGCCTACCTTTGATTTTTTCCTCTTCTAGGGCTAGAACTTGAAGAACGGGGATGAGAGCTTGAAAGGTTCTTCCCCATGAGATCTCCTCCTCCTTGGCCTCTCCTGGTCCAGCAATCCCTTGGCACGAGCTAGGACCAGCCATGAGAGTTTTAGGAGAGTATTTAAGCTTCTCCTCTTTTACTTCCTAATAGGACTCTAATTGCTATTAATTTCGGGATTTCCTATTTCCTCTCCCCTTTTTAGGCATGAGAACTCCTAATTGGGTTAGGATGGGAGCTAAATTCTTGGCCAACCCCTTAGGGTAGGTTTAGGAATCCCAATCCAACTCAAACTTCCTTTTTAATGCATTATTGAACCCTTTTTCTATTTAAGTAATATTTTAGTTACGAATTTAGGTATTTTCTAATTATTCTTCTTTTAAAAATCCCTATTATGGATCAATAAATTTTATATGGTGCATTTATCAAAGCCCATTATTATTAGATTTTATCTTTTGGGATTTCCCTTTTAATTAGGGAATAATAGAGTTATGAATTTTTATTATATTTCTCTTACCTAATTTATCCATGGACTATGAGAGGTCCATTGGTCCAATTCCGATAATGGGTAATCATTTCATGATGTTGGAAGTCTCTCCGACATGATCGTTTAATTTATGGGCGCGTTATCTTTCCGTGTTGACGGTTTTCCGACTTAGTTTCTAATTTGGATAATTAGTCACATTGTGACGTACACTTGGCCAATCGGATTTTCGTTGCACAAATTTCTTCGTGGAACACTTAGGGATAATATTTGGGGTTGATTTATAATTATTACGAAATTTTTAGATGTGTTCTTGCACATACGATAATGGTACGTATGTTTCTATTATTTCGTTTTTATATAAATGTATTATTTCAAATTTTTTAAATACTGAATTTTCTTGGTTGCTACATCCTCCCCCACTTAAAAGAATTTGGTCCACCAAATTCCACGACTCCTTCAGTTACATGTGAATCATTACTTTATGCGGAAGGTAGTAATCAGGGTAAGTTTAGAATTACCTTCCATGGTTCTTACTTCGTCATTTGGACTAGGCATTGCCAAAGCTTCGAGTGTATCCTGATGTGTTGATTTTCCATAATGTTTGTCTTTCTCGGGGCAATTCTAATCTTGTGGTCTGAGCTGCCACATCGAAAAACTTCCCTTGATTCTTCCAGTAATCTTTCGACATTGGCACGCCTTATTGCAAATCTTGCACCGACCTTCGTGATTGAGAGTCAAATGCCTATCATTCTTATTGTTCTTTTTTCCCTTACCATTGTTTAGTCGCTTTCCTTTTGTCATAGAGTTGAGATCTTTCACACTAGTAGCGGATTCCTCTAAAAGAGGACAGTCTCGTAGCTGATGCCTCGTGTTGCCACAACGTAGGCATGCGCCAATCTTTCGCCAACACTCCTTGTCCACATGACCTGGCTTGTGACAATGAAGACAGATGATCCTAGAGATCTCATTATTACGCTTTGTCTACTGGGTTGCCTTCTTGTCATCATGGTATTTTCTCTTCCCGTTCTTGTTGGTCACCTCTTTAATTTCCTTGGTCGCTTCCAAAGCTTCTTCTCTAGCAATTGAGCGGCTTGCTGACATGCCAGAACGAGCCTCTGAGTTGGTCTCATGTCGGCGTCCATTAAGAGTTCCTTCTTCTCGCGATTCCCTTGGAAAAATATTTGGTGTTGAAAAGTTCTAGAAATTCATCCCACTCTATATTGATGTTGGGTAATTGACGACTGGCAGTTTCCACCAAGCTCTAGCATCGCGGTCCAACTGGAGGTTGCCAGAAGGACTTTCTCCCGCTCTGAACATTGCATAACTCTAAAGATTCGTTCCATCGCCTTCACCCAATTTTCGGCTCATCGGGATCTGGAGTTCCATTAAACCTAGGGGGATTTATTCGTTGGAAGTTCCCATATAAGTCTCGGCCCCATTTCTTGCTCTTGCTTGAATACGTTGTTAAGGGCTTGAGTCAACCCTTGAACGGTCCGTTGTAATTCGTCCATTGGTGCACGCTCGCCCGCCATCTCTTTTAGTCTCTTGCGAGCAATAATAATTTGTTAATTTCTTCTTAAACTTAGGGTTTTTGTACATATAGTTAAGCTCCTAGCATAACCCCCAGCTTTACCCAAACTCTCACATAGGTATGATGGTTGACCTAGACACGAGTTATGGCAATTCACCTAGAACATCCTAGGACCTAAAACATCCTATCAAGGACATCCTAGGCTCTGATACCAACTGTCACGCGCCTCCAATTTAGCAGCGGAATAAATCGGAGGAAACGCGAACCAAGTACATAGTAGAGAAAACTGTGCGATCAGTTGAGTAAATCAGAGCATCTAATGATCAATAATTGAGATAAACTCTTTATTCCATTATAAAAGCACTAAGACTATTACAATCACTAATTCGAAGCCAATACGTAAGGCTTAATGACATCATTACATACGAGGGAAAATTCTAAGTAATAACTACTAGACTCTATGGTACTAGGGTGACTTCATCATGGACTCCAGGTCGCTCATCACTCCAGTCCGGTCCCATTGGTGTGAATATCATCATCTAACTTACCTGAGACACAATAACAAATAACGAAGGGTGAGCGATAACGCCAGTAGGACTAAATCTCAGGCTCGAGCAGGCTTTAAATAATTAATGCATTAAATGGCAGAGCAACTAAAGATAGTGAGAGTTATGTAAAGTCGAGAAAGTAAGAGACAAGTAACATGGTTCAAATAGCAAATGAATCAAGTATAGCACAATGAATAAGATCAAGTCACGATAGAAAGCAACAACGACACGATAGCAAATAAATCAACGTCAAAGTCAAGCAACGCACACATGTATAGCAAGGAGAGAAAAAGTAGTTGGCCATATAGAGAGTATATTGCACTTTGATTGATTTTCTTATCAATCGAAATAGTCTGGCACTTTTGATTAACTTTCGTCAATTGAGATAGTAATTGCACTTTGGTTATCTGAAGATAGCCGAGAGAGAGTATAGCACTTGTTTGTCAAAAGACAACGAGAGAATATAGCACTTGTGTGTCAACGACATCGAGAGAATATGGCACTTTGTGTTGATTGTCTTAGATTAATCTTGATAGTATGGCACTTGGATGTAATGCCGACATCCTGATCATTTAACTCCCGCGGGAAAATGGCACTTTCGGGTGCTCCTCCCAAGACCTGATCGGGCCCTATTGCGCTGGCATTGGTTATATTGTTTATCTTTAGACAATCATTTAATGGCCAATAGAGAGTACCAAGAAATAGATGAGAGCACTAGATGAATAGACGAGATAGTAGAGTGAACGTGAATAGATGAGCGAGTGGAGTATAGATGAGAACTAGCGGACATTGCACAAAACACGTCGAGTAAACAGGCGATAGTAACAGTTGCACAACACGCGCACGTGGTGTTGGCAGTCAGGTGGAACTCACAACCCTTCTGCTGGCCATGTTAAGCACAAGCCCAGCGGTCCGGCGTGATTCAAGAGAAGAGCGAATTTCTCATAGCTGTTTGGATCATGTTGATCCCTAAAGGGTAACATAGGTATTAGGGTACAACCGGCTCGTCGACCATGTGGGAATCCATGATCAGAGGAGACTTACGGAGGCCTTGTGCAAGGGTTCACTAGTCGGCGAAAGAAATATCCGACGGAGAGTTCACCACAAGCCAAGTAAAGTGTGTATATAAAAACAGTGCTAGACGTTCTAGAGGAATTCTAGAACAGTGGAGCGTCGGTAACGGTATTCCCAAACAACGCGAGAACGAAGACAAGTTCATTTAAAATAGAGCAATTTATGTACATTATTGCAATAAATTAACCAGATACATTATGAGATATTTTGTGCCAAGTCAAGCCACGTTGGATGGTTCAAGTGTGTGAACGTGTGAGAGAGAAATCATAGATAGAAAGATGTCGTGTTATTGCTGTTTAAATCATTCAATATGACTCCATTTTATAACATGTGTTTTTAGCAAGTTTGATAACAAGGCAAGAAGTGGATAATCGGAAGATAGAGAGCATGATCATGAACTTAAAATCAATTAAAAATTATGTAAACATATTTTAACTTTGATATGCGGTTGATAAATGCATGTTAAGACTTTTTAGAACCTTCTTAGAAAAGATCAAACTCACACATGCAAGGAACGACGCAAAACGACGGAAACCATGATGTATGCCTTTTAGAAGGCAAATGCAATCCCATCCCTTCACTTCCTAAGGTCATGACTCATTGATTTTTCATTCAAATCTCACACATGAATATACCAAATTGAAGCCCTTTGAATGAGGAATCCAGCAAAGAAAACGGCTCATCAATCTGAGGTCTATAAAAAACGTTATGGCCGATTAAGCGGACACAGGCAGAACGCGACGCATTGCCTGTTGCCTTCTGAAAGTGAACGCAACCATGAACTTGTAGCCTTCTGAAAAAGACCACGAAATGACCTAATTTTTGGTATGGGTCATGACCATGATGTTGTCGCGTTATGGTAGGGACGTGTCGACCTGTCGCTACCTGAAAATGACGTTTGGGTGCTTTTTCTACCTATTTCCAACTCGACTTGGATTGGGTTTGACAGCTGTGGGGTTGAAAAATCAAAACAAATGCTAGGGTGATCCAAACGACTTAAATACTTTGTTGGTTAGTTAGATTACTCCAATACTGTGTAACAGTAGCAAATATTGAGAAACAAAGGTTGTTTGACTAGGTAATAAAACATATTGTGACTAACTACGTGTATCTGACATAGTGTTAATGTTCAGGCAAATACTCTTAGTACGATCAACAAAAATTGGGGAAAATAGTGCCAAATGAAAGTAGACTCATGAGGTAACAAGTTCTCTGTTGAACACTTGGTCTAAAAACAACTCCACAAAGAGGTATTGAATTTGTAACACAAGTCAAGGTTAAACCGCAACAGTACATTGTCGAAATCATGCAAGATTTAATTCGTGACAAAGGATGGATAAAAATTAGGGCTTTTAGGGGAAAAAGATGCCTAACAACCATCAGTAACTCCAGTTAAAATTTGAGAGCACGAGGTTGAGTATACATGGAGATCAAGAATAAAGAAGAAGGGTCGGGTTCATCGTGTTTGCAGAATTTCAAAAATAGAGATCAAAAGATTGGCTCAATGAAAAAGAGTGAAACAAGAGGGCTTTTGTTCTTGATGTATGGAACAATCTACAGATGGATTTAATTGAGTTTTGCTCGTGAGAATGCCTACCTTTGATTATTTTCCTCTTCTAGGGCTAGAACTTGAAGAACGGGGATGAGAGCTTGAAAGTTCTTCTCCCCATGAGATCTCCTCCTCCTTGGCCTCTCCTCCTGGTCCAGCAATCCCTTGGCAACGAGCTAGGACCAGCCATGAGAGTTTTAGAGAGTATTTAAGCTTTCCTCCTCTTCTACTTCCTAATAGGACTCTAATTGCTATTAATTTCGGGATTTCCTATTTCCTCTCCCCTTTTTAGGCATGAGAACTCCTAATTGGGTTAGGATGGGAGCTAAATTTTGGCCAACCCCTTAGGGTAGTTTAGGAATCCCATCCAACTCAAACTTCCTTTTTAATGCATTATTGAACCCTTTTTCTATTTAAGTAATATTTTAGTTACGAATTTAGGTTATTTTCTAATTATTCTTCTTTTAAAAATCCCTATTATGGATCAATAAATTTTATATGGTGCATTTATCAAAGCCATTATTTATTAGATTTTATCTTTTGGGATTTCCCTTTTAATTAGGGAATAATAGAGTTATGAATTTTTATTATATTTCTCTACCTAATTTATCCATGGACTATGAGAGGTCCATTGGTCCAATTCCGATAATGGGTATCATTTCATGATGTGGAAGTCTCTCCGACATGATCGTTAAATTTATGGGCGCGTTATCTTTCCGTGTTGACGTTTTCCGACTTAGTCTTCTAATTTGGATAATAGTCACATTGTGACGTACACTTGGCCATCGGATTTTTCGTTGCACAAATTTCTTCGTGGACACTTGGGATAATATTTGGGGTTGATTTATAATTATTACGAAATTTTTAGATGTGTTCTTGCACATACGATAATGGTACGTATTTTTCTATTATTCGTTTTTATATAAATGTATATTTCAATTTTTTAAATACTGAATTTTCTTGGTTCTACAACATCCTCCCACACCTAAAAGAATTTGGTCCACCAAATTCCACGACTCCTTCAGTTACATGTGAATCATTACTTTATGCGGAAGGTAGTATCAGGGTAAGTTTAGAATTACCTTCCATGGTTCTTACTTCATCATTTTGACTAGGCATTGCCAAAGCTTCGAGTGTATCCTGATGTGTTGATTTTCCTAATGTTTGTCTTTCTCGGGGTAATTTCTAATCTTGTGGTCTGAGCTGCCACATCGAAAAAACTTCCCTTGATTCTTCCAGTAATCTTTCGACATTGGCACGCCTTATTGCAATCTTGCACCGACCTTCGTGATTGAGAGTCAAATGCCTATCCTTCTTATTGTTCTTTTTTCCCTTACCATGTTTTAGTAGCGCTTTCCTTTTGTCATAGAGTTGAGATCTTTCACACTAGTAGCGGATTCCTCTAAAAGAGGACAGTCTCGTAGCTGATGCCTCGTGTTGCCACAACGTAGGCATGCCCAATCTTTCGCCAACACTCCTTGTCCACATGACCTGGCTTGTGACACAATGAAGACAGATGATCCTGAGATCTCATTATTACGCTTGTCTACTGGGTTGCCTTCTTGTCATCATGGTATTTTCTCTTCCCGTTCTTGTGTGGTCACCTCTTTATTTCCTTGGTCGCTTCCAAAGCTTCTTCTAGCAATTGAGGCGGCTTGCTGCATGCCAGAACGAGCCTCTGAGTTAGTCTCATGTCGGCGTCCATTAAGAGTTCCTTCTTCTCGCGCGATTCCCCTTGGAAACAATATTTGGTGTTGAAAAGTTCTAGAATTCATCCCACTCTATATTGATGTTGGGTAATTGACAACTGGCAGTTTCCCACCAAGCTCTAGCATCGCGGTCCAACTGGAGGTTGCCAAAGGACTTTCTCCGCTCGCTCTGAACATTGCATACTCTAAAGATTCGTTCCATCCCTTCACCCACAATTTTCGGCTTCATCGGGATCTGAGTTCCATTAAACCTAGGGGGATTTATTCGTTGGAAGTTCCCATATAAGTCTCCGGCCCCATTTCTTGCTCTTGCTTTTTACGTTTGTTAAGGTTTGAGTCAACCCTTGAACGGTCCGTTGTAATTCGTGTCCATTGGTGCACGCTCGCCCGCCATCTCTTTTAGTCTCTTGCGAGCAATAATAATTGTTAATTTCTTCTTAAACTTAGGGTTTTGTACATATAGTTAAGCTCCTAGCATAACCCCCAGCTTTACCCAAACTCTCAATAGGTATGATGGTGACCTAGACACGAGTTATGGCAATTCACCTAGAACATCCTAGGACCTAAAACTCCTATCAAGGACATCCTAGGCTGATACCAACTGTCACGCGCCTCAATTTAGCAGCAGAATAATCGGGGAAACGCGAACCAAGTACATAGTAGAGAAAACTGTGCGATCAGTTGAGTAAATCAGAGCATCTAATGATCATAATTGAGATAAACTCTTTATTCCATTATAAAAGCACTAAGACTATTACAATCACTAATTCGAAGCCAATACGTAAGCTTAATGACTCATTACATATCGAGGAAAATTCTAAGTAATAACTACTAGACTCTATGGTACTAGGGTGACTTCATCATGTGACTCCAGGTCGCTCATCACTCCAGTTCCGGTCCCATTGGTGTGAATATCATCATCTAACTTACCTGAGACACAATAACAAATAACGAAGGGTGAGCGATAACGCCAGTAGGACTTAAATCTCAGCTCGACAGGCTTTAAATAATTAATGCATTAATGGCAGAGCAACTAAAGAGTGAGAGTTATGTAAAGTCGAGAAAGTAAGAGAACAAGTAACATGGTTCAAATAGAAAATGAATCAAGTATAGCACAATGAATAAGATCAATCACGATAGAAAGCCAACGCCACGATAGCAAATAACGTCAACGTCAAGCAATAGCACGACACATGTATAGCAAGGAGAGAAAAAGTAGTTGGCCATATAAGAGTATATTGCACTTTGATTGATTTCCTTATCAATCGAAATAGTCTGGCACTTTTGATTAACTTTCGTCAATTGAGATAGTAATTGCACTTTGGTTATCTGAAGATAGCCGAGAGAGAGTATAGCACTTGTTTGTCAAAAGACAACGAGATAATATAGCACTTTGTGTGTCAACGACATCGAGAGAATATGGCACTTGTGTTGATTGTCTTAGATTAATCTTGATAGTATGGCACTTGGATGTAATGCCGACATCCTGATCATTTAACTCTCGCGGGAAAATGCACTTTCGGGTGCCCTCCCAAGACCTGATCGGGCCCTATTGCGCTGGCATTGGTTATATTTTTTATCTTTAGACAATCATTTAATGGCCATAGAGAGTACCAGAAATAGATGAGCACTAGATGAATAGACGAGATAGTAGGGTGAACGTGAATAGATGAGCGAGTGGAGTATAGATGAAACTAGCGGACATTGCACAAAACATGTCGAGTAAACAGGCGATAGTACAGTTGCACACACACACGCGCACGTGGTGTTGGCAGTCAGGTGGAACTCACAACCCTTCTGCTGGCCATGTTAAGCACAAGCCCAGCGGTCCGGTGTGATTCAAGAGAAGAGCGAATTTCTCATAGCTGTTTGGATCATGTTGATCCCTAAAGGGTAACATAGGTATTAGGGTACAACCGGCTCGTCGACCATGTGGGAATCCATGATCAGAGGAGACTTACGGAGGCCTTGTGCAAGGGTTCACTAGTCCGGCGAAAGAAATCCGACGGAGAGTTCACCAAGCCAAGTAAAGTGTGTATATAAAAACAGATGATAGACGTTCTAGAGGAATTCTAGAACAGTGGAGCGTCGGTAACGGTATTCCCAAACAACGCGAGAACCGAAGACAAGTTCATTTAAAATAGAGCAATTTAATGTACATATTGCAATAAATTAACCAGATACATTATGAGATATTTTGTGCCAAGTCAGCCACGTTTGGATGGTTCAAGTGTGTGAACGTGTGAGAGAAATCATAGATAGAAAGATGTCGTGTTATGCTGTTTAAATCATTCAATATGACTCCATTTTATAACATGTGTTTTTAGCAAGTTTGATAACAAGCAAGAAGTGGATAATCGGAAGATAGAGAGCATGATCATGAACTTAAAATCAATTAAAAATTATGTAAACATATTTTAACTTTGATATGGGTTGATAAATGCATGTAAGACACTTTTTAGAACCTTCTTAGAAAAGATCAAACTCACACATGCAAGGAACGACGCAAAACGACGGAAACCATGATGTATGCCTTTTAGAAGGCAAATGCAATCCCATCCCTTCACTTCCTAAGGTCATGACTCATTGATTTTTCATTCAAATCTCACACATGAATATACCAAATTGAAGCCCTTTGAATGAGGAATCCAGCAAAGAAAACGGCTCATCAATCTGAGTCTATAAAAAACGTTATGGCCGATTAAGCGGACACAGGCAGAACGCGACGCATTGCCTGTTGCCTTCAAAGTGAACGCAACCATGAACTTGTAGCCTTCTGAAAAAGACCACGAAATGACCTAATTTTTGTATGGTCATGACCATGATGTTGTCGCGTTATTGAGGGACGTGTCGACCTGTCGCTACCTGAAAATGACGTTTGGGTTGCTTTTTCTACCTATTTCCAACTTTGACTTGGATTGGGTTTGACAGCTGTGGGGTTGAAAAATCAAACACAAATGCTAAATCCAATCGACTTAAACTAACCTTTGTTGTTAGATTACTTCCATACTGTGTACAGTAGCAATAATTGAGAACAAAGGTTGTTTGACTAGGTAATGAAAACTATTGTGACTAACTACGTGTATCTGACATAGTGTTAATGTTCAGGCAAATACTCTTAGTACGATCAACAAAAATTAGGAAAATAGTGCCAAATGAAGTAGACTCATGAGGTAACAAGTTCTCTTTGAACACTTGGTCTAAAAACAACTCCACAAAGAGGTATTGAATTGTAACACAAGTCAAGGTTAACCGCAACAGTACATTGTCGAAATCATGCAAGATTTAATTCGTGACAAGGATGGATAAAAATTAGGGCTTTTAGGGGAAAAAGATGCCTAACACCATCAGTAACTCCAGTTAAAATTTGAGAGCACGAGGTTGAGTATACATGGAGATCAAGAATAAGAAGAAGGGTCGGGTTCATCGTGTTTGCAGAATTTCAAAAATAGAGATCAAAAGATTGGCTCAATGAAAAAGAGTGAACAAGAGGGCTTTTGTTCTTGATGTATGGAACAATCTACAGATGGATTTAATTGAGTTTTGCTCGTGAGAATGCCTACCTTTGATTATTTTCCCTTTCTAGGGCTAGAACTTGAAGAACGGGGATGAGAGCTTGAAATGTTCTTCTCCCCATGAGATCTCCTCCTCTCTTGCCTCTCCTCCTGGTCTAGCAATCCCTTGGCACAAGCTAGGACCAGCCATGAGAGTTTTAGGAGAGTATTTAGCTTCTCCTCTTTCTACTTCCTAATAGGACTCTAATTGCAATTAATTTCGGGATTTCCTATTTCCTCACCCCTTTTAGGCATGAGAACTCCTAATGGGTTAGGATGGGAGCTAAATTCTTGGCCAACCCCTTAGGGTAGGTTTAGGAATCCCAATCCAACTCAAACTTCCTTTTTAATGCATTATTGAACCTTTTTCTATTAAGTAATATTTTAGTTACGAATTTAGGGTATTTTCCTATTATTCTTCTTTTAAAAATCCCTATTATGGCCCAATATATTTTATATGGTCCATTTATCAAAGCCCATTATTTATTAGATTTTATCTTTTACGATTTCCCTTTTAATTAGGGAATAATAAAGTTTCAATTTTTATTATATTTTTCTTACCTAATTATCCATGGACTATGAGAGGTCCATTGGTCCAATTCCGATAATGGGTAATCATTTCATGATGTTGGAAGTCTCTCCGACATGAGTTTAATTTATGGGCGCGTTATCTTTCCGTGTTGACGGTTTTCGACTTAGTTTCTTAATTTGGATAATTAGTCACATTGTGACGTACACTTAGCGAACCAGATTTTTCGTTGCACAAATTTCTTCGTGGAACACTTAGGGATAATATTTGGGGTTGATTATAATTATTTGAAATTTTAGATGTGTTCTTGCACATATGATAATGGTACGTATGTTTCTATCATTCCATTTTTATAGAAATTTATTATTTAAAATTTTTTAAATACTGAATTTTCTGGGTTGCTACAAAGCTTCCTCCTCGAGATTCCTCTTTCCTCAGCCATCCTCTTTGTCTCCCAAAGCTCCAACAGCGAACTATGGAGCGATAGGGCCGAGTTTGGGTGTTTAGAGTTTGCTATTAGAGTCCCACCTTCCCTAGAACTCTACTCTTTCTAAATTTCGAATTTTCCTTAATTATCCTCCCTCTTTCCGCCCTTTATCTCCATAATGATGAACAGTCTATCCCCATGTAATTTAATTTAATCACATTTATATTTTGGTGATTAACAAAAGCATGTTATGTTGATAATTATCAAACCCTTGATTAAGGTCACTAACCTATTTTCTATAAGTCTTGAGCACAGGAAATATAACAAGGAAAATCAAACCAAATTGGTAAGTATCATTCTTACTAAAGCAACATTAAGATCAAGTATGATATTTCCCCAAGTACACATCGGTTTCTTTTATAAATTATGACGACTACAGTAGAACTGTAACGATTTCCTCATAACGGTTTCCTAAGTGCCTTATCGATTTCTTCATAGAATGAAACATCGTTTGAATTCAAAAGAAATCGTTTTCATAACGACTTGCTCTCGTAACGATTCCTTTAGTCATAGTAACGACTTGCTTTCATAACGATTCCTTTAGTCATCGTAACGACTTGCTTTCGTAACGATTCTTTAGTCATCATAACGACTTGCTTTCGTAACGATTCCTTTAGTCATCGTAACGACTTGCTTTCGTAACGATTCCTTTAGTTATCATAATGATTCCTTTAGTTGTCGCAACAATTTGCTATCGTAACGATTCCTTTAGTCATCATAACGACTTGTTTCGTAACGATTCCTTTAGTCATCGTAACGACTTGCTTTCGTAACGATTCCTTTAGTCATCGTAACGAC
Organism: Colocasia esculenta; assembly: GCA_014218235.1. Lineage (NCBI taxonomy): Eukaryota > Viridiplantae > Streptophyta > Magnoliopsida > Alismatales > Araceae > Colocasia > Colocasia esculenta. The sequence goes on from CM024761.1 coordinate 130,158,625, forward strand.
TTGCTTTCATAACGATTCCTTTAGTCATCGTAACGTCTTGCTCTCGTAACGATTCCTTTACTTATTGCAATGATTTGCTATCGTAAGGATTCCTTAAGTTATCGCAACGATTTTCTATCGTAACGATTCCTTTAGTGATCGTGACGATTTGCCTATCGCAACGATTGCTTCAAATATTATAACGATTTGCCTATCGCAACGATTGCTTCAAATATTATAACGATTTGCTTATCGCAACGATTGCTTCAAATAGTATAACGATTTGCTCTGCGCATCGACTTCTTAAGTAATCATAATGATTTCCTAATGATCAAAACGATTCTTTCATATCTCACAATGATTTGGTTTGGTTGCATAATGATTTCATAAGTCATAAATGCATCGATTCATATCAATCAATTTGACATATGACTTATCCCTTCAACGGGTTGAATAGTCAAAGTCTTCACACATATTCTTCTGTCAGCTGTGCATTTAATGAAGACTGAACGTATCTCTGCATGCATGCAGACGATATCATCCATTATCGTGTCTATTCTTATGCATCTTTTAGAATAGCAGAATAGCATTACTATTTTGATGAATATTCACACTAACATTGACTGACAATAAGAGACAGTTCAGCTGTCTATCATTCTAGCTTGCTTTGTGTGCAGGTCCTGGTCAGCTATTCATCTCACAACAATTGGACCTTGTAGAAGCAAAGGACACTTCAGAAGATCCTATCTCTTTGCGTGCACAAATGGATAAAGGACTGTTGACTGGAAGCTTCTAAGTGCCACTCAGTCTAACGTCTACCAAAAGCTAGAGGCAATGGATACTTCAACATTTAGATTTCAAATTGAAGATATATATATTGAAGAAAGGGCTCCAGAAGTAGTGATTCACATAGATTGAGAACGACAGTCATAGAAAACTCTCTGATCATCAAGTCTTCTACGAGTTCTCAAGAAAGAGCCAAGCCTCATTCCATTAGATTAGCTCTTTGCTCTCTGTATTGTTTGTAGATTTTCGAGAGAGCTTGTTTGGTTCTGAGAGTGAGCGTTTGTTTGTAGATCTCATTGCTCTCAGTCCCTAGCTTCAGATCTTGGCTTATCAAAGCTTGATCTAGGGGCTTAATCTCCTGCTTACTTGTTTCTGTGTGTGTTCCCTTCTGTTCTGAAGGAAGACCTGGTGGGGTATCCAGGGTGTTGTTCCTCTTCGGGCTGTGAAGAGAAGACCAGCTGGGCTGGGTGTTGTAGTGTCCATAGGGGGACTGTACCCTAGTTAGTGAAATCATGAGTTGTTGCTCAGGGACTGGTCGTAGGACTCCTGTGCAGAGGAGATCCAACCAGGATACATCTTGTGTTGTGTGATTGTCTTCGTGTGATTGTTGTTTCTCTTTACAAACACTAACAATCTTCAAAGTGTATTTCTCTGTGAACGTTTAGTAAACAGGTATTAGTTGATAATTTTAAAGTCCCATTCACCCCCCTCTGGGCTACCTATCTGGGCAACAAGTGGTATCAGAGCGAGTCTCTTCGACAAAGAAGAAGATCCAACGATCTGAAGAGTAAAGATCCATGGCAGCCCAAGGAAACATTGAAGGTCAGTCTGTCAACCGACCCCCTCTCTTCGATGGTGAAGACTACACTTACTGGAAGACCAGAATGGAGTATTTTCTGCAAGGATTCGACTATCAGATCTGGTCAATTATAGAAGAAGGAGATCTCGTTATCCTGAACTCAAGGCAGAACTGGACAGACGATGATAGGAAGAAGATCTCCCTCAACTATAAAGCTAAGAGCATTATGTGTTGTGCTCTCAGTAAGAAGGAATTCAACAGAGTTTCAGCCTGTAAATCCGCAATGGAGATGTGGGAAAAGCTCAGAATCACGTATGAAGGGACAGACAGAGTGAAAGAGACAATGATTGACATTCTTGTAACACAGTATGAAAGATTTCAGATGCAACCAGGTGAATCCATAACTCAAATGTTCAGTAGATTTATAGACATTACAAACGGCTTAGCTGGACTTGGGAGGACATATGAAATTGGAGATATGGTTAGGAAGATTCTCAGATCCCTACCACCCTCATGGACCCCAAAGGTAACAGTCGTTGAGGAAGCCAACGACTTGAAAAAGATGTCGTTGGAGAAGCTCATTGGGTCCCTTATGGCCCATGAGATCAACATGGAAAGGTTGGGAGAGTCCTCGAGTAGAAAGAAGCACTCAAATGCCCTTAAAGCTGAAGAAGACTCATCATATGAACTCTCAGATAACAGTGAAAGCAGCAAGGACAGTGAAGATGAAGAAGCAATGTTGTCCAGGAGATTACAATGCATCCTAGCAAAGAAGAAGAAGTTCTAATCTGAAGAAGACACTTCAAGAAACACAAGGAGTTCAAGAAATCAGAAGGAAAAGATCAGAAGAAGACCGAGCTGATATGTTATGAGTGTAAGAAGCCCGGACATATCAAGGCAGAATGTCCAAAGCTCAAAAAAGGTGAATACAAGAAGAAGGACAACTTCAGAAAATTCAGAAAGTACAAAAAGAAAGCAATGGCAGCTGCATGGGGAACAGTAGTGACTTTGACAGTGAGTCAACCCAGAGCAGTGAGAAAGAAGATGAAGCCAACTTGGCTTTCATGGCCAATATAGACGAAAAGGTAACCTCTGACTCCTCTTTTGTTCTTGCAATGATTCTAATTCATACAATTTAGAAGAAGCATTTAATGAATGTGATAAATATAGAAATGTATCTAAGTTACTAAAATCTAGTAAGAAGAAATTGCCTGTCTAGAAAACACAAACTCAGATTTAAAATCAGAAAATGAACAATTAGAAAAACAAGTATCTGAACTGAAAAGAAGAAATGATCTATTGTGTGAGGATCTAAAAGATAAGAATAAAAAATATTATATTAGAAAAATAGGAGAAATCAGATGAACTAAGAATAGAAATCAAAGCCTTAAGTGAAGAAAATGACTAACTGTCAAAGACGCTCAGAAATTTACTAATGGTAAAAATTCCTTAGTATTAAAAGGTGCTAGACGATCAGGGAAGAATAAACAAGGAATAGGATACACCCCTCCAGACAATGAAGAAACCATTATTTATCCGAAAATATATCCAACCCCTAAATTGTAACTGAACAAGAGACATCATATAAATCTAACTTTAAATACGCTTCATATGAAAAGTAACTAGAGTAACATGTTGCAGCCATTGCAACAAATTAGGACACACAAAAATAACATGTCCAACTAAGAGCAAGAAATGGGTAATAAAAGGAAAAATTGATGACACTAACCAACAAGGACCCAAAAAGAATTGGGTACCTAAAACTTAATGTTTCATTCAGGGTAACCTTTGAGCATCCAAATGGTATTTGGATAGTGGGTGCTCAAGGAACATGTTAGAAATATAAAGATTATTCTCTCATCTAGAAGCTGAAGAAGGAACAGTCACCTATGGAGACAATGGGAATGGGACTGTTATTGGGAGTGGATCTGTTGGCAGCAACAACAAAACTATTATTGAAGATGTTCTATGTGTCAACGGTCTGAAACATAACCCTATAAGTATCAGCCAACTATGTGACAAGGGACACCAAATCAAATTTCAAGAATCCAAGTGCAGCATTATGAAGAATGGAGCAGTTATTGTAACGTCGCGCGTTTTTCGGATCTTGTGGATCCTTTGTTAACGTGTGGGATAGTCAAGCTGTGACCAGTGCGACTTGTGTTGTGAGTTTCTTGTGGATCCTTAAAGGGTGGTTATGGATCTGTGTTGGTGTTCAGTGTGCTGGACATCAGCAGTGAGTGTGGCATCCAGGGTGTGATGTCGACTGTGTGTTGGCGGCAATGGTGTTTCCGTTAACATGTTCTTGGTGTCCATCGATGTAGACGTCAATGTTGAACTTGGCGGCAAATATGTGGACGCCTAGTTGGGGCGGTTTGGTTAGCGACGCAGAGGTTGACGTTAACTGTGGCGCCTGTGTTTTTAGGGCTGACACGAGCACTGTTCTTTCCCCACTCTCTCCTCTCCACTTTGCCCACCTTCACCCTTGAGCTTCTTCACGAGTTCTGATGGTTGGCGGGAGCACGTGGGAAGGCTGTGGTGCGCGTGGTAGCAGCAGATCAGGCGGGGAATGTCAAATTAGAGCGCGGTGTTCGTGGGGCGTTCCTCGGGTTTCGACGTAATTCAAGGTTCTTCGAAAGTTCAATCGCGTTTCTGAGGTAGGGACTGGACCCGTTGATTTCCCTGGTTGATTTGTTATGCTTTCCTTGCATAAAACGGATGTTAATTGGGTGTTGGGAAAATGGTCCTCATGTTGGAAATCGGGTGGTTTGATTGATCCATGTTTTGGATCTTGATTCTATGATTTAATTATAGTATGTAGATGTATGGGGAAATGTCTCCCCTTGTATTCTTACCGGTGGGGGCTAAGTGCCCGTATGACTGGCTTTGGGCCGGTCTGGGTTTGTATACCTGGGAGCTGAAGATCTGGGCATCAATATCGATTGACGTCGAGTTCTTTATTTGGATATTAACGGCCAGATGGTTAGCCGTTAATATCGGGTTATTTAGTGTCGACGGTAGGGGATAATGCCGTTTATTTATGGCGGACGACAATCGATGTTGCCGCCAACTTGTGCATGTATCAATGCATCGTGTTTACGTAGTTTTTCTGGTTATGAATATTATGTGGTTGATTGTGCATGGCAATGACAGGTGAGAGCCATTGCACGTGTTTCACTCATGGGGCGCATAGCTCTTGAAGTGGGCATCTTTTATGTGGTTAATATGTGATGTACGTAATCGGTTTGGTGTTTACGTAGTATGTGTGGTGTGTTGGCAATCGTGGCACTCTTGGAGTGCATTGTCCATGTGTTGGACGTGTGGTTTACGTGAATGTCGTATGGTAGTAAAGGTCACTATGTGACCAATGTCAGGTCGTGGCATTATTTTTAATATGATTTATATATGTGTTTGTGTAGACTAGCTTGTAGGTCGCGAGTGACCAGGACAAGCTATTCCTCACACGTGTATTGTGGTTTGTGTTAAATGTATAAGTCTTGTGGTTTGTGCTAGCAGTGTGGTGGTCCAGTGCCTATTCCAGAATGCCTCTCTAGTCGGGTACCCCAGGTTCTTTGTGAGCCAGGCACGTGTGCTTGTTGTGCTCGGGGTTTTGTCCGGTACAGTGTGGTACCGTCGAGGTCTGTGTCATCTTCCTGGACACCCTCACTCCTGTGCTTGAGTTGTACGTCCGGCTGAGGGAAAGACGACAGTAGGGCAGCGGCTTGTGTTGTGGGTGTGTAGTCGCTTGTAGCGCGCTCGTATTTGGGGGTGCGGACAAGTAGTCGACACTGGTCCCCAGCTAGTCCATTTCCAGTGCCTCACTTTAGGGTGCTCCGGCCAGAGACCCTAGAGGTGTCAGGCATGGGCTGCAGCTGTGTGTCTGCAGGTGTGGTGTTGGTGAATCTCCACAGTGTTTGATGTTCTTGTGGAGCGGCAGTTGGACCTTTCCTCCGTGACTGCGAGGCTGAGAGGTTGTTCTTGTGTTGTGTTGTCCGGGTTGGATACTGGCCTGATCAGCCAGTAGTCTGTTCCGTGTGGTGGTGTCGTTCTTTCAGACTCGTGCTTTGTCATTGGCTGTAGTTCGTGAGTTTGTGACTCGTGGTCGAGGTTTGACCAGTTCGAGGTGTGCCCTGGTGTTGGCATAATTGTGACTGAGTTGTGGTTTGGGACTTGCCGGTTGAGGTTTTTTATAATATTGTGCCTAAATAAAGGTATAATATAATTGTGGTTCAGTGTGGTGTTTATCACCTACTTGTACCCTTGTTCGGGTATTTGTGTTATGGTGGTGCTCAGAGTAGCAGGTACTGTACCTTCGTGGGTTACTGTGTAGTTTTCTGATGGTACATTGTGTACCAACCTTTTTAGGCTCTCGTGGGTTGTGGTAGTTTTGTGGGTTGACCTGCCACTTGTCGTATCCTATCCATTTTAAGTAGATCTTTGTTTATAATTTAATGTGAATAGTCGTAATTGTCAATTATGTTACCTTGTGGGTAATTCGCCGATGAGGCTTGTGGCCTAGGCATGTTGTGGTTTAGTAGAGCTGTGCTCTGTGGAGGCCCTGTGAGACCTTCCACTTGTTGAGTATTACCTTTTGGGTATGTTCCGATTATGGTTTTAGTGTGTGAAGGACTAGCTAGCTGTAGCCAGTCCTACCACTTATGTGTGGCACGTCGTCGTAGTGTGGTTGGGGTTTAATGGACTAGCACTTGGTTGGCTGTCCTAGTACCCACGTGATTGGGGTTCGCTGTGAAGCTTGTAGCCTGGGCAATGGTTTGCTTGTGTGGCATATAGCTTAGGCAACCAGTTGTTGTAGCAGTGTGCCAGTGAGACTGTGGTTAAGCAATTTAGTAGTTAGGCGACTAATGATATTATATTAGTCATGTAGTCCCACTCTCCTTCGAGGACTTATGTTTATTATCATGATTATGTTTAATTGTTATTTATTATTATGATGTGAGCATGAAATGGTTGGCTATTGGTGTTGCCAGTGAGACCCTCCGGGGTTGAGGTCTCTTCTGTTGGTGTTGAGAGATTTTTAGTGGTCCCTGCTAAGCCAGTGACTTGTTGAGGCTCACTCCCCACAGTTCTTTTCAGGTTTGCCATGTGTGTTGGCTTGCAGCGGCGTTGTGTCAGACTTGTACCACCAGTAGTAGTGTAGTAGTAGTGTTGTGTGAGCTTGTGCACCCTCGGGGTATGCCCCAGATAGTTGTACTTTAATTGGACATGTATTAATGTAATGAGACAGTTGTAAATTGTTATATGCAGGTATGAGCACTTGCACTTTTTATGTCTTATACTATTGTGGTTGTCTTTTATATTCTTACTGGACATTTGTGTGAGCTATCCCTTGCGAGACTTCGGTACGTTCGCGGGAGGCGGATCTGGATAAGGAGCCTTAATGGGCATAAATACCCCGGTCCGTCACAGTTATCTTGAAGCTAACATAGAAAAGAATCTATATGTTGTACCTTGATGAACTCAAAGTTCAGGACGTTTGTTTAGCATCCAGCAAAGAGTAGTCAACTAAGCTATGGCACAGAAGATTGGGCCACTGCAGTTTGGATGGCATGAACAAGCTCAGAAAGAGAAGTCTTGTGGAAGGTCTTCCAAAGGTCAGCACTAAAATGGATGGTATCTGTAGACCGTGTGCAAAAAGGAAGCACACTAAGAGTTCCTTCAAGTCAAAGACTGTGGTAACTACCTCTAAACCCTTAGAACTCCTTCACATAGATTTGTTTGGGCCAATGAGGACCACAAGTCTTGGAGGAAAGAGTTACAGTTTCATAATAGTGGATGATACTCCAGATTCACATGGGTGTCATTCTTGGAACACAAAGATGACACATTTGACAGTTTTGTAAGTTCAGCAGCAGAAAGGTGCAAAGAGACAAGAAGGACTGCATTGTTGGAATCCGGTCAGATCATGGAGGAGAATTCCACAATGACAAATTTGCAAATTTCTATGATGACCAAGGGATTGAGCAAACTTCTCAGCACCAAGGACACCACAGCAGAACGGAGTTGCTGAAAGAAAGAACAGAACTTATTGGACATGGCAAGAACAATGCTGTCAAAATATAATTTGCCAAGATATTTTTGGGCCGAAGCAGTGAATACAGCAAGCTATATCATCAACAGGGTGATGATCAGGACCATTCTAAAGAAGACTACCTATGAGCTGTACAAGGGAAAGAAGCCAAAGATCAATCACTTCAAAACTTTTGGATGTCCATGCTTCATTCACAACAACGGAAAAAGAGACATTGGTAAGTTGGATGCCAAATCAGATGAAGGTATCTTCATGGGATATGCTTCTAAACCAAGGTTATAGAGTATTTAATAAGCGTACACTATTGATAGAGCAATCTGTGCACATTATCTTTGATGAAACTAACCCTTCCTTGAGAAAGGAAGAAGATAGTGACGTTGATAATGTAGATGATTTGTCCAAGAAGTTAAAGAACACATCAATTGAGGACAAGGAAGATCCACCTCTGGAAGACCTACAACAAACAGACATTGAACATGAAAATCTTCCAAAGGAATGGAGATACAAGAAAGATCACCCACCTGAAAACATCATTGGTGATCTAACTGTAGGGGTAAGAACAAGTGTAATGTAATTCATGTGATTACCTAGCTTCTGTTTCTTCAAATAGAGCATAGGACAGTCAATGAAGCTCTTTTGATGAATCTTAGATTTTAGCCATACAAGATGAACTGAATTAGTTCAAGAGAAACCATGTATGGACACTTGTTCCTAGACCTTCAGATCATCCAGTTATTGGCACCAAATGGGTGTTCAGAAATAAATTGGATGAAGCTGGTGTGATATTAAGAAATAAGGCCAGGTTGGTAGCTCAAGGCTATTCCCAAGAGGAAGACAAGGATTTCAATGAAACCTATGCACCTGTAGCTAGACTTGAGGCTATTAGAATCTTACTTGCATATGCATCTGCTCTAGATTTAAAATTATTTCAAATGGATGTCAAATCCACATTTTTAAATGGCTTTATTAAAGAGGAAGTTTATGTGGAACAACCTCCGGGTTTTGATGACACAAATTCCTAATCATGTCTTTAGATTACATAAAGCTTTATATGGTTTGAAACAGCACCTAGGACCTGGTATGAAAGGCTTAGCTCATTTTTACTGAACCATGGTTTCACTAGAGGTCAAGTAGATAGTCATTGTTCATCAAATCCAAAGTTAAACACATATTACTTGTGCAAATTTATGTAGATGATATAATTTTTGGATTACTGATGAATCTCTTTGCAAGTTTTGAAAAGTTAATGCAGGGAGAATTCGAAATGAGCATGATGGGGGAGCTCAACTATTTCCTTGGACTACAAATTAAGCAATGAAAAGATGGCACCCACATCTGTCAAGCCAAATACACCAAGGAGCTCTTAAAGAAGTTAAGATTCGAAAATGCCAAAGTACAACAACAAAGATGGACAGTGACAAGGATGGTAAGAAAGTAGATCAAAAGATCTACAGAGGTATGATATGTTCTTTACTTTACTTAAAAGCTAGCAGACCTGATATTTTATTTAGTGTTGTATGTGTGCTAGATACAAGAAGATCCTAAAGAATCTCATCTAATTTCGGTAAAAGAATCTTTAATACTTATCCAGAACTCATGATCTAGGTATATGGTATCCAAAATCATGTGAAGTCAATTTAGTAGGATACTCTGATGCTGACTATGCTGGATGCAAATAGATAGAAAAAGCACCAGTGGTTGTTGTCAATTCCTTGCAGGATGTCTGATATCCTGGTCCTCCAAGAAGCAGAATTCAGTAGCACTATCGACAGCTAAAGCTGAGTATGTTGCTGCTGGAAGTTGTTGTACACAACTCCTATGGATAAAGCAACAACTTGAGGACTATGGGCTACGCATCAAGTCAATCCCACTACAATGTGACAACACAAGTGCTATAAACTTAACCAAGAATCCAGTACAACACTCAAGGACCAAACACATTGAGGTTAGATATCATTTTATTCGTGATCATGTACCTAATGGTAATATAGAAATTTCTTTCATTGATACAAATAATCAGTTAGCAGACATCTTCACAAAAGCCTTACCCGAAGGAGGTTTACTTCTCTAGAAGGGAATTGGGCATGTGCAAATTGTGAAAGATTTATTTGCTAAACCTGAGATATTAATTTTCAGAGCTTAAATTAATTATTCTCCTTGAAAGTGAGCAAAATATCTCAATTATCTCTCATTTATTCTATCTGGCGTAAATACTCCTGTCGGTTCATTATTTGTAACTCTTTATTTCTTTCAAATTGGAGCTTTGTCGTTTTCCCATAAAGGCACATCCCATTTTGAAAAAGCTTTTATTCTTTATTTCACAATCTCGAAATCTGTGTGGGAACGATTCCTCTTCCCTCTTTATCTCTTTCGTCCTCTTGCCTAAGGCGATACCCTATCGACCCCGGCATCGACTTTCCTCAGATTTGAAGCCTTCAACCTCTCCCGACAGAAATTTCTTGAGGGTTCTTCCTCAATCACCCTTCCAGTCCTTCAGAACCTTTCCCTGCTAGATTCCATGGCCTCTACACCATTTCCGTGGGGGTACACCGTTGCGTTCCTCACCGCAGATCAGCAAGCTAGGTTCGCGTCAGTCAAGGCTAAGCTTTGTGGTCACAAGGCAGTAGATTTGGCAGACCTGGAGAAGAATGGCATGGGCAGTTTAGTTGAAGCTCTGCAGAAGTTAAAATGGATGAAGATTGCAACCCTGTCTGAAGTAAGTTATCTGTATCTTGTGAAAGCCTTTTATGTTTGTTTGAAGACTGAGGCGGATGGGACCTTGACATCCATGGTCAAGGGTACCCAGATCAGGATCACCAGGGATTGTTAGCCTCTCTGTTTGAAGTCTCCACCACTGGTCACAGTGGAGTCCACTCTGTGGACACTCAAGTCAAGGGGCTAGGGATTATTGGTTCGGATTTCAGGCTGAAGGATGGAAGCTGGATATCAACCAGCTTAGTGCGTTAATCGGTATTGCACTTCATTATTGTCAGATTATTGTTCCTAGAGTGCATCTTTCTCTACCTGCGCCAGGGTAGATTCTGACCTGATGTTCTGGGCCATCCAGAACTAGGAAATTAACACTGCAAATTAATAATTGAAAGGATGAAGTTTGCCAGTTCTCAGGTGTGGGACACCAAGAGTAAGTTGAATATCTCACTACCTTATGCCCATCTCTTGACAAGAATTTTCCAGCATTTTGGCATTAGCGTAGTTGGTGATGTTTCTGAGAAAATGGGCCAAGCCATCAGGTCCAGAATTTGAGAAAGAGTGGATTTTCAGTTGTGAATAGTGTATGGTCAAAGACTGGTGCGGTTGAGGGTGAAGCCATCATTGTGAAGCCCAAGAGGACCTAGAACCAGTAGCAGAAGCAACGACAGTGGTTGAGCCAGAAGAAGCAGCCATTGATCAAGTAGTTCCAGCAGCAGTGACAGTAGCAGTAGAGGAAGAAGCCAGCAGAAGGAGAGGACATTCCTCCTGACTTCATTGAGCCGTTGGGCAATCTCCAGAGGATCCTCTTCCATCTTCCCAAGTAGCCACTCTACTTAGGAATGCACTGGACTCCATTTCTCAGGAGGAGCAAGTTGCAAGTGAATCTCTTGTAAAAGAATCTGTGGAAGAAGGCCACATGAAGAAATGGTCATAGAAGAAGCTCCAAGCCAGCAGGAGCACGTATCAGTTCAAGTAGCAATGAATGGAGATGCTCCCATTGAGGGGGAGCATTCAGTAGCAGAGGATTTTAGGGAGAAGTGTTGTGGCATCAGGCCACACTGAAGTTCCTTTAGAAGACCTCCCAGTCCAATCAGAAGCAGCAGCAGTAGCTCAACCCAATGTTCCTATGGAGATTGTGGCTGAAGAAGAAGAAGTAAGTGTTGAAAAGGGCAGTGAGACTCAGGGAGAGGAAATGAAAACCCCCAGAAAATCAGTTCAGAGAAGGAGAAACTGCAAGCTCCTCAGACTCTGAAGATGATGATGGTGATCTTCAGGCACCTGTGGACCAAGCAAGGGAGAAAGGAAAGGAAGTTCCTCTCCTTGCGGATACTCCATATCAGAGGTCCCGAGTCAGAAAATTGTAATACATTTGAAGCCTGTGATAGAGAGGTTGGATGCTCAAGGAGAAATCTTATGCTCATTGCAATCTGATGTAAACTCCATATTCATGAGCCAGGCATCAGCCACCAAAGAGCTATCCCAAGTAAGAAATGCTATGAAATGGTTCAACAAAGAAATGGGAAGCATGAAGTCCATGCTCTCTGAGATTTTGAAGTAGTTGGAGCTCAAGCTCCTCCTCCCCCTCCAGTCAGCCTTCTAAAGGAAATGAAGAAGAGGTTGCCAGGCCATTAGGGCCATCAGATCAAGAGTATGGGCCTTCAGGGCCGGAAATTGTTTCTCAGGCAGCAGTTGTAGAGTCTGGGCCATCAGGGCGGAAATTGTTTCTCCGGCAGCAGCGTGGAGTCTGGGCCTTCAGGGCCATCAGATCAAGGATCAGGCCATCAGGGCCAGTTGGTCTAAGCAAATTTTGGCAGAAGAAGCAGCAGTCGCTCTAGAGCCCCCAGCTCCTTCACCTACTCAGACACCTGCTCCTTCCTCTCCACCTTCGGCCTCCACTGCTCCACCTGCTCCTCAACCCTTCAAGCAACCTCAACCCAGAACCATCTCCTCTCCTCCCCCATTTCCCACACATTCCTCTTCACCTCCTGTCTCTCACATTTCTCCACCTCCTCCTCTTAGTGAGGTTCCTCCAGCATCTTCAGCTGGAGCCTCCTCCTCCTCTGGTCCCTCATTCTTTGGACCCTCTGAACCTACCTCTTCCACCCCACATTCTCTACTTCATCCTAATCCTCCTCCCTCCTTCATTACAATCATTCCAGAGGGAGCTCAGATTGATGGTCCCTACCTTAGGGCCATCAAGGATGAGTTTGAGAGGAAGCCATTCTCCGATCTGTCCTCAAGGTTGGAGAACATATTCATGGGATAGACTCTTCTAGTCCTGTACATAAGAAAAGAAAAACCTCCTCTTTTTCTAACTCCTCTTCAGTTTTGTATCCTCCTCTATGGTTTTACTGACAGAGGTCACCAAGAATAGACTCTTTACAGGGAATTCCTCTCTAAGGTGGTTTTTGCTTCTATCTTCAATCTTCCTCATCAAAATCTCACAGACTATCTAACACCATCTTACCTTACACTTCTCTTTCCAAATTCCTCAAAACTAAAATCTTTTCTTCAGCCGAATCCCAAACTGAAGAAAATGGGGTCGCTCAAATAAAGCTCTCTACAATAGGTTTTTACTTGCCAAATCTACCAGATTCCCTCCTAGGGACCATACCCTAACCTTGTCTGAATGGTTCCTGATCCACCACAAGGACTCTTGGGCCCGTTCATTCAGAAGGAGATAAAGCTGATCAGGCACTTCAAGATGTTTAATGATTATCGATATCTTCATCATTGCCTGAAGTCCAGTTGGGTCAGTTCCGACAGGTCATCCAAAGTGGCTCCTCTCAAGCACTGAAGCTATCCAAGTAGACTTTTCACTCTTCAATTGCCTGAGGCTACCTTCCTTCCCCCTCTCCACTCTCTAATAATGGATTCCTCTGTAGGCTCAATCATTTTTAGCATTTTGCCACAGTCATGGGCAGAATTAAGGTCCAGAAGGGGTATCTGGTGGCTTTCCACATATTCCTGTTTCGAGAGTATCACCAGGGCCATGTCAGTGCTGAAGTTCTTGCTCCTGCCCTGTCAGAATGTGAAAGATTGAACACTAAAGATTGGATCAGATTCTATCCTCTCTCTGCACAGCAACTTTCTGATCTGAATGAATCTCGTGCCAGGGTTGGTGAACCTCTCATCTCAGAAGCTACTTTCCTGGATATGAACTCCATATACCCTGTCAATGATCCCTATCTCACTTGGGTTGAAAGGTACAAGGTTTATGTAGCCATGCACCAGGATATGAAGCACAAGCAGATATTCTACCCTGTCACTCTTGATCAGTTTCTTGCTTGTGCCAGTTTTGCAAAAGTCAGCTTCTTTAAAATGGATTTGGATCGTGATTCCTATGCAAGTTTTCCTTGAGAAGCAGTTGGCCCTTCAACTCCGTAGGATGGCTCCCTCTATGGGACCAACCTATTCGTATCTCTTGGGGTTTTCAAGCCATTTTTTAAGAAGCAGGAAGAGCAGGCCTGGGAAATAATTTCTCATTATGCCTCTCTCTTGTCCCCTGCTCATTATCTCCTTGTACCTTCTCAAAATTAATACAATACACTCTTTGTGTGCTCTTTACTTTTTCTTGTTCCTCTTCTTTGTCTCAGTCCTATTTCTTTTGCTTAATGACAAAGGGGGAGAACTATTGCAAGCTCTAAAATACATATGGTGAGCTATTGCAAACAATTTTTGAATTTAAATGTAAACTTATCGGTGCTATTTACTGAAGTTTATTGAAGTTTTGTCATCACCAAAAGGGGGAGATTGATGAACAGTCTATCCCCATGTAATTTAATTTAATCACATTTATTTTGGTGATTAACAAAACCATGTTATGTTGATAATTATCAAACCCTTGATTAAGGTCACTAACCTATTTTCTATAAGTCTTGAGCACATGAAATATAAAAAGGAAAATCAAGCCAATTGGTAAGTATCATTCTTACTGAAGCAACATTAAGATCAAGTATGATATTTCTCTAAGTACACATGGTTTCTTTTATAAATTATGACGACAGTAGAACTGTAACGATTTCCTCATAACGGTTTCATAAGTGCCAATCGATTTCTTCATAGAATGAAACATCGTTGAATTCAAAAGAAATAGTTCTCATATAGACTTGCTCTCGTAACGATTCCTTTAGTCATCGTAATGACTTGCTTTCGTAACGATTCCTTAGTCATCGTAACGACTTGCTTTCGTAACGATTCCTTTAGTCATCATAACGACTTGCTTTCGTAACGATTCCTTTAGTCATCGTAACGACTTGCTTTCATAACGATTCCTTTAGTTATCGCAACAATTTGCTATCGCAACGATTCCTTAGTTATCGCAACGATTTGCACCGTAACGATTCTTTAGTCATCGTAACGACTTGCTTCGTAACGATTCCTTTAGTCATCGTAACGACTTGCTTTCATAACGATTCCTTTAGTCATCGCACACTTGCTCTCGTAACGATTCTTTAGTTATCGCAACGATTTGCTATCATAACGATTCCTTTAGTGATCGTAACATTTGCCGATCGCAACGATTGCTTCAAATATTATAACGATTGCCTATCGCAACGATTGCTTCAAATATTATAACGTTTACTTATCGCAATGATTGCTTCAAATAGTATAACTATTGCTTTGCGCATCGATTTCTTAAGTAATTATAATGATTTCCTTAATGATCTCAACGATTCTTTCATATCTCACAACGATTTGCTGTTTGGTTGCATAACGATTTCATAAGTCATAAATGCATCGATTTCATATCAATCAACTTGACATATGACTTATCCTTTCAACGGGTTGAATAGTCAAAGTCTTCGCACATATTCTTCTGTCAGCTGTGCATTTAATGTAGACTGAACGTATCTCTGCATGCATGCAGACGATATCGTCCATTATCGTGTCTATTCTTTATGCATCTTTTAGAACAGCAGAATAGCATTACTATTTTGATGAATATTCACACTAACATTGACTGACAATAAGAGACAGTTCAGTTGTCTATCATTCTAGCTTGCTTTGTGTGCAGGTCCTGGTCAGGTTATTCATCTCACAACAATTGGACCTTGTAGAAGCCAAAGGACACTTCAAAAGATCCTATCTCTTGCGTGCACAAATGGAAAAAGGACTGTTGACTGGAAGCTTCCAATTGCCACTCAGTCTAACGTCCACCAAAAGCTAGAGGCAACAGACACTTCAACGTTTAGATTTCAAATTGAAGTATATATATTGAAGAAAGGGCTCCAGAAGTAGTGATTCACATAGACAGAGAACGACAGTCATAGAAAACTCTCTGATCATCAAGTCTTCTGCGAGTTCTCAAGAAAGAGCCAAGCCTCATTCCATAGATTAGCCCTTGCTCTCTGCATTATTGTAGATTTTCGAGAGAGCTTGTTTGTTCTGAGAGTGAGCATTGTTTGTAGATCTCATTGCTCTCAGTCCCTAGCTTCAGATCTTGGCTTATCAAAGCTTGATCTAGGGGCTTAATCTCCTGCTTACTTTTTCTGTGTGTGTTCCCTTCTATTGTGAAGAAAGACCTGTGGGGTATCCAGGGTGTTGTTCCTCTTCGGGCTGTGAAGAGAAGACCAGCTGGGCTGGTGTTGTAGTGTCCATAGGGGGACTGCACCCTAGTTAGTGAAATCCTGAGTTGTTGCTCAGGACTGGTCGTAGGACTTCTGTGGAGGATATCCGAACCAGGATACATCTTGTGTTGTGTGATTGTCTTCGTGTGATTGTTGTTTCTCTTTACTAACACTAACAATCTTCAAAGTGTATTTCTCTGTGAACATTTTTAGTAAACAGGTATTAGCTGATAAATTTTAAAGACCCATTCATGCCCCCTCTGAGCTACCTATCTGGGCAACACATAATAGGGTTGGGAAGAGATCCAAATTCGTGGGTAGAGAGTTAGGGTAGGTTTTGAACTCTCTTTTGGATATGTACAACTCATTTAATATTTATTAAATCCCTTTACTAATTACCACTAATTTTATTCCGAATTTAGCTTAATTACCACCCATCTCATGATGGGCTATCCCTATTTGGGCCCATTATTTTGTATTTAAGCCATTTACACAACCCATTAGGGTTTCAACTTAATGAGCTTGGTTTAATTCCCTTTTATTTCACTTATTTCTCATTTATTCTAATTAAATCTATTTATTTCATTTATTAAATAAAATTTTTATTTTATTTAAGATTTAAAAATCAAGGTTGCTACAAAGCAGCTCTCTCTGATGACTCTTGCTTGCAAATTTAGATTGGAGTTCAGTGTGTAGCTGGTTGATGTGTGAGTTGGTATTCTTGTTCAAACTCCGGCTTCTACATATGAGCTTCAAATATCTTCTTGTTTGAAAGTAACCGTTGGAAGCTAGCCGTTGAAGGATATTCGATTGAAAAGAGGCTATGAGCTTCCTAGGTGTCCATGAGATCTTCAGCTCTTCAGAATCCAAAATCTTCAGGCTATGTAGGTAGCTTCATGGCTTGATAGACAGTTTTATTAATATTCTGTAAACTCCATGCTCAAGGCTGAAAGCTAAGAATGCTGCATTAATTCTCTGAAAACCTGAAAGGACACGACAGACAGGGATACCTCCATACTTTCGCAGGTATGTAAGATAAAGAAAATATAAAGCAAGAATGAGCTCAGACAGACAGAAGTTCAGAGCATTTAAGGATCAAATAGATAGTTGTATGGGGAATACAAAGTCTTTTCCTGAAAGTCATAGTGTTCTAACAATGGTAGGTGAGCTCTGACAGATAACCCATGTTGTTTATACCTACCAATGCATATCATCTGTCAAGTTGGAAAGAGCTGAGCTTCTGACAAAAAGCAAGAGATCAAGTTGTTTAATTGTTTTAGATCTTTAAATAAAAAATCATGGTAATTTTGAATAAAATTTTTCTTACCTAACAAAATATTTAAAAATGTGTCAGCAAGTAAAACATTATTCTGTAAGATATGTAAGTGTTATTCATTCTGTAAAGAATCCCATAGGGATAACAAATAACTTGAGATAAACAAGATTAAGGTTTCATGGATTCTGTGGAATGACAAATTCATACAAAAATTACTTAAGTATCAGTACATAGAAGTTGATATATGATACTTCGACTTTTATGGAGTCGAAGTCAAAGAAAATAGAACTTCGACTATACGGAACTCACAGAGAATCAAACTTCGACATCTGAGGAGTGGGAGTAAGAGATAGACACTTTGACTTCTGAGAATTTGGAGTAAGGTACAACAAAAACATAATTCGACTTTTTGAAAGTCGGAGTGAGAGCAAGACAAGTCATACTTCGACTTTCCAAGAGTCGAAGTCCGGGAAGGCTTCAACTTTTCAGAAGTCAGAGTAAGTAAAGATAATGGACTTCGACTTTTTGGAAGTTGGAGTAAGTCCAACTTCGACTGTCAAGGAGTCGGAGTAAGGCTCAATAGATAATAATTAGTACAAGACTTTGACTTTTGAGGAGTCGGAGTCATGCTAGACTTCGACTTTTCCAGAGTCGGAGTACTACCAGTTTCTTCATCAATTGTAGCAATACTTCGAATTTTCTCGAGTCGGAGTCCGGAGTTGAAGTATGATATACTATATATGCTGTGATCTTAGAGATTTTTTCGTCAGTGTTGATACATTGATTCTGTATAAGCATAAATTTTGGCTAAGATATATTACAGTATGTATATGAAAGCCTTTGTATATTAAATTTTCATAAATGGTAGTAAAAAGGTATTTAAAGTATATTAAAAGGTTTGTCATAGCAAAAACATTATGATAAATGCTTAGCAATATTTTTAGGGATGTTCCGAACAACAACGTCTTCCATGTCTCCATGCTAAGGAACTATGTGTAAGAACCTACTCATATCGTACGCCATGATGATATGGTACTATATAAGGACTTGACATATGAGAGAGCCAATCAAGATCTAAGATTGGAAGTTACAATAGCTCAAAAACCATTCCATACTAATGGTGAATGCTCAATGGAGTATATGTGGAGTAGAAGAAGCCACGTGGGAACTTGAAGGGACAATGAGGCATCACTACCTCGAGATATTTGGTAAGACACTCTCCATATCTTGTTCCTATGAATTTAGAGAACTAAATTCCTTTTAAAAGGGCAAGGATGTAGCGACCCAAGTTATTTAAATAAATATCAAATTATAGTTAATTAAATTCTAAATGAGTTAGCTTAAAATACAATAAAAGAAACAGACAATGGGCTAAACCAATGGTCCATAATAGAGTTATTAGGCCAAAATAGGAGTTAGAATAATATAATATTAGACATTATTATTAAATTAACAATGGTCATTATCTCTTTATCTAAATGGGCAAGATAAGCTTAAATAACACCATAATTACCTAAATTAGAGTCCGATCAGTATCCTTACAAGCTAACCACGTTTTCCCATGCCTATCCCAACCCAATTACAGATTGGAAGGCCAAGGGATAGAGATTAAAATGGAAAACTTATAATTAGAAGGAGTTAAAGTTATATTACAAAATAAAAAACCAATTGCTATAAATACACCCCAATTCTCCTCTTGGCCAACCCTATAGTTGTTGGGAGGCTTTCATGGACGTGAAGGTAAGGCTAAAAGAGGAGGATTTCATGGGAAGAAGGAGCCCTATGAGATCTATAAGAAGTTCTTCACGTTCTAACCCTAGTTTCTCAATTTCGTTCAAAGGTAGGTAATCTCTCATACTAAATCTAATTAAACCTCTCTATAGGTCCTTCTTAATGTCAGAAATGAAAGACATATCTTTTCCCCAATTTCTATCATCCATCTTGTAAGTATTTTGCCTTTAAAAATCATGAACATGCTTGTACCTGACCCCTTGTTCTTTCTCTCTATGCATGTTCAATCAATATCCACACATCTATTTTATGATCTATGTATGTTTATAAGCCTGTTAGCATTGCTCTGAAACTAGTTTGGCAATTTTTCATGCTTCCTCCAATGAGTTTTAAGTATTTAATTATGTATCTATCATTCTGGGTTCACTGTGCTGAGAACGCGGTGGACACAGAGACTGCCTCCTTAACATGGTTTAATGATATGCGACATTAAGAAGGTGTTCGAGTGACACACCATGTTAACTTGGGTGATAGCGGTGGGTACCCCGACTGCCTTCTGAATGCGTCCAAGCCCTGACCACATTCAAACTTTGAGTCTGGATAGCCTAAATATCATGAAAATTGTGCCTTAATCTGTGGAATAATTATTGTTTAGTTTTTGTTAAGTCTTTAATGCACTAACAAAAGATTATTATAATTAAAGATGTGATTATTCTTTTTAATCCACAAGATCTCTCTCATATCTATGATTCTTTTAAAATTGTATACCCTCTTTTAAAGGCCATCCATTATGTAATAAAGGACTTGTTTTCAATTTTTATCGCCATTTTGGAACACTGTTAACACTGCTCCGTTGTTCTAAAAGTTCTCTACAATGCCGCGCAAAACATTTGAACACCTCTCTTGACTTGTGAGAACCCTCCGTCAGATATTCGTCTTGTTGATATGGAACTCTTACTCCAAGGCCTTCGTAAGTTTTTGTGAGCCTAGAATTCATCTAGGACGTCGACCTTGTTGTACCATTAACATCTAAACACCTCTAGGGACCATGTTGGACCTGTAAGGCATGATCAAACCAGCTTGTAGAATGTCTCTGTGAAAGGTCCCTCCTTGATGATCATGTTCTTAATGTGGTAGATAGGAGGACTGTGACTTATCTGTTAACGCGCCTGACCCCTCGACCACATACTGGTTGGGTCCAAGAGGTAGATTGCATTCTCTACTAGCCTGTCAGTACACCGAGTGTACTATCTACAATAGTCACTATCGTGGTTTTTTGTGTTGTTTCTCGTGCATGCCCGTTTAAGTTTATGGTTAATATAGGAACTCTTATCTCATGACTCTCTCTCTCATCTATTCTTGTTAGTTCATGCTCTCATCTATTCATCTACTATTCTTGGTATGCTATATGGTCATGGCTAATTGTCTGAAGATAAGAAACATGACTAATGCTTGATAATATAAAGGCCCAGTCAGGTTCTAGGAGGTGTGCTCGAAAATGCTATTTATCCTGTGGGAGTTAATTGACCAGGGTGTCTGGCATTAAACATAAGTGCTATACTTTCTCGATTATCTATGACAATCAAAACTCATGAAAGTGCTAGACTATACTCGTTACATGACTTGACTTGAACCATACGTGCTATATGGCCATTACTTTCTCTTGCTCTATACTCAATGTACTTGCATTTTTTACCATCATTCTATTACTTTTGACTTCACTTGACATGATATGACACTCTACTCTTTAGTTACTCTGCTTGTTAACACGTTAATCACATTAAGCATGTTTGATCAAGAGATATAAAACCTACTAGGCGTTATCGCTCATCAACTGCTATCTCTGAGTATTTCAGGTGAGTATGGCGATGAAGACAACACATACGTGGACGGGGATAACCAAGAGAGAACGAGTGTCTCTGATGGAGTCTAGCGTGGAAAGAAGTTACCTTAGCATCATAGTAGTGCATTAGACTAGTATAATAGTCAGTTTAAGTTTTCTTTGATGTAAGGTGTCAATGGATCCTATGTATTGGCTTTGAATTAGTGAATGTAATGGACAATGTTGATTGATTATGAATAAAAGTTAGTTGATTTCTATTACTCAATTATCCAATGGTTTCATGTCTATTGCTCTAAAATCGCACTGTGCAACTGTCCGTCCCTATATTGCGCATCAGGGCATGACAAAAAGAGTGATAGCTTATTCTAGATAATTTTCAATATTTAGTAAATGATAATGAATTATTTTTCTGAGCACCCCGAAGTACTCATAGTTAGAGTATGAAAGGAGTGCTAGATTGTCTTAAATAATTCAAAATTTTAGTGAATGCTAATGAGTGATTATTCCATAATGTTAATGAGTGGTTGTACTTTGTAATTCTAATGATATTGTAGATTTTATATAATTACTCTTGCTATATGTTAATGTTCTACTTGCACTTGAACTCTTCATATTGTCTCTCTTTTACTTGATAGATTAGTACTTATTCATATCTTCTCATCTTAATATTGTTTATCAATTTTGGTTTATATCACTACCTTGTGATTAGTACATTCTAACATGTTAAACAGTTAATCACTTTAAAAATGCCTAGATAAGAGACGTAAATCCTACTTAACTTTATGCTCATCCTACCTACTTATAGTTTTTAGGAGATTCTAATGAGGATACGGACACTGACAGGGACGGGCAAGTGTGAAGAATAAACAATGTTGTCCAATTTATCTCGGAGTCATAGCATAGTCTTTATTTCTAACAAGTTAAATGTAAGAGTTATTAATGTGCCTACATTGGACTTGATAGCATTGATGTGATAGTTAGTGATTTTTATATCAATAAAATTATGATTTATGTATTACTCCTAATGTTGTCTCTTAGAAATTAGTGTTGCTCTGAATAACGTAACTGAATGATTCGCATATCATATTTCATGTCCCAAAATTGCGTGTCGAGACGTGACATATGTTGTCATGTCTCAGAAGATATATACTCCATTTACTCCTACAACATATTTAGTTACAAAGGATCTTGGAGTATGTTGGTTTCCCATTCTCTGTAGCAAGTTGGATATATTTGAAGTATACGTTTCAGCTTGAGGAGGAGTGTTAAATTAATGTTTAGTTATAGTTGTTATTAGTGGGCCTACATTAGATTATAGTGTGCCTAGAATACAACCTATTACGTAATCAGGTGTAAGAAACCCTTGGTTGTCAATTAATTTAGGCTAGTTTTGACTCTTCTTCCGAATCAACAAAATTGACATCGTTAGAGAATAAAAGATAGAATAGAAAGCACTAGTATCGGTAGAAGAAGATGATATATTAGACTGTTTAACATCATTTCTACTATGTTTTCCCCGTCGTTCGACTCTAAAATCACATTTTTGGAAAGTAAACTTACTGTTCTGAATTTGCAAGCACAGAAATCTAGAAAGTTTCGGAAGGTCATGTAAGTAACATCCAGCATGCATGGGTCTCTACTTGCTTAAGCACGTGTGAGGGCATTCATGTGAATTTAGTATGTTTTCTATTGAGTTTATAATATATTGCAATATTTCAGCACTGTATAAATTGGAAGATTGAGGAGGTTTCTATCTTGATGAGAAACAGAGATGTCTCTGTAGAGTATAGTCCTACATTGAAAAAGGACAAAAATCTCTTATACTTATAATAGTGGTGTTCTCTTCACTAATCATCTTCAAACTTTAAGTTGGATGGCTTGATAATATTTAAATCTAATATGGTATCACAGTATAAGATTGGAGCCAACCCCACTCCTTCCTACCCCCACCAACTAATCTCTACAACCCATCTTAACTGTGAAGAGTGTTTCGAACTGCGATTTTGTGACTTCAATAGTCTCCGTGCAGTTGTACCAAAAGAAACAATGGTTAGGGAATTGATAGGCTAACAGGTCCCTGTCTCTGTGTGTGGTCCCTTTGATACAAGTAACATGGAATTTCTAGAGAGATGGAGACAGGTAATGCGTGGGTAGCTGATTGGAGTTCTTCAGCAGGAGGGGACCAATGCACACATGTGTGCCACCTGTCAGCTTCCAAGTACAGGGAACATACACATTATTAGAATAGTCTAACATTATCGAAGAGACAGTGAAATGTGTTTAAGATGATAGAATCAACAATAGTCTTACATTATAAAAGAGAAAGTGAAATGTAGTTAAAATGACAGAACATAGAATGGTCTCACAGTATGAAAGAGAAAGTGAAATGTGTTTAAAATGATAGAACACTCTCTACTCGGTGTTAAGTCATTTTGAGTTGGTTGCTCTAATATGATATCTGAGCCTATGTTATAATCTGAGCTGTGCATTTTATATCTATTATAGTTCATGTGAACATAGACCTGCAACATATCAGGAGAGATTAGAAGAGTCCTGCATAGGTCAAAAAGACAAAGTAAGAAAAGTATGATACGTTTAAAATGATTGCATCCTTCCGAATCTCTATTTAAAGTTTTATGCTGGATAGTTCAATGGACCCTTTTGAGTTTTAGACCCCGCAATTATCTGAAAATGGAGTTCCACCGAATGCTCCGATGCTTCTTTACCACTTAATACCCATAGTTTATTGTGGACATCAAAAAAGAAGAAGCAAAATAGAGCAATATAGGCCCATTTATTGGCCCTTATCTAATGGCCCAAGCACCCCCATACAAGGGGTCATTTTAAGAGACTTTTAACCTCTCCAATATAAAAGGCATCCCTGCAGAAAGCTAAAGGAGAGAGGGGCAGTGCGTACAAGGCTTTTGGGGGGCTGCTTGGAAAGGAAGGGAGTGGAAGAGAGAACCAGAAGAAGAAGGGGGCTGGGTTCTTGGGGTCTCCTACGCAGCAAGGAAGAGGAAGAGAGGCAAGGCCAAGAGAAGAAGGGGTTTTGCTGTTTCTCGGGGTTCCTGGGCTGCACAAGAAAGAAGCAAGGAAGAGAAAACGGTTGCTGCTGTTTTTTTTTTAAGGTTTCTTGGGGGTGTATTCCAGAAAAGATACAAGAGGGATAGGAGAGAGATAATTTAGGAAAGGGAGGAGAAGAGGAGGAGGGCAGGGTTCCTCATATGCTCTTCCTATTCTCTCTTTATTTATGTATCTTCTCCTTTCTCATATCATATAAAAATATCTTCCTCCCCATGAGATCTCGTTTTTTGTGCCCTTTGGATGTTCTCCCCTCCCCTTTCTTGGTTTGTTTAATGCTCCTTTCCATTCCTTTTTTTACATAAGTAGTACTTGATGGTATGATGAAGAGATGTCTCATGTGTGCTTTCATGATTTCTATGTACCTCTTTGCCCACTTTAATGCTTGTTCTCCCTTTATTTCTTATGGGTAATAAGCCGCCCCCCCCCCTTCTTTGTGCCTTTATACCCATGCATCCACTAGTACAAAGGAGGAGCCATGGCATACTATCTTTTTATGTTTTTCATGTTTCCCCTGGATATTTGTATATTCGTTTACTTTGTTCATATGGAAAACCAAGATGAACTCTTCTGACCAATGGATTGAGGCTCCATGTGTCCACTCCAATGTGAGAGGGATTTAAATAACACCATGTGTAATGGGTTCCTCCCTTCTGTCCGATCCAATGGGTCTTAAGGGGAACCCTGCCATTCTACAAGAGACCCCCCTCCTCACTGCTGCTTTTTATGTTTTTCTCTCGTGAATGTTCCCTGCCGAATCACCCTAATTCCGGGTCCAAGCACAAAAGGTTGGGTAATTTGATACCCATGCCTCGCTTAGGACTTTAACGGGATGTATTTGGCCTCAACATCGCGCCCGCATCGCATTTTTCCCATTTTTCGGGGTCAAAAACACATAAGTTAAAAGATCTCTATTGAAGGTTTGCTGCTGACTCACCTGAACGCGTGTTTTGGGCGTTCTGGGACCGATCAGTGTGACATTTTGCTTGCTCGAAGGTCTGGAGGTGACCGGGGAACATGTCAGTCCCTCCCCTAAAAATTTTGTGCCATTCCGACGTGATTTGATTGGCCGTCTCATTGCAAATGCACGTTGCCGACTCAGTTCTGCCTGACTGCTGACTCACCAGGCAGAACGCATGTTTTCGACGGTTTGAGACTGATCAGCACGACATTTCGCCCATGTAAAAGGCTGAAATCAACCAAGGCACACCTCAGTCTCTCCCTTAAAAATTTCGTGCCGTTCCGGCGTGATTTGAGTGGCCGTCCCTTTATAAATGGACGTTGCCGACTCAGTTCTACCTGGCTGCCGACTCACCAGGAAAAACGCGTGTTTTTGGCGGTTTGAGACCGATCGGCATGGCTTTTCGCCTATGTAAAAGATTGAAATTGATCGGGATATACCTCAGTCCCCTCCATAAAAATTTCGTGCCGTTCGGTGTGTGATTTGATTGGCCGTCTCGTTGCAAATAGACGTTGCCGACTTAGTTCTACCTGGCTGCTGACTCACCAGGCAAAATGCGTGTTTTCAGCAGTTTTGAGACCAGTTGGCATGACTTTTTGCCCATGAGAATGATTTAAATAGATCATATACACCTCAGTCCCTCCCATAAAAATTTCACGCCGTTCCGCCGTGATTTGGATGTCATTCCATTGCGAGTGAGGGCTGCCGACTCACACAGGCAGAACTGCTTGCTATCGACTCATGCATGCAGAGCAGTTTTCCTGCCGACTCACATAGAAACGAGACTCAATGAGGCCTCAGGTTAGATAATATGATATTTATGCCTGATTGTCCACCAGACTATTTTCGATCTCGGTACTCTTCGGTTCCTTTGTAGCCATGCCTCGGGAGCCGGTACCGTGTGCCGTTTGGGCAGCGCCGTACACGGCCAATACTCCATTTTGGTACCATCTCCATTATGGTGGATGGATACCGCAACCTCCCCCGCATCTCAAGAGTTCGGGGGAGGTGCTGCTGAATTTTCCCCCGTAAAGTTTAAACCATTTTGTGTTTCTGAAGGGTGAGTCGACAAGGACTCAACTGGCTCCCGACTCACTGAATCAGTGAAGAGATTTGAATCAGTGAGTCGGCAGGCCTCGTACATGATGAGTCGGCAAGCCTTGCTTTATGAGATCACTTGTTTTCAGTCCCGGTACTCATCAGTTCCCTCGTAGGTAAGCCTTAGGAATTGGTACCGTGTGTTGTTCGGGTGACGCCGTACGCGGCTAACACCTCGTTTTGGTGTCGTCTCCATCATGGTGGACGAGTATTGTGCCCTCCTCTTTTGCCATGAGCAAGGGGAGGTGCTGCCGAATTTTCTCACGCATCCTTATGAGACCAAAAGACTTTATAAGATTAAAAGACTTCAAAAATCATGTTGGCTAAGTGATTCGGCAGCACTGCAGCAGCCTGGCCGACTTAGTAGCCTGCCGACTCATGTTGCAGTAAGGTTCTACCAACTCATTGGAGTTAGCAGTCTGCCGACTCACCAGTCTACCGACTCACCAGTTCAGCAGGACCCTACCGACTCAGTAGGCTGTCGACTCTGCAGTCTGTCGACTCACCAGTTCAGTAGGACCTTACCGACTCAGCAGTCTTCCGACTCACCAGTTCAGTAGGATCCTTCCAACTCAGCAGTCTGCCGACTCATGTTGCAGCAAGGTTCTGCCAACTCATTTGAGTTAGCAGCCTGCCGACTCAACAGTCTTCCGACTCACCAGTTCAGCAAGACCCTGCCAACTCAACAGTCTGCCGACTCAATAGTCTATCGACTCACCAGTTCAGTAGGACCCTGCCAACTCAGCAGTCTGCCGACTTAGTAGCCTGGCCGACTCAGCAGCCTACCGACTCATCTTGCAGCAAGGTTCTGCCAACTCATTTGAGTTAGCAGTTTGCCGACTCAGTAGCCTGCTGACTCACCAGTTCAGCAGGACCCTGCCGACTTAGCAGTCTGGCCGACTCAGTAGCTTGCCGACTCATGTTGCAGCAAGGTTCTACCAACTCATTTGAGTTAGCAGTCTACCGACTCAGCAGTCTGCTGACTCACCAGTTCAGCAAGACCCTGCCGACTCAGCAGTCTGCCGACTCAGCAGCCTGGCCGACTCAACAGTCTGCCGACTCACCAGCATAACCACAACTATCATGTTTTAAATGAAACAAAGAGAATACAATTGGCATTAATTGACAAATATCAAATGAATAAAAGCCTCCAACAATTGTACAAAAGATGATAATAATCACAAAGGATCAAATGCTTTTCAATAGATATTTCTCTTGTTGTTATTCCACCTTCACTTCAGCATGCACTTTGCACCTTTATCCGATGTTTCCGCTTTAAGGCCATGAGACTTTCTAATCTGGTGATTAATTAAGGATTTTCTCTCTCAGAGAGATGTAATTAACGTCGTTGCATCTAGGCAATGGCGGGATCTTGGTCCCGACCCGATCTCTACTTTCGTTTGACGAAGTCAAATGGTGCGCACAATAGACTTAAAGACCTTCAACTCTTGGAGGCAAAACACTTGGTTGCCACTTCGGTGGCTGGCACGCCTGCGCTATGCAAATTGCCGATTTATCTCTCGTCATTATCGCTCGCGTAGCATTCGACGGGATTTGATTAGCAATACGCATCCATGAATGAAAATATGAGAAAACATGATAAAAAGAGAATTTAAAAATATTTGTGATTTATTTATAAATCTATTTCCACAGCGTGGCACGCCCAGTGGGACCAAACTTCCTTCATCTCTTCGCGAGAATAGAAAGCCTTATGGCTTCATACTCAATACCGACTGGCAGGTACTAACAAAGCAATGGCTGGAGTACATTTTGGACCCCTGGTTGTCTAAGATCACGCCAGGTACGGCTACCTTGCTATACCGACTCGTTTCGGGAGCTTCCCTCCGGTTGTGGAGTTCCCCAACTTCTTGGGGGTTACGTTCGTCGACATCCTGCACCCAAAAACTAGAATAGAAGCTGAAGCTGGACATGAAGCTGAAGCCAAGAAGACCGCTGAGAAGCTGAGCTGCCACGTTCATCACATGGAGCATGGCAACTACAACAAGAACAAAGGGAAAAGAACCAGTGCATATCCCCAAGAACAGGAGAAGATGAGAACATTATCACTCGCCGTGCGCGAGTCTCCGATTCAGGGAAAAGTGTGCGGATCGGTGACATGAGGATTTATTTGCAGCTAAGAGAGTAGAAGCCATACCAAAGCGGGTTATGCCCACAGTACCCGTGAAGAACTCATTTCAGACCTTGTTAGGCAAAAGAGAGATGTTTAACACCTTCAAGGGCAAGCTGCCCCCGAAACCAATCAAGCTCAAGCAGGTGTGGAGACCCAAAATGGAACAGACACCTACACAAGAGGAACCTGTTCCAAAGAAGCAAAACTAAGAGAAGTAGATGAGGTGAAGGTCTCAAGCTACCAGAGACCACTGCATGGCTTTAATGCCAAAGTTCGACAGGGAGGGGCTTGTGCTTATGCCCGCTTCCATAACAAGAAGGCAGAGCTTCGAAAGTCTGCCTATATTCCATTCACTCGGGAAAAGTCTCCCGTACCTACGCTATCAGCCACATATGATCGGCAGGGAGTAACACAGGTCGTGTACGGTCGTCCCCCCCCCCCCTCTCGCAAATGCCCCCTGCGACGCGCGAGAATGCAGAGAGATATAAGGACTCCTCATGCAGAAGCTAAAAGTAGTACTGATGACAACGATGTTTCGTGTGAACATGCTCATGAGCAGCCTTGGAAAGTCAAACCCCGGGTGTCAGTCTTCGAAAGGCTGATCATTCCCTCCCGAAGGGTTGAAAGAGATCGGCACGGAAATCTTAGAATCTTTTCATGCCACATGGCCGGGTGTGGGCCGATATGGGGCTCTACCCACCGAGAACGAAGAAATCATGGAGCTGGTAGAAAGACCTGGTGCTGTCACCAGGAGAAGAGCAGCGGCAGCAGCCCTAGCAGCCGCATATGGAAGTGATAATCCAACTACAATGCAAATGATGACGGTCAGTGCCAATGTGGTTACCGCCCAGGGCAGCGGGGGCAACGATGAGATTCCCCCGCCACCACCACCAGAAACAACTCCTGGGGGCATATTACGGGAGATTCCTCTTATTGCACCCCTAGATCCAGCTGTCTTGGAGTTGCTATAGTGGTATCAAGCTAAAATAGAGACGCTCAAGTGGCAGATAAAAGGCAAGGAGACTGAGGGGCATGCATCCCGCGAAGTTGAGGGCTCAGGAGAAACTCCTTAAGGGATCTCAGGGTCCATCGAAGCCTTGGCCCAGCGCACTATCGTGCAGCCAATAGATGAACAACCTCAACAGATGCCTATAGCTAGTACTCAACAGCAACGTCCACAGGCTCAATACCAGCTCCTACAGCCGCAGTTCTTCCAGCAGCAGCCATATCAACCACTACAAGGCTATTCCGTGCAACAACAGTCATTGCCTGCTCATGCTCCTGAGCAGCAATTTGAAAATCAAGAGCCGCCCTCGGTGCCCCCAGTGGCCATTATAAATACTCCAAATAATCAGTCGACCCACTTTTGTCCTCAACAAGTGGACCCTGCCACCATCAGCAAGTTAATGGTGGAGCAAATGATCGAAATGAAGCTCGTTGAGCGAGGTGATGGAGAACATGTTCCTTTTGATGTGTATAGGGTACCCTATCCTCCACATCATGCTATGAAAAAGCTACCATCAGGGATTACTAAGCCTCCAAAGTTTGACAAATTCAACGGGCAAGGATCCCAAAAAGAGAGCATATAGCCTACTACATCAATGTGATGGGCGACCTGGCCGCTGATCAGTCCTACCTACTAAAGTTCTTTGGCTCCTCCTTGACGGGCCTAGCATTTGAATGGTACTCTGGTCTACCAGCAAGGTCTTTATTGGACTGGGCAGATATGCAAAAGAAATTCAGAGAAAGATTCTACATTACAGAAAGGGAGGTTATAGCTACCGAACTCTATGCAACAAAACAAAAAGCCAATGAGTCTGCCTTGGATTACATCCAGTGATAGAGGAACCTTAGTATGAGATGCAAGCGCCCTCCTCACCAGGAAGATGCAGTGCAAATTTGCAAACAGAACCTGAAGAGAGAGTTATTGGAAAAAATGATTGGGATGGAAATTCAGTCATTCGACAGGCTGAATAATGTGGCAGCAGAAATTGAAGCCTTCATGAAAAGATATCCCAACAATACATCCATGGAACAAAAGGACAAGCCAGCCAATAAAAAGCCTGTCAGAAAAGAAGCGAACACTGTCGATCAAAAAACTTCGAACAACAGAAGGGTGTTGGGTCTTCTGACACCAAGCCTAAAACTCCAAGGCGGAATATGCTTCTCCAAGACAAATTTATGAAGCCATACTTTTTTCCCAAGGAGAAAACAAAAACATTGTTCGAATGGGCCACTCATTACAACAAGATTACATTTCCAACACCCAAAAGACCCGAGGAAGCGAGAAAGAAAGATGATCCTCTATTTTGCCCATATCATCAAGTCTTGGGACATAACATAGAGGATTGTTATGTGTTCAAAGACATCATGGAGTCTTTGATCAAGAAGGGGGAGCTGCATATGGGAGAATACACGGTGAACCCACCTCAACCACATGAAGCCCGTGTTCGACAGCCAACAGCTAACATGGTATCACAGTGCCAACAACCGCCAAAAGAAATTTCTAAATCTAGTACGCGGATGAGTTATGAACATTACATTCTGGCCTCTGCTAAAAATCAAGAGAATTGGAAGAAGGTGCCTCAGAGGGGAATGAGGGAGCCATCCTAACAGCCTACTCCACAGAGGCACGCTCCAGGGATGATGCCTCAGCCATCTCTGCCAACTATCACTCCAATATGGCATCTGGTAAAGCCCCGAGTGCTATCTATGAGAAATACTAGCAACAGAAGGCGGCAGACACCTCTACCATTGTACAGAGGGGGCAGCCCATCACTTGAGCAACTACAAACATTAATAGATGAGTTGGATAAATATGAGCAACCTAAAAGGCATCCTGTCCAACTACAAGAATATGTACCTTGGGAGGAGCTAGAAATGCTGAAGCTAGAAGAAGTAGCTGAACAAGAAATGTCTCAACCCCAGAAGAACTACTCTGGGGGCAAGTACCAATGGAGCATGAAAGGAAGAAGAGAAGATCCAAGAGGAAGAAAGAGAAAATGGTTGCTACTCTTTCCTGCAACACTAAATCATCCCTACCAGATACGACCAAACATGGTGAGGGGGACGAGACCAACGATAATTCCAATGAGGTGAATCAGACTGGATCGTCGAACCCTGAGTCTATAACAAGATCTGGAAGAAGATGGGAAAAACTACCTCGTGAAATCACACGACTATTCTCAGGGGAGAAGCATCTTATAAGATTCCAAAGCATGAGATCCAGGGTATGCAAGCTCCACCTCCACTGAAGGTGTACAAAAATCAAGGAGCTGGAGGCAAAATACCATCTTTTGTTGAGTTCCTGGCATTAAGGGAGCAGTCTGAGTTATCCCATGCTCCTCAAATGGTACAAGAAAGGATTGACCCTGATCCAAGCAATCCCATCAGTGAGGTTCCAAACAGGACCTGCTCAAATATCAAAAAGGAATGTGGCTCTAAGCCATTGGCTAATATTCCCCGCATACTTGTAGATAACCTGCCATGGTAGCTCAATCGCAAAGATATCAACTGGAGATTGAAATGCTGGGGAAGCAGATTCAAGAAAAAGAGGCATATATCTTGGCATCAAAAGAAATGGAAGGCTTGGTTGAAGCATTGCAAAGCGACACCAACCCATCCCAAATTCTGCCAACAGTGTCGCAGCCGATGCCAGCCCACACTAGGGGCATCACACTCACACATCCATATCAAATAACTCATGAATGGCCAGAGACCTATTCAACAAAAGTCCAAGAGTGTACCCTAAAGCCACAAGTTGAGAGGGTGTCCATGCAACCAGCCCATACTCGCCTAAGCTTGGCAGATCCAGCATTGATGAATAGCTTGATAAAGCTGACAGGGACGAGTGATAGCATTACTGCTACACTCCATGGTCGTCTAGCTCCATGCCCTGGGGTTCATGATATACGCCATACAAAGGCAATGAGAAATGTGACCCATGGGCCAACAACTTGCAGGTCCTTATCAAGTAGGTGCATATATTCAAATCGCCCTGTCAAGCCCATGGCTGAAAGACTAGGCAGACAAGGAGTACTTGAAGCGGGCCCCTATATGGCTAAGGAAGCAATCTCAGCGACTAAATTACATGCCATTTCTCAGGGAGGTGGGGAACCAGCCTGAGACTATATCCGACGGTGGATGAACGTCTGCAGGAAATATAAGCAACCACTATCTGAAGAAGATGCTGTCAGTATATGCAAGAACAACTTGCAAAAAGAGATTCTAAATAGAATGGGTGGCATCGACATCAGAACTTTTGATCGACTGAACAATGTTGCCACTGATATTGAGGCATTCCTCTCCAAGTACTCTTTTGCTGATACTGCTAGCCAAAGGAAGAGACATGCCCAGATTCTAGAAGTTGTTGAAGGGGAAGCCGGCTCCTCACTTGACAAATCGTCGAGGCGAAGGAAAATTTCACTACAAGAGAAGATGCAAAAGCCTTATTCCTTCCCAAACGATACGACACAGGTTCTTTTTGAATGGGCGCAATGACACAACAAAATTATCCCACCCGAGCCTAGAAGGATAGAGGACATCAAGAAAAAAGATGAACCCCGGTTCTGCTTATATCATCAGCTACCGGGGCATGTTACAGAGGATTGCCATGTCCTCAAAGATCAAGTTGAGTCCTTCATAAGAAAAGGAGAACTGCAGGTGGGCGAGTACAGGGTGGACCCGCCGCGATCTCATGGGGCTCCAATGCAATAGAAAAGAAAAGCATACGACAACTTGCACAGGCCAATGTGGGGGCAGATGCACGTTGTAATATACGAGCTAGAAAAGCATGAGAAATTCAAGAGGCTCGATGCACAGATGAAGCTCGTGCACCCTGGGGGAACTTTAAGATCTTGGCCCATCACAAGCAAGCAAGCAAGGATCGGCTCACTGAAAATGAGTTACTCTAGGACATGTGTTGATCACATATGTAACGTCCGTGGATGTAAATGTTCATTCAAAAAAAAGAGAAAGAAAGAATGACAAAAATAGTTACAAAAATGAGTAAAAAAATGACAAAAAAAGGAATATAGGAAGCATCTTGCTGAGGTAGTCACACCGACCACCCAGCATGAGACCCGATCATCAAGGCGGTCTCAATTGACTCTTTTAGGGCACCTGAGGTATTATCGTCAATGATGAGCAGCAAAATAAAAATAGGCCAACCATACTGCTAGTCGGACTATGGTTCTGAGACAAATAATACCTCAACAAAATTGCATGTTTTCTGCAGGGTGATGATATGAGCCCGCATGATCATATCGCACCGGGCTTTCACTGCTTATGTCCAAATTCACACATGGGTTTTCTTACCAGATTTTGAGTGCACATTCTTTTTCCGGATCTTTAATAAAATTGCCGAAGGATTTACCCTTATGCAAGCATCATCTACATTTCAAAAAAAATGGCAATTATCAATCATGTTTTCAAAACCCATATTTTAAATTGGCAAGGTTGTCATTTATGATTTCAAAAGAATTCATATTTCAAAAGTGGCGTCTCGCCAATCATAGTTAAAAAAAAAACTCATATTTAAAATCGGCAAGCTTGTCCTTCATGATTTCAAAAGACTCATATTTTGAAAAGTGGCAATACATCGTCATGTTTACAACTCATGTTTTAAAATTGGAAACCTTGCCACTCATAATTTTAAAAAGAACTCATATTTAAAAAAACAAAATGTGGCGACTCACCAACCATATTTTCAAAAGTCATATTTTAAATTGGCAAGCTCGCCACTCATAATTTTAAAAAAAATTCATATTTCAAAAGCGGCGTCTCGCCAATCATGTTTCAAAAACTCATATTTTGAAAATCGGCAAGTTTGTCATTCATGATTTTAAGAGAACTCATGTTTCAAAAGTGGCGACTCGCCAATCATATTTTAAAAAAAATCATACTTTGAAAATCGGCAAACTGGCCATTCATAATTTTAAAAGAACTCATACTTCAAAAATGGCGTCTTGCCAATCATGTTTCAAAAAGAAGTGGAAATTTGCCAATCATGTTTTAAAAGCCATATTTCAAAAGTGGCAATTTGTCAATCATGTTTCAAATGTCATATTTCAAAATTGACAATTTGCCAATCATATCTTAAAATTCATATTTGTCAGCCACGTGTTGAAGCCTATGTTTCAAAACTCCAACTCGTGCTTTAAATTGGGTCCTTGTGTCCACACGTTTCAAAATCGGGCATCTACGCCTTTATGATTTCAAATTGGACTTTCACGTCCTCACAATTTCAAATCGGGCTTCTCTGCCCCCATGATTTCAAACTGGGCCTTTGTGCCCACATCTTTCAAAATCGGGCTTCCACGCCCTCATGATTTCAAATCGGACTTTCACATCCTCACAATTTCAAATCGGGCTTCCATGCCTTCTTGAGTTCAAACTCATTTTTCAAATCGGCATTTGCCAACCATTAAAAAGAAAAGGTTTCTAATCTTACACCTCTAAATAGATTGCCCCTGATTGTTGGCCACCCCAATTTGTTGTAGGTCATCAATTCCAACACCAAGAGATGAAACCAGGCTGACAGAGTTTCCCGTAGGTCTCGAAGCTGATGGCGTCAACATAATCAACGTCCCCAGATGATGAAACTAGACTGACGGAGTTTCCTGTAGGTCTTGAAGCTGATGGCATCTACACAACTGACGTCCTCAGATGATGAAACCAGGCCAACGAAGTCATTCGTGGGTCTTGAAGCTGTCAACGTCAACACAACCGACGTCCTCAGATGATGAAACCAGGCCAACGAAGTCATTCGTCGGTCTTGAAGCTGTCGACGCCAACACAACTGACATCCTCAGATGATGAAACCAGGCCAACAAAGTCATTCATAGGTCTTGAAGCTGTCGACGTCAACACAACCGACGTCCCCAGATGATGAAACAAGACCGACGGAGTTTCCTGTAGGTCTTGAAGCTAATGGCGTCAACATAAACGGCGTCACCTGAATATGAAACCAGGCCAACGAAGTCATTCGTGGGCCTTGAAGCTGTCGACGTCAACTTAATTGACGTCCCCAGATGATGAAACCAGACTGACGGAGTTTCCCGTCGGTCTTGAAGTTGATGGCGTCAACATAAACGGCATCACCTGAATATCAAACCAGGCCAACAAAGTTATTCTTAAGTCTTGAAGCTGATGACGTCAACACAACTGGCGTCACCTGAAGATGAAACTAGGCCAACAGAGTTATTCGTAGGTCTTCAAACTAATGATGTCGACACAATCGGCATCACCTGAACATGAAACCAGGCTGACGGAGTCATCTGTAGGTCTTGAAGCTGACGACGTCGACATGACTGACGATGAAACTAGGCCAACGGAGTAGTCCGCGGGTCATGAAGCAGGTGTCTACAACTTTGACACTCATGTCAAAAGTCTCAAAAAAAAACTATGAATGAAAGGGCTAAAAATAGAGATGTCCATCGGACCTACTCGGATTGCACCACCGAGTGGGGGTAAAAAGGATAAGAAAAACCCGGCCACGATGAAAACCCGAAAGGGCGTCATGGGCAAAATTGAGAACCCTGCCACGTGAAAACCTGAAAGGGCGCATGGGCAAAAGCAAGAAGGGGCTGACTCCGATGAAAATCTAAAAGGGCGCTTGGGTCAGTAATGTGGTTTAAAAAAAGGGTGTCAAAAAAAAAGTTGCAAGAAGAGGGACTTCTATCTATGCTCCCCCAAGTGGACCTTCTTTTGTTATGTTTTCCCTAAATCTAGATAGGTACTCTCTTGTCAAGCTGTCTTTGTCATTTATGCCTCTCTTGAACCCTAGGTTTAGATACCACTGCCTTTACGAAAGTTCAAATAAAGACCAGTCTTGACTTCTTGCCTTGGCTGACCAGTAGATGTTACCTCTAAAACCCTTGTTAAAGTTAGTACGTAGGTTTTCTAGGTTATCATTTCGCAATAACCTCACACCATCTACCAACATCATGGTATGATTGGTGATCGAGCCCTATTCCACTCATGAATCTCTCTTTATAATATTATATATATATATATATATATATATATATATGTATACAAAAAAAGAGGCTTAAAATAGAGGTGCCTCGCTGGACTTGTCTGGATTTCCCCTGGACAAGGGTAAAAAGAGCTAGAACCCGGTCATGGCGAAAACCCGAAAGGGCGCCATGGGCAAAATTGGGTACCCCGCTACGTGAAAACCCGAAAGGGCGCGTAAGCAAAAGCAAGAGGGGGTCGGATTGGGTGAAAACCCGAAAGGGCGCTCAATTCGATAATGTGAAAAAAAAAGAAGGATCTAAAGATAGGTGCCAAAGACAAGCAGGCTTCAAGTCTCTAGAAAGGAAATTCTGACAAAAGTGGTACTTGCCAGTCGAAGCTCGCCTTCATGCCAATGCCCGCCGATGTTCGTCTTCATACCAGTCAAAGCTCGCTTTCATGCCAGTGCCATTCGAAGCTCGCCTTCAGGCCATTGCCAGTCGAAGCTTATCTTCATGCCAGTCAGAGTTCTATCTCATATGCGATGAAGTGAAATATCATTATACATGAAGTCGTTTCTGACAAATTTCATGCCTCTCAAAGGAAATTTCAGACAGAGTCGGCTGACAATCAGAGAAGTAGGTGTCGACAGATGGTGGACTTCAATTGAATCCATCAACACCTCATAGAGCAGGCATCAACAAATGGCTATGTTGGTCAACACCCACAGAACTAGTTTTGTGGAAGAAATCTGTCGGTACCCAGACGCAACAAAAGTTCAAAGAGGAAGACAAGAGCACATTAATCTAGCTATGAGCAAAGCGGCATTGATGAGGGTTACGAGATCTCTAAAGCGGCAATCTGGTTATCACAGTCGGTGACAACGATGTGGAAGTAGTTTACTTCCTCCTACTAAGACCTCAACGCTACTGTATGCTAAGATTGTTGCGCATCCAAGTTGACCAGTTGGCAAGATAGTTCAGAGACAAGGAAGCGGCAAGGCCACTTACTGAGTCTAGAAAGAGCTACCAGCTCACAATTAAGCCAGCATGCCCTATAGGCCAACATAACCCAATGGACGACTGACCCATGAAGGCCACCAGCTCACATGACCAAGCCAATCGAAAGAGGCCACTGATTTAGGGGCTCTCGCCAACTCGAGGAGGCTTCTAAAAAAAATCCTACATTATAGACGTCCCACCGGGTCAGAAATCCCACCAATTCGAAGAAGTCACTGTTGCCCAGTTGACGAGCCCAGAGGGGGGGGTGAATGGGTCTTTGAAAAATAATTGATTAGTACCTGTAAATCAAAAACATTCACACAACAACGTTCTTCGATAGAGGTTAGTAGCTGTTAGTTCGAAAGGCAATCACACAAGGAAAATAATCACGCAACGCAAGAATTATCCTGGTTCGGACTTCCTCTCCTTAGGAGTCCTACGTCCAGTCCCTGAGCAACAACTCAGGATTCCACTAACTAGGGTACAATCCCCCGATGGACACAACAAACACCCAGCTCAGTTGGTCTTCTTTCACACGAAGGGAAGTACACCACCCTGGATACCCCACTAGGCCTTCCTTCACACCGAAGGGAATACTACACCCTGGCTCCCACCAATTCTTCCTTCACACCGAAGGGAATACTACACCCTGGCTCCCACCAGGTCTTCCTTCACACCGAAGGGAATACAATACAAACAGAATAAAAGGAATTTCAGCCCCTAGATCAAGCTTCACCAAGCTAAGATCTGAAGCAAGCAGTACTGAGAGCAGAAGAAATAAACAAGAGGCTCTCTCAGGACTGCACAAGCTCTCTCAAGATTTTCACTACAGCGAGGAGAGCAAAGAGCGAAAGCAAAGTGGAATGGGGTTCTTGGCTCTAGAAATCTTTTCGAAGAAAGCTTGAACCAGGTTTTTCAATCTATCGTTGTATATCTATCCTTCTTCTGATCTTCTGTCTTGTATTTATATCTCCAATTTGAAATATATACGTTGAAGTGTCCGTTGTCTCTCTCTTAAGTAGACGTTAGACTGAATGATGCTTGAAAGCTTCTAGTCAACAGCCTTTTGATCACTTGTGCACGCAAAGAGATGAGATCTTCTGAGATATCCTTTGGCTTCTAATTTGTCTAACGTTGTAAAGTGGAACTGGATCAGAGATCTACACAAATTTCAATTTTGAACAGTGGACAGCTAAGCTGTCTCTGATGTCAGTCAACGTTAAAAGAAATAGTTATGAAAATAGTAAAGCCAAATAGCTGAATTTAAAAGACGTAATCAGAGTAAGCACGATAATGGACGATATCGTCTGCATGCATGCAGAGATACGTTCAGATCTCATAAATGCAGGAGTGTCAGAGAGATATATACGTGGACTTTGACTAGTCAATGCTTCTTCAAGAAAGAGAGTATCAAGTCGATGTAAGACATAAAATCGATGACTATATGACTTATGAAATCGTTATGAACAAGTCAGTTTGATCAAGTCGTTATGAGTCATAGCAAATCGTTACATTGACTGTAGTACTTAATATGAACACATAATAAATCGTTATACAAAGCAAATCATTGTGTTCACTAAAGAAATCATTGTGAAACACTTCACAAATCGTTATACAAAGCAAATCATTGTGTTCACTAAAGAAATCGTTGTGAATTCTGAAGAAATCGTTATGAAAAGCAAATCGTTACGAGTTCTGAAGAAATCGTTACGAGTTCTGAAGAAATCGTTATGAAAAGCAAATCATTACGAGTTCTGAAGAAATCGTTATGATGACTTATGAAATCGTTATGAAAAGCAAATCATTATGAGTTCTGAAGAAATCGTTATGAAAAGCAAATCGTTACGAGTTCTGAAGAAATCGTTATGAAAAGTAAATCGTTACGAGTTATGAAGAAATCGTTATGATGACTTATGAAATCGTTATGAAAAGCAAATCGTTATGAGTTCTAAAGAAATCATTATGATTACTTATAGAATCATTGCGGCAAGCAAGTCGTTGCGAGTTCTAAAGAAATCATTATGATTACTTAAGAAATCGTTACGGCGAGCAAGTCGTTGCGAGTTCTAAAAAAATCGTTATGATTACTTAAGAAATCG
Source organism: Colocasia esculenta (assembly GCA_014218235.1). Taxonomy (NCBI): domain Eukaryota; kingdom Viridiplantae; phylum Streptophyta; class Magnoliopsida; order Alismatales; family Araceae; genus Colocasia; species Colocasia esculenta. Next base: position 130,197,697 of record CM024761.1, read on the forward strand.
TTACGGCGAGCAAGTCGTTGCGAGTTCTAAAGAAATCGTTATGATTACTTAAGAAATCGTTACGGCGAGCAAGTCGTTGTGAGTTCTAAAGAAATCGTTATGATTACTTATAGAATCGCTGCGACAGACAAGTCGTTGCGAGTTCTAAAGAAATAGTTACGATGACTTATAGAATCGTTACAGGATCGACTTGTTTGAAACAACATGACTTTCCAGTCTTACAAAGAAATCGTTAAAACACTTATGAAATCATTGTGACTTTCAACAGAAGTCGATGTGGACTTAGAGAAATGCACTTACCTGGCTTATTGACAGAAGTATTTAGTACTTACCATATGTGCTTGATTTTCCTTATTTATTTCCTGTGCTTAAGACTTATAGAATGCATGTTAGAAAACTTTGATATTGTTTTGTTAATCACCAAAATAAAAATGTAATGAATTATAATTACATGGGGATGATTTGATCATCAATCTCCCCCTTTTTGGTGATGACAAAACTCAACAATAAGTATGTAAAAAAAAATGCATATAGTATGTTTCAGACATAAGTATTTCTCCCCCTTTTTGTCATTAAGCAAAAGGGTAATCTGAGACAAAGAAAATATAAGAAATATATGAAGACAAGAGAAGTGAATTTTTTTATTGATCTTGAGGTCGAAGAGAAGGATTAAGATAGAAGGAAGGAGACAACAAGGAGGCAAACTGTCGGATGACAGGAAATGCCAATCTTTCCTGCTCTTTAAAATGAGCTTGAAAAGCTCCAATCTCAATTTTATAGGAGGGTCCCATAGTGGGAGCCATCCTCTTGAGATGAAGTTTCCACTGCTCAAAAATAAAGTCCCCATATTTATCCAATCCTAAGGCTATTTTGAAAGGGGAGAAGGACCCAAAGCTGGCAAAAAGAAGAAACTTGTCCATCTTGATAGGATAGAAGATCTGATGAGACCGGAGCTCCTTCTGCAAATCATGAAATATCTTGAATCTCTCAGTCTAGATTGCGAATGTATTCCTGATGAGGTGACGAGAATTTGCGTCCAGAAAGTCACCAGGGGTCAGAGGAGGTAGATTTGCTCGGGCCTGGGAGTCATTCAGATCAGAAAGCTGCTGAGCAGACAACGGATAGTGCTTGAGCCACTCATCAGTGGTCAGCCTTTCACATTCTGAGAGAATGGGAGCAAAGATATCAGCTGAAATCTGCCCCTCAAGATAGTGTTTGAACACAAATCCTTGGAAAGAAAGATCACGGCCTTCATATACATGCAACCTGGCCATGACTTTAGAAGCTCTCTCAAAGACAAGTGTACCAACCGATGAATCCATGATCAAGGAATGGAGAGGTGGAAGGAACACAATGTCTGGGAACTTCAAGGTAGCAAAGTCCACCTGAAGAGGTTCACAATGAGTCGACCGCAGAGCTGTGATAGCTGCACGAAACTGCCCCAACTAAGGTTCATCCAAGTTGTTTATATAGCAGTAATTGCAGAACATCTGATAATGCTGATGAACTTAATTTCTTTCTGAATGAAGGGTCCAAACAGGTTCTTGTGATGGATGTGGAACCATTCATACAGAGGGAGAGGGGCTTCCCTGGGAGGATATCTGGCAGCTTGTACTCTTCGAAATTGGGAGTACAAAGACTGTTGGTCCGAGCCCACTGCTCTTCAGTCTTGGCTTCAGTCACAGAAAAAATTTTGGACTGTTGAGCTTTTGAAAGAGAAGTGTAAGGGAAAATGGTAGTAAGATGGTTGGAAAGATTTTGGAAAGGTAAGCCAAAAATATGAGCAAAAACCACCTTTTGAAGATATTCCTCATAAAGGGGTTTGTGCTTATTTGCTATGGCAAGGGAAAACCACAGTGGTGGATAGCAAGGATCGGAGGAGACAGGAAGGGTGGAAGTAAGTCTCCTTCTTTTGGAGACAGGGCTGGAAATACCAGTCTTGTGAGAGTGAGTTCTAGTGACAAGGACAAATTTGAGAATTGCTTCTTCAAATTCATCCTTGATGCCATGGATCTCACTTTGGGTGAGTTGGGCACCTTCAGGAATGAGAGTGATGAAAGATGGAGGTGCTGGTGGATGAATCAAAGAGTCAGGAGTGATGGTGGGAAGATCACTTGGTCCTGAGGAGGAGGGACCAGATGAGGAAGCTCCAGCTAAAGAAGATCCGGGAAGAACTTCAACAGAGGAGGAAGGTAAAGGAGTGGTGGAAGAAGTGAAAGGAGTAGGAGAGGAGATTTGTCGTGAACGTGGCCTTTTGGGAACAGGGGGTGCTGGAGGAGCTGTGGATGAGGTGGGTGGAGAAGGAGGGGCTGGAGTAGGAAGAGTGGATGGCTCGGGAACTACAGCCTGTGCCTCTCCAACTGCTGCCGAAATCTCCAGGGATGACAGACCCTCAGCCTATTCTGCTGGCCCTTGATCCTCAGAGGGTACTTCATCTACCACTGAAACAATCACATGAGGCTCCTCTTCAAGATTCTGCCCTGATGGCCTTTCAACCACAGTAGGCTGTACTGAAGCTTCTGCACTGAGAGATGGCCCTGATGGCCCTGCATTCTCATCAGATGGTCCGGGTACTTCGGCTTGCTGCTGAGTCTGAACTTGGACTAGCACACTGCTTCTTCTGCGATTTTTGGCCCTGATGGCCTGAGAACAGCTTCTGAAACACTCTGAGTGCCAGAAGGTGGAGAACTCACTGCCTTCAGAATCTCAGAAAGTGTTGCCTTCATGCTGCGCATTTCCTTATTAAGCCATTTCAGAGAATTTTTTACTTGTGACATATCATTGGAAATAGATTACTGGCGAACAATGATAGAACTTACATTTGATTGGACTGAGGATAAGAGTTCATTTTGTGCTTCCAATCTTTTCAGAATAGGCTTCAATTTCAGCTTCTCTGATGTCCTTCGCCTTCTGTGAGCAATCCTCTTGCCTCTCCTATTAACAGAATCCTAATGAGCTGAGGTCTGTTCTTCATGAACAGGGGCATCTGTTGTATGCACCCCTTAAGATGCAGAGAGGTCCTCAATCTCTTGCTCCCCCTGAATGGGAGCATCTTCAAAAATAGTATCTCCTAGAGCAGCTAATTGCTCCTCTTCTTCAATGTAGCCTGATGCCAAAACTTCTTCAACTGACACTCCATGAGCCTCTGGAATGACTGGAGTGGTATGGATAGAATCCAGCACCTCTCTAAGGATAGAGGCTACACTGGAAGAGGGCAATGGAGTTGCTGCACCTTCCACTGGTTCTTCTGCTTGAGCTACTGAAGGTTGTGATTTTGCTGGCACTGCTGCTGCCAATTCATATGTTGCTGCAAGTTCTGATGGTTCAACATTTGCTACTGATGCCGCTCCTGCTGGCTCTGATGTGGCTTCTGGCACATCTTCTTGTATTTCTGGGACATCTTCTATAATGGCCTCTCCTTCTTCCACAGAGGTCTTAGACCAAATTCCAATGACCAATGAAAAACCACTCTTTCTCAGGTTCCTAGACCTAATAGCTTGGCCCATCATCTCAACTACCGCCCCAGACAAATCAACACCAAAGTGTTTGAATATCTTTGTAAGCAAGTGGGCATAGGGCAACGACACATTAAGCTTACTCTTGGTATCCCAGATCTGGTCACGAGCAAACTTCATTCGTTCAATTATCACTTCGGCCATGTTAATCTCCTTGTTTTGAATGGCCCAATACATCATATCTGAGTCAGCCTTGGTGCAGGTTGAGAACGTTGCACTTCTAGGAACCAAGATTTGGAAAACTATGAAATGAAGGAGGCGGTTGAAAGCATTTAACTGATTAATGTCTAATTTGCCATACCTCAGTCTGAACCTCGGTCCTACAATACTAAGACCTTTAATTTGGGCATCCATGGTGTGAACCCCACTGTGCCCTGAGGTCTTCACCCCAAATAACAGGTGCAATAGGTCATGATCTATCTTAATCAGGGTTCCCTTGATAGATGAAACTAGGGACCCGTCTGCCTCTGCTCTCAAATCGACAAAAAAGGCCTTCACAAGGTCTAGATAACTTACCTCTGAGACGTTGGTGATTCCCATCCACTGCATCCTACTCAATGCTGCTACTACGCTGTGCATATCGTTCTTTTCAAGATATGCTATGTCCACTGCCTTGTTTCCACAGACCTTAGTCTTCACCAAGGTGAACCTCTCCTACTGCTCAGGAGTGAGGAAATCAGCGCCGTAGCCCCCAAGACTTCCAGAGATGACGGATGCGGCCATGGAATCAGGTGAAGAAGGTTTCTGGAGGGTTGAGATGAGGGAAGTGGTGAAAGCCCTCAAGAGATTTTTCATGGGAAGGGGAGAAAAACTTCAAATGAGCAGAGAGAGATGTCGGAGACGTTAGGGCATCAACTCAGGCTACCAGACGAAAGAGGGAAAAAGGTAGAAGATGGGAGGTGAATCATTCCCACATCGATTTTGGAAATAAATAAATGCTTTGCGGAAAGTGAGGCACCAAAAGGCGGTAGAAAATGACAAATAAGTTTGACTATTCAAACCGACTTTAATAAGAGAGAGACCAACAAAGATAATTTGAATTTCTTTTGCTTAAATCCATGGAGGGAAAGTTTACTTAAATCTAAAAATTTTTGTACCAGTTTCAAACATAAATCTTTTCACAAATTACACATGCCCAATTATCTTATAAGAGATGTGAATCTCTCTTCAGGTAAGGCTTTTGTGAAGATATCTGCTAACTGATTATTTGTATCAATAAACAATATTTCAATATTACCATTTGCAACATGATCACGAATGAAATGATATCTAACCTTAATGTGCTTGGTCCTTGAATGTTGGACTGGATTTTTGGTGAGATTGATAGCATTGGTGTTGTCACACAATAGTGGAATTGATTTGATATTTAATCCAAAATCTTCAAGTTGTGCTTTATCCATAGGAGTTGTGTACAGCAACTTCCAGCAGCCACGTACTCAGCTTCAGCTGTAGACAGTGCTACTGAATTTTGTTTCTTTGAGGACCAGGATATCAAACACCGTGCAAGAAATTGACAACAACCACTGGTGCTTTTTCTATCTACTTTGCATCCAGCATAGTCAGCATCAGAGTATCCTACTAAAGTAATGTCACACGATTTTGGATACCATAGACCTAAGTCATGGGTTCTAGCTAAATATCTAAATATTTTTTTACTGAGGTCAAATGCGATTCTCTAGGATCTGCTTGATACCTAGCACACATGCAGACACTAAATAGAATATCAGGTCTACTAGCTGTTAATAAAGTAATGAGCCGATCATACCTCTGTAGATCTTTTGATCTACTTTCTTACCATCTTTGTCACTATCCAACCTTGTTGATGTACTCATTGGTGTTGACAGTGGCTTGGTATTTTCAAATCCAAATTTCTTCAAGAGTTCTTTTGTGTACTTTGCGTGGCAGATGTGAGTTCCTTCCTTTCCTGTTTGATTTGTAGTCCAAGGAAGTAATTTAGCTCTCCCATCATGCTCATTTCAAATTCTCCCTGCATAAGCTTCTCAAAATACTTGCAGAGGATTCATCAGTAGAACCAAAGATTATGTCATCTACATAAATTTGCACTAATAATATGTGTTTGACTCTAGATTTTATGAAGAGAGTGCTATCTACTTAACCTCTACTGAAGCCATGGTTTAAATGAAAAGAGCTAAGTCTTTCATACCAGGCTCTAGGCGCTTGTTTTAAACCACACAAAGCCTTATGGAGTTTGAAAACATGATTAGGAAATTATGTGTCATCAAAACCTGGGGGTTGTTCCACATAAACTTCCTCTTTTATAAAACAATTTAAGAATGCAGATTTGACATCCATTTGAAATAGTTTTAAGTCTAATGCTGATGCATATGCTATTAGTATTCTAATGGCCTCAAGTCTAGCTACAGGTGCATAGGTTTCATCGAAATCTATGCCTACCTCTTGAAAATAGCCTTGAGCTACCAGTCTGGCCTTGTTTCTTAAGATTACTCCAGTCTCATCCAACTTGTTTCTGAACACCCATTTGGTGCCAATAACTGGATGGTCTGATGGTCTAGGAACAAGTGACCATACTTGGTTTCTCTTGAACTGATTTAGTTCATCTTACATGGCTAATATCCAAGATTCATCACAAAGAGCTTCATTGACTGTCCTCGGCTCTATTTGAGAAACAAATGCTAAGTAATCACAAGGAATTACATTACCTCTTGTTCTTACCCCTACAGATGGATCACCAATAATATTTTCGAGTGGGTGATCTTTCTTGTATCTCCATTCCTTTGGAAGATTTTCATGTGTAATTTCCTTTTGTTGCATGTCTTCTAGAGGTGGATCATCCTTGTCCTCAATTGATGTATTCTTTAGTTTCTTGGATGGCTCATCTGCATCATCATTATCACTATCTTTTTCCTTTCTCAAGGAAGGGTTAGTTTCATCAAAAATAATATGTACAGACTGTTCAATTAATAAAGTACGTTATTAAATACTCTATAGCCTTTGGGTTTAGAGGTGTACCCCATGAAGATGCCTTCATCTGATTTGGCATCCAACTTACCAATGTCCCTTTTTCCATTGTTGTGGATGAAGCAAGGACAACCAAAGGTTCTGAAATGACTGATTTTTGGCTTCTTTCCTTTGAACAGTTCATATGCAGTCTTCTTCAGGATTGGTCTGATCATAACTCTGTTGATAATGTAGCTTGCTGTGTTGACTGCTTCGGCCCAAAAATACCTTGGCAGATCATATTCAGATAGCATTGTTCTTGCTATATCCAATAGAGTTCTATTCTTTCTCTCAGCAATTCCATTTTGCTGTGGTGTCCTTGGTGCTGAGAAATTGTGCTCAATTCCCTGATCATCACAGAACTTAGCAAATTTTTCATTCTGAAATTCACCACCATGATCTGATCGGATAGACACAATGCTGAACTTTTGATCCTTCTGGACTTTCTTGATGAAACTGACAAAGTTTTCAAATGTGTCATCCTTATGCTCTAGGAATGACACCAATGTGAATCTTGAGTAATCATCAACTATGACAAATCCAAAGTTCTTTCCTCCAAGACTGGTAGTCCTCATTGGCTCAAATAGATCCATGTGAAGGAGTTCTAAGGGTTTTGAGGTGGTACTACTGTCTTTGACTTGAAGGAGCTCTTGGTGTGCTTTCCCTTAGCACAAGGTCTACAGACACCTTCCATTTTTGCACTGACCTTTGGCAGTCCTTCCACAAGATTTTTCTTTAGTAATTTTCTCATCCTATCTATGCTGCAATGACCTAGTCTTCTGTGCCAAAATTCAGTAGATTGATCCTTGTTTGCTGCCAGACAGACATCTTGATCCTTGAGTTCTTCAAGATGGAGTGTGTATAGATTCTTCTCTCACTACAACAAATTGGAGCTATACCCACAGAATTTACCTACAGTAAGGTAATACGTAGGTATATACCACAATTATATATGTTAAATCTGTCCGTTACAAGATTATGCACAGGCTTTTTTAACCATATGTAGATACGAATATATAGTTACGGTTTTTACAAATTATGAGAGAATATATTTATTTTAGCCATAGTTTATTAATAAGTGTAACAAAAAGATGTATACACATATGAAGAGCTACCAAATATAGGTATTTGTCTGTTTATAATATCCTAAAAATTAGAAACCGTGAGTGTATAGTTGTGGCACCAATACATTTCCCTTGCGCGGGAAACAAAAAGCCTGGGAGATGTGGGGGTCGGCGGATGCCTCCATCTGCCATTGTCCAAGCGACCGCGCTCTAGCACGACCAAGCCCGACGCCGACCGCGACCTCGTTGTCGTCGAAGCCGGAAGCTGTCGTGATCATCCACGCCCTAGCACGCCCTCGGCCACCATCATCATCATCCAAGCCAGATGCCGACCGCGCCCTCGGTCACCATCGTCGTCGTCCAAGCCAGACGCCGTCGTGATCATCCACGCCCTAGCACACCTCCATCGTCACCTGCTGTTGTCGTGCACAAAAGTTGAAGACTTCAAATGCGCGATGGTGCGAGAAGCAGCATCCGGTAGGCCGGCCCGACGTCGCTTTCGTTCGGATGGCGTTCACCGGAAATTAGGATAATAACGGGTGGGGGCGGCGGACGAAAAAAGAAAGGGAAGCGTGGCGACATATGGCTTTCATGTTTGCATCCTTTTTGTGGTTTGTTTTTTTCTGTGTGCACCCATCTCGTTCTGCTCTTGTGCTCACGATTACGACCTCGCAGCTAGCTAATCCCCTCGCGTTTCAGTCGTCAACGGGGGCTAGGCGAGAGGGCCGCCTCTCTTAAGACTCATCTCCATCTGTTGTCGTTGCTTCTCTTGCCCTCTCTTGGCTGGCTGCAGGTGCCTCTTCTCCTCCTCCTCCTCCTCGATCGGTGTTAGCAGTTGGTGCTTGTTGGGTTTAATATATCTTTGGTTTGTTGTGGGCGGTCGCATGGCGATTGCGGAGGAGGAGTGCGACTACCTGTTCAAGGCAGTGCTGGTGGGGGACTCGGCGGTGGGGAAGTCAAACCTGCTGTCGAGGATCACACGGGGGGAGTTCCGGCTCGACTCGAAGCCCACCATCGGGGTGGAATTCGCCTATAGAGACGTCAGGGTGGGCGGCAGCCTAGTCAAGGCCCAGATTTGGGACACCGCCGGCCAGGAGCGGTCAGTACTTCTCCTCTTATATATGCTGCTATATATTATTAATTAGTATTCTACCACGTCTACCTCTGCGCCGTTAATACACTTCAAAGTTTCTGTCGTGCATTTGTAAGTGGACAGCACCATGTCCTCTGCCTGTTGATTAGGAAGAAGGCTTACCCTTGCATAACGGCATATCAAGGAGTACAGAGCAAAAGTTCCACCTACAAAAGGGTAATTATTGTATTTTAACAATTGACGTACTCAATTATTTGGATAAAGTTCCACCTGCAAAAGGGACCCATTATCACCTTCTCTCTCTCAAGAATGCTAACAGCCAAGGAAAATGGATAGATTATTCAGGTAAGAAAATGAGATGTTCAGTGAATTACCTCATGTATGCTGATGACATGTTGGTGGTGGTGAGAGCGGGTACATGCCAGAGATAGTAGCATGCAAAGAGGTGGTGACTAGCTATTGTAAGTGGAGCGGGTAGCAGGTAAACACCAAGAAATCAAAGTGTCACATTAGCGGGTCCTTAAGACCAAGTCAAGTGAAGCATATTGAGAAAGTTCTAGGGGTCAAAAAGTAGAAGCCTGGGTAGATATCTGGGGGTTCATATTACCAACTTAAAACCAACTAAGAAAGCTTTCAAAGATGTTCTGGAGTTAACCGGGTTACCCCTCGTTACCCCGGGTTACCCCCGTACCAAAGCTAATAGGTTGGGAAAGCCTAAAGAAGCCCATTGCTGAAGGAGGTCTAGGGATGTTGGACTTGCAGGCCATGAATAGTGCTCTGCTTCTTAAACAGGGAGTTAGAATGTGTAGAGGTGAGGAAAGCATTTGAACAAAATTAATAGCTGATATCTGAGGAAGGGTGAGCCTTCTTCCTAATCAACACCAATCATCAGTTGAAGTACTCAATTTTTGGATAATGTTCTATTTTAACAACACACATCATGAGATAACAATGTTTTGAAAAACAAATCTGCTTAAAATCAATGATTTCTTCTTGCATATGTGATTCATTTCTATTTTCATGGCTAATTTCTATATTCTTACACTCATGTTGCTTGGGCTCTAAATATTATGTTTTCATGGTATGATCAGATGCAAAGAGGAAATATGTGTTCTAGGATTTGAATAATAAATGGCGCTCTTGGAAATATGTCAACCGCAAGTTATACTTCAAGTATAATGGGAAAGCAAAGTAGCAAACACGACCAAATGTACCACGGCTTGATGTGGATCAATGGAAGGAAGCGGTTCAACAATGGACAACCTTTGAGTGGAAGGTATTTTAAGAGAACAATGCCCACTGTATTTTGGATCTCATTTTTTAATTATATTTTGGACTTCTGGCAGCGGTCAAGCAAAACAAATAGGAAGAATAAAAGTAAACAAATGTGGTTCCATTGTACTGGGACTCGATCTGTGGCAGACATACATGATGAGGAGGTTTATTGAAAGTGCATGTAAAATGTTAGTCTCTTTTTAACAATTTGTATTACTTGTATTTAACAGTGTTATGAAGCACATGCATTGACAATTTACAATAATGTAAAAAGATAAATTTCCCCCTATTGTGCTTGGATACATGTTAAGCTGATACATGTATATGTGCATTGGTTCTGGTTTTTTATGCTCTCTCTCCACACACCTCTGACATCTTTATTCAAATCATGGAAGTGCTTTCCCTGCACTGGCTTATTCAAATTATGCACTGCTTTTCTGTCATGGCATGGACTTGCCCATATGCTTATTCCCTTTTCCCCTTCCCCAAGTGAAGTGACCAAATTGACATTGTTCCACCCAAAGTGCAGCTGCTGTCCGCACTCTGCTTTACAACCCCTCTCTTTATCGGAGGTACATTCTGGTTATCATATGCCTCTCTATATATGTGAAATATTTGGAGCATCTTACAACCTTTTAAGAAAAAATAGAAAAATGCTTATGCATATTTTTTCCTGACAAGAATGTACCTCCATGTTAGAATTTCTGTTTCCCCCAAGCATTTTTTCCTAACAAGAATTTACCTCCATGTTAGAATTTTGTCCTTGCCCCTTGCATAAACTAGAATGTTTCTATGCAACCCTTGTCCTCTTTTACTCATTAGCCTTGGACATTTGTAAATAATTCTTGAATCCTTGTTATCTCTTGTTTAAATAATTCCTAAGTGTCTGCACACAAAATTTGGGACCAATGATAGCCAGACTCATGTCAAAGAAACGTAAAACAAAATGAAAATGGACTTTAACTAATGGTCCTTTTGTAGATGCTGAGTTGGTTCTCTGACAGCGTTCCTGCTGCAAATAAGTCATCAGCCATCAGATTGCAGTGAACTCTTCTATGAAAAGGTTATTGCTCTACTGTTGGCACAATCAAGATTTCTTGGCCTCCCAAGAACGTGTTTATAATGAACTTTGGTGGCACATAACCTTTAAGTTATTAAGAAACTTTCCCTTCTAGCTGTACACCTATTTCAATTGTTATATGGTACTTCAGTAAACTAAAAACTTGACTGGTGGCATTGGTGCCTTCTCTAGTTGCACATTCCTACATGTTGTTCAAGAGCATTGATGACATATGATGATATTACTATAATCATGAAGATCAAAACTGTCACGTTAGTGGGTTGGAGTGGACATGGATAAAACTTAAGCTAGAAGGGCTGCCTATTCTGAAAGAATATCTCAATTATGACATTCAATTGTTGAAAACAAAATGCCTTGTACCATCCAAGTTTGCTTGAGTGAGTGCTGTTCTTTTCAAACTGAAGTCTTTCCTGCTGGTCTCATATCCTCAAGTTTGGTAGGCAACAATTTCATGGTTGGCATACCATTACTAGTTGAGGTAAGAAATGACATAGGGGAATGGTCAAGTATTTAGGAAGATTGAGAGGATTGCAGACAAAAGGCTATTCTGTGAGGAACTGCATGGTTAGTGCAAAAGGAAGAGCCAATTCTTGTAGACATTCTATCATGTGTATCCCCAAAGAAAGAAAAAAGAAAAATCCTTTTATGATATCAATTTATACCTTAAAATGCTTTATCATTCACTTCCCTGTAAGAACATTGGAAAATCATTTTTCTTCAAATGAACTTGGGGTAAATAATGATTTGGAATCTTGGTCTTGAATCTGGTTGAACCTTAAGAAGAAAAGCAAGGACAAAAACAGCAATCAAGTAGCTACATGCATCTCCACCTCCCACCCAATTAATACAAGTAGGCTGTCTTCTATTAATGGCTCCGAGTCTCTTCGTCAAGCAGCACCTTTTAATATTGTACACATTCAAAGGGCCATCCATGTTCATGTGTGAAGCAAGTCAAGGGAGGAACAGGATATTGTAGATGTGGGTAATTTCTTTTCCTCTTTGAATGGGCAAAGAGATGGGTGATCCATTTACAGTTCTTCTTTGATTGGCATAAGAAAATTGGTTTCAGACTTCTGCCAAGCCCTATCTGTGAGGTGGAGAAAGGCCTGCTCATTAATCCCCGTTTCTGAATGAGTTTTTTTTATATATATATAAAAAGATATCTTACCATGCACCTTTGGCATGTTTGAGATCAATTCAAAAACTTCTGATTTCATGTGAATTGGATTTATTTTTTTGCTACTCTGACATGTCAGAGCTTCCTGTGATGGGTGAGATGCTCTAGTTGTGCATTTGGGAGGATAGAGAAGACAAGAAAATTATTATGAATTTATTTAGTAATAGAAGTCTCCATCTGATATCCATGTAATTCTGGTTCTAGAACTCTACCTTCATTAAAAATTGAACTTGCAGATTTGATTTCTAATTTAGTTATTCATTATTCAAGTGTGGGATAGCTCATACAAGGTTCTTAATAGATGCAAAAAAATTGATGGTTTTCTTCTACATTGTAGCTTTATGCAATAAAATTCCATGTCTTTCTCAGTGTCATTATGCTTAGTCGGGAAGGCATTCGTGTGCATGCATGAGAATTGATATTAAACAAAGGTATGTTTCTTCTCTTTTACAGATTAGATCCGAAGAACTCCTTTACCAATTTCCAGTAGCTTTTATTTGATTAATATGATATGTTAACCAGGTAAAAATGTCACCTGGGGATCATATCTTCAATCCGGAAAAATAAAGATTAGATATTGTAGTGTGTGGATAATGTATAACCCTGTGAAAACATTGTCCAACAGTAGCGAAGTTATAGACAAGTATGATCATATGCAGTTTGAATGTTTAAGTTTAGCCATACCCCCTTCATGTTGTTGGTGAGTTTGGTATGCTCTGTGGTTTCCTGTTTGCAGATTGACATGCATGTGTATCTACCTTTGGATCTTGTTATTAACGAATTATGGTACTAGGATGACTTGAAGAGTATCTTTCACATTTTGTTAATAAGCTTCCACAAACTGCCTAGCTGGTCAGCAACTTTGTGATGTGGCTCAACTTATCTCTTCGTCTGTTCATGTATAATCTTTCTGGAGAAGTGGATTCTATAGGGTGTCTGGCCGCCTGTGCAAACAACAGTGGTTTCTCTCATCCCAGTTCTTATCATGTGTTCTTAATTGTGTGGCTGCAATGTTGGCCTGGTGTTTCAAGCCATTGCTTTTTCTCCATGAAAACAGAGAACCATGTGTGCGCAGTGTCGTTTGGTGCGTATGGGTTTTTTAGAGCTCTGGCATATATCCATGGTATCTGTATTACATGTTACATCAGATATGGACAGGTATTTATTTTATATTTGTATAAAAAAAAAACTCTACACCTACGATTTTTAATATTCATGACTAAATATCATTACTTACAATACCGTCTCAAAAAAGATATTACTACGGTATGAAACCATAAGTATAGATGGCAATACCTATAGTTTTTTAAAAAATTTACCTATGCTTTTTATAAGTCTTTACCTACAGTTAACATTTGTATGAATAATCCGACATATACCTACGATTATTTTTCTGTGGGTATAGGATTTAGTCACGCGAGCATGCCTGTCGGATTCAAATCGTAGCACTTTCCGTAGGTAAAAGGTTTTACCTTCAGAATTTTGGCATATACCTATAGTTTTTACGCGAAGCTATATGTCATTTTTTTTGTAGTGTCTCTATTGGCTTCGAAAATTACTGCTCCATCCTTTAATATGCTGCACTTTGACTCTTGAAACTGAATCTGATGGCCTCTGTCACAAAGCTGGCTGATGCTAATTAGATTGTGCTTCAGCCCTTTGACTAGTAGTACATCTTCAATGACTATCTTTCCTTTGTTGCCCACGGAACCACTGCCAATGAATGTGCCTTTCCCATTGTCTCCATAGGCAACTGTTCCTTCTTCAGCTTGGAGATGGGTGAACAGCTTCCGGTTCCCTGACATGTGCCTTGAGCATCCACTGTCCAAATACCATTTGGATGCTCGAGTGTTGCCCTGAAATGAAACCATCATGTTTTAGGTACCCAAATTCTTTTGGGTCCTGAAGGGTTAGTGTCATCAACTTTTCCTTTTATTATCCATTTCTTATGTCTTGTTGGACATATTTCTTTTATGTGACCTAACTTGTTGCAGTGGCTACAGCATGATGTTTTAGTAACTCTTTCAATATATTTAAAGTTAGCCTTGTATGTTATATCTTGTTCGGGTACAAATTTTGGTGTTGGGTATATTTTAGGATGAATTATAGTTTCTTCATTATCTGGAGGTATATATCCTAATCTATTTTTCTTTTTACCTGATCTTCTAGCACCTTTTAATATGAAGGAGTTTTTGCCATTTGTAAATTTTTCCAATATGCTAGATAACTTAATATTTTCTTCGGTTAGTATCTTAATTTCAGTTTTCAGTTCATCTGAGCTTGCTTGTTTTTCAAGTTTAATTATTTGTTCATTCTTAGCTTTTAGATCCTCACATAGTAATTCATTTCTTCTTTTAAGTTCAGTTATTTATTTTTCTAATTCCTCATTCTCTGTTTTCAGATCTGTGTTAGTATTTTCTAGACAAGCACTTTTTTTCTTACATGCTTTTAACAGTTTAATTACTTCTTTATATTTATTATACAATTCGTTGAATGCTTCCTCTAAATTGTCTGAATCAGAATCGTTGCAGGAATTAAAAGAAGAATCAGAGGTTACCTTTTCTTCAGTATTAGCCATGAAGGCCAAGTTGGCTTCTTCTTCATCGCTGCAGGAGCTTGACTCACTGTCTGAGTCGCTACTGTTTTCCCATGCTGCTGCCATCGCCTTCTTCTTGTATTTTCTGAACTTCTTGGAGCTTTCTTTTTTCCTGAACTCTGGCTTCTTGAATCTTGGACACTCATCTTTGATGTGTCCTGGTTTTTTGCATTCATAGCAAGTGGGTTCTCCTTTCTTCAGATCTTTTGCATTTGGTCTCTTAAAATCTTTGTTTCTTTTGAAGTGCCTTCTACCAGATTGGAACTTCTTCTTCTTAGCTAGAATCCGTTGCAATCTTCTAGAGAGCATTGCTTCCTCATTTTCACTGTCCTCAACACTCTCACTCTCATCTAAGCTTGCTTCTGGTGAGTCTTCTTCATCTTTTAAAGCGTTGGAGTGCTTCTTTCTACTTGAGGACTCTCCTAGCCTTTCCATATTGATCTCATGGGCCATAAGTGACCCAACGAGCTTTTCCAATGACATTCTCTTTAGATCCTCCTCAATGGCTGTTACTTTTGGAGTCCATGAGGATGGTAAAGATCTAAGAATTTTCCTGACCATGTCTCCAATTTCATAGGTCTTTCCTAGTCCAGCTAACCCATTTGTGATATCTGTGAATCTACTAAACATTTGGGTTATGGACTCACCTGACTGCATTTGAAATCTATCGTATTGTGTTACAAGAATATCTATTCTTGTTTCCTTGACCTTGTCTGTGCCTTCGTAGGTGATTATGAGCTTTTCCCGCATCTCCAATGCGGATTTGCAGGATGACACTCTGTTGAATTCCTTTTTACTCAGTACACAACACAGTATACTCTTCGCTTTACAATTCAAGGAAATCTTTTTCCTGTCGTCATCTGTCCATTGACCTTTCTCGTTTGTCACCAGGAGATCACCTTCTTCTACTATTGACCAAATCTGATAATCGTGGCCTTGCAGAAAATACTCCATTCTGGTTTTCCAATATGTGTAATCCTCTCCATCGAACAATGGTGGTCGGTTGACAGACTAACCTTCGTTGTGACTTTGGGCTACCATGAATCTTTACTCTTCAGATCGCTGGATCTACTTCTTTGTCGAAGAGACTCGCTCTGATACCACTTGTTGCCCAGTTGACGAGCCCAGAGGGGGGGGGTGAATGGGTCTTTTAAAAATAATTGATTAGTATCTGTAAATCAAAAACATTCACACAACAACGTTCTTCGATAGAGGTTAGTAGTTGTTAGTTCGAAAGGCAATCACACAAGGAAAACAATCACACAACGCAAGAATTATCCTGGTTCGGACTTCCTCTCCTTAGGAGTCCTACCACTGCCTTTTCGAAAGTCCAAATAAAGACCAGTCTTGACTTCTTGCCTTGGCGGACCAGTAGATGTTACCTCTAAAACCCTTGTTAAAGTTAGTACGTAGGTTTTCTAGGTTATCATTTCGCAATAACCTCACACCATCTACCAACATCACGGTATGATTGGTGATCGAGCCCTATTCCACTCATGAATCTCTCTTTATAATATATATATATGTATACAAAAAAAAAAAACAAAAAAAAGGCTTAAAATAGAGGTGCCTCGCTAGACTTGTCGAGATTTCCCCTGGACAAGGGTAAAAAGAGTTAGAACCAGGTCATGGAGAAAACCCGAAAGGGCGCCATGGGCAAAATTGGGTACCCCTCTACGTGAAAACCCGAAAGGGCGCGTAAGCAAAAGCAAGAGGGGGTCAGATTGGGTGAAAACCCGAAAGGGCGCTCAATTCGATAATGTGAAAAAAAAAGAAGGATCTAAGGATAGGTGCAAAGACAAGCAGGCTTCAAGTCTCTAGAAAGGAAATTCTGACAAAAGTGGTACTTGCCATTCGAAGCTCGCCTTCATGCCAATGCCCGCCGAGGTTCGTCTTCATACCAGTCAAAGCTCGCTTTCATGCCAGTGCCATTCGAAGCTCGCCTTCAGGCCATTGCCAGTCGAAGCTTATCTTCATGCCAGTCAGAGTTCTATCTCATATGCGATGAAGTGAAATGTCATTATACATGAAGTCGTTTCCGACAAATTTCATGCCTCTCAAAGGAAATTTCTGACAGAGTCGGCCGACAATCAGAGAAGTAGGTGTCGACACATGGTGGACTTCAATTGAATCCGTCAACACCTCATAGAGCAGGCGTCAACAAATGGCTAAGTTGGTCAACACCCACAGAACCAGTTTTGTGGAAGAAATCTGTCGGTACCCAGACGCAACAAAAGTTCAAAGAGGAAGACAAGAGCACATTAATCTAGCTATGAGCAAAGCGGCATTGATGAGGGTTACAAGATCTCCAAAGCGGCAATCTGGTTATCACAGTCGGTGACAACGATGTGGAAGCAGTTTACTTCCTCCTACTAAGACCTCAACGCTACCGCATGCTCAGATTGTCGCGCATCCAAGGTGACCAGTTGGCAAGATAGTTCAGAGGCAAGGAAGCGGCAAGGCCACTTACTGAGTCTAGAAAGAGCTACCAGCTCACAAATCAAGCCAGCATGCCCTATTGGCTCATACAATTGGCCAACATAACCCAATGGATGACTGACCCATGAAGGCCACCAGCTCACATGGCCATGCCAATCGAAAGAGGCCACTGATTTAGGGGCTCTCGCCAACTCGAGGAGGCTTCTAAAAAAAATCCTACATTATAGACGTCCCACCGGGTCAGAAATCCCACTAATTCGAAGAAGTCGCGATTGCCCAGTTGACGAGCCCAGAGGGGGGGGGTGAATGGGTCTTTTAAAAATAATTGATTAGTACCTGTAAATCAAAAACATTCACACAACAACGTTCTTCGATAGAGGTTAGTAGCTATTAGTTCGAAAGGCAATCACACAAGGAAAACAATCACACAACGCAAGAATTATCCTGGTTCGGACTTCCTCTCCATAGGAGTCCTACGTCCAGTCCCTGAGCAACAACTCAGGATTCCACTAACTAGGGTACAGTCCCCCTATGGACAAAACAAACACCCAGCTCAGCTGGTCTTCCTTCACACGAAGGGAAGTACACCACCCTGGATACCCCACCAGGTCTTCCTTCACACCGAAGGGAATACTGTGGCGGAACACCTCGGCCAAGCCGTTAAACCGATAACATACTTGATCCGAGTCTGCCTCCCGCGAACGGCCGAAGCCTCGCAAGGGATACCAAACCACAGTCCGTGTAAACACAAAGGAACACACCATTTCATATATATATTTCACAAATTTACATAGCCATATTTCCACAAAACTGAAAGAAAGTACAAGAGCCTGGGGCATACCCCAAGGTACAACTGAAGAAACTAATTAACTAATTACACTACACTGCTGGAGCTACTACTACACAGCTGGAGGTACCGACCCTGCACCGCCACGACGCGGCTCTGAACTGGACGACGGTCGAGAAATGTCCTCCTTGCTCTCACCTGTGGGGTAGGGGTGAGCCTCGCTAGTCACTGGCTCAATAGGGAACTCCCCCAAAACTGAGCAAACCAAAACCACAGGTACAAAAGCAGTAAATAGTACCAACAATTTATAGAACAGCTAAGCAGGATGTAAAAGCTATAAAAGTACTCACCATCTGCCGACTACGAAAAACAACTGTAATAATTAAACGGCAAACCAGTACAAGTGTACAAGCTAAGTAGAGACCGTCAAACATGAGCCACGTGAACTGGTTCGCGACACCAGAGACTGACTCGGACAAGCTAACACAGGTCTACCTCCCAGTCTCGCAGCCACGAACGAAAGGTCCAGCTGCCGCTCCACGTGAAAAGGTCAAGTAACTGTGGAGACCAACTAAACACCACCATCCGCGGACCACACGGTCGTAGGCCCATGCCTGGCACCTCCAGAGACCCTGGCCCGGGCTCGCTAGAGTGAGGCATTGGAAAAGGACTAGCTGGGGACCAGTGTCAACTACTGGTGTCCGTACCCCCAACTACGAGCGCGCTACAAGTGACTAAAGACAAACACAAGTGTCTCTGTCCCACTGTCGTCTTTCCCTCAGCCGGACGTACAACTCAGACACAGGAGTGAGGGTGTCCAGGTCAGACGACACAGACCTCGACGGTACAACACAAGTATCAGGACAAAGCCCAGAGCTAACAGCCTGGCTCACAAAGAACCTGGGGCACCCAACTGGAGAGGTAACCACGGTAGGCGTCGTACTACTCGCCACGTACACAAAACCACGTGCACGTCACACACAAACCACGTGAAGACTCACGTAACCACGTGCACTAGTAGTGCACCACACGTGAACACCACGTAAATACGTAAAGAACCAGCCAACTGTGTACCCAGTACTCTAGTCTCAGAAACCACGAACACTGGGTGCACCACGATTATCGTTGCACCGCTTGATACCAACAGATATTCAATATAAAATATTTAAACCAAAAGCATGCTGACAGCAACATCGACTGCCGTCTATGGGATATAAACGGCAAGGTATCTGGCCGTTAAGCTCCCAGCTAAAGAACATGGCGTCAAACGATGTTGACGCCAAGCTCCACAACTCCAGTTCCTGCAGAAACCGTAAACTGATTCTACATGCATCCTTAGTCCCAAATCTATCGAGAAAACATGAGGAAATACTTCCTCGATCATGCATGAATCCTAATCAACTCGAAACAACATGTTTCCATTATTAAATTGCTCAAACCACCCGTGTACCCCGCATGGATACCATTACCCGAAAACACAATTATCATGCAGATTCATGCTTTCCAATTGCATTATCGCAACCTATAGAAACTAAAGGGATCGTTCCCTACCTCAATACGCACTTAAACCTCCTAAATTCTCCCAGTTCACACCGAACCCTCCGCGAGCTCCTACGGCAATTACACCACGTCCGGCGTTTCCTTGGCCAATTCGTCACCGCCTCACGTTCCACGTTCCTCCAATTATCCTTTTACAACCATTGGAAGTAGTGGGGAAGCAAGAGGCATGAAGACAGGGCAAGGGAGAGAGTGATTGAGCTGAGGGAACTGCTCTCGGGTAGACTATATTCTACAGGTCGCACAGGTTGGCGTCAACATGGTGTCGCCAATCAGACTGCCAAGGCTAGACGTCCATATCCCTTGTCGCCATGTTCATACAGTAAACGTCAACACATATGGACGCCTACAAGTCAACAACCACACCTGGCCGTCAACTCCTACTCAACTGCAGCAGGTCCTATTTTATTTCATGACCCAACCTGCACCACACCTGCACCCACCACACGACCAAACCACATTGGCCTCACAATGGCCATTACAACCATTATACACATGATCCATAAGGATCCGAAAACACGCGACGTTACATTACTATCATCTAAAAAGAAAATTTTGACCTCGAAATTCATAACACAACTCAAACTTAAACAACTTAAACATGCACACTTTTACAAGTACTATCATCTAAAAAGAAATACAAAAGCTTATTCAAATAGATAGGGATACCCTTTAGCCATCTCCTCGGCTAACTCCCAGGTATCCTCACCACCCAACCTATTTTCCCATCTCACTTTAACTAACTCAATTTCTTTATTTCTCAACTTCTTTATCTTTCGATCCGTGATCTGCACCGGATACTCTGGCATAGTCATATCCGGCCTCAAGTCACCACCTTGATAACTGATTATCTGAGTTGAATCTTCAATACACTTTCTTAACATAGAAACATGAAATATATCATGAACATTCACAAAATCTGCTGGCAAATCCAGCCTATAAGTTGTTTCCCCAATTCTCTCAATCACCTGAAAAGGTCCTACATACCTTGGGCTCAATTTTCTAGTCTTGCCAAATCTCATAATACCTTTACTCGAGGAAACTCTTAAGAAAACAAAATCTCCCACTTCAAACTGAAGTGGTCTTCTCCGATTATCTGCATAACTCTTTTGCCTACTTTGAGCTGCCTGCAATTTTTCCTTAATAAGCTTCACCACTTCTGTGGTTTGCTGGATCAATTCAGGACCCACTAATTGCCTTTCTCCCACTTCATGCCAGTTCAATGGGGTTCTACATGACCTTTCATATAAAGCTTCAAACGGTGCCATCCCAAGAATGGTATGATAACTATTATTATAGGCAAACTCAACCATTCCCAAATGATGCTCCCAGTTACCTCCCCAAACTAAACAACAAGCTCGCAACATATCTTCAATCGTCTGGATAGTCCTCTCTGTCTGACCATCTGTCTGGGGATGATAAGCGGAGCTATATCTCAACTCAGTACCAATTACTTTCTGCAGACTCCTCCAAAAACCAGAAGTAAATCTTGGATCTCTATCAGACACAATAGTTTTCGGAATACCATGCAATGGAACAATTCTTTCAACATAAATCTTTGCTAATCTGTCCACTGTCCAAGACATACTTACTGCCACTAATCTGCACACCTTAGTCAATCTATCAACAAATACCCAAATTCCATTATGCCCGGAACCCGATCTTGGTAAACCTGCCACAAAGTCCATGGCAATATCATCCCATTTCCACTGTGGAATGGGCAACGATTGCAATAAACCTCCAGGCTTCTGATGTTCTACTTTAATCTGTTGACAGATAGCACATCTTGCAACAAACTTTGCTATTTCCTTTTTCATATAAGGCCACCAAAAATGCTTCCTCAAATCGTGGTACATATTAGTACTACCCGGATGGATAGTGTACCTAGATTTATGAGCCTCTTCCAACACTCGCTGCTTTACTTCTCTTTCAGCTGGAATAAACAACCTGCCTCTGAGCCTGACCACACAATTATCATCAATGGTAACTCCTTCCATTTTTACAATTTCAGCTAAACTTACATCTACTCTCTGGGCCTCAACAATCTGCCAATACAAGGACGGCTCTACAGCACTAGCAGCTAGTACTACCCGTCGCTGACTACTGGGCATATACAAGGAGTTCTCCACTATCTCTTCATATAGCTTCCATTATTTAATCATCATCAGATTTATATATGCCTTTCTGCTCAAGGCATTTGCTACAACATTGGCCTTACCCGGATGGTAAGCCAAACTAAAATCATAATCTTTTAAATATTTGATCCATCTGCGCTGACGAAGATTTAAATCTTTCTGCGAGAAGATATACTTCAAACTTTTATGATCTGTAAAGATCTGAAATCTCTCGCCATACAGATAATGCCTCCATATTTTCAAAGCAAACACAACTGCTGCCAATTCCAAATCATGAGTGGGGTAATTCTCCTCTACCGACTTTAATTGCCTGGACGCATAAGCTATCACTTTACCATGCTGCATAAGCACAGTGCCAAGTCCTCTCCTTGAAGTATTTGCATATACCACAAAACCACCACTTCCTGCCGGTAATGTCAATATGGGTGCTGTTGTAAGCCTCTTTTTCAATTCCATAAAACTTCTCTGACATTCACCGGACCACACAAAAGGCACACCTTTCCTAGTCAATTTCTTAGAAAAATCTTGAATAAAGCGCCTATAATAACCTGCTAATCCCATAAAACTTCTAATCTCAGTTATTGTCTTAGGCACTTCCCATCTCATCACTGCTTCCACTTTACTTGGGTCTATTGCTACTCCTTTAGCTGAGATAACATGACCCAGAAATTGAATTTCTTTGAACCAAAATTCACACTTATTGAATTTAGCAAACAACTGGTTATCCCTTAACAACTGCAGGGTAAACCTCAAATGAGCTGCATGCTCCTCTTCAGATACTGAATAAATCAGAATATCATCTATAAGACCACAATGAATTGGTCTAAATACGGATGAAAGATTCTATTCATCAGATCCATAAAACCTGCAGGAGCATTGGTCAACCCAAATGGCATAACCACAAATTCATAGTGACCATATCTGGTTCTTAAAGCTGTTTTATCTATATCCTCCTCTTTAATTCTCAACTGATGTTACCTGGACCTTAAATCAATTTTAGAAAATACCTTTGCTGATTGCAACTGATCAAACAGATCATCTATTCTCGGCAACGGGTACTTATTCTTAATGGTTACATCATTCAACATTCTATAATCAATACACATATGAAAACTTCCATCTTTCTTTTTCACAAACATTACCGGCGCTCCCCACGGGGAATGACTCGGTCTAATAAACCCTTTCTGCAACAGCTCTTCTAATTGCTTTTTCAATTCTTTGAGTTCTACTGGTGCCATCCGATATGGAGCTTTAGAGATCGGCATGGTACCTGGAAGCAACTCAATGGTAAAGTCCACCTCTCTATGTGGAGCTAAACCAGACAAATCTTCAGGAAAAACATCAGCAAATTCCCTAACCATGGGAACTGCTTCCACTGACTGACTAGCTTCTTCCAGACTTACTGATGCTAAATAAGCCACACACCCAACATTTATCAACTTTCTAGCTCTAATTTCCGAAATTAGAAACTTAGAGGTATAAAAAGGCATACCTTGATATTCAAATACTGCATCATTAGGATGACAAAACCTGATCCTTTTCTTTCTGCAATCTAAAATTGCTCCATAAGTCTCAAGCCAATCCATACCCAAAATAATATCATAATCTGTCAACTGCAGGGCATATAACTGACCCGGCATCTGGTTCCCTTCAATCATAACAGGAGCTTCATCTATACAGCTCGAAGTGAGCAGGAACTCACCCGAGGGAACATCCACTACTAACTCACAAGACTTTTCCTCTAAAGGATGAGTCATGCAATCCAGAAATTCTTCAGAAATGAAAGAATAAGAGGCACCCGAATCAAATAAAACTCTTGCTGAATAGTCATAAAGAGGTAAAATACCTTCTATCATATTCGATGCCTCCGCCTGGGCTCGGGTGATAGCCATAACCCGGCCTCTTCCTCGTTGCTGCGGTGCTCCTCTACTACGACCTGCCTGTGGCTGCTGAAACTGCTGAGGCTGCTGCTGCTGCTGCACACCTCTTCCATACCCATAATCTCTCGAATAGGGGCAATTGCGGATCAAATGCCCCGGCTGATTGCAATTATAACATCTATACCCTGGTGGAGTAATGGGCTGCCTGGTAGTACTCTGTTGCGATTCTTCCACCTCTGGCCTACTGCAACCTTGCTGGAATTGCTAACGACCTCCCCATCCTCTTCCTTTACCTTTAAATGCTTGCTTCAATTTCTGGCCCCATTTACCAAAGCCTGATGAAGAAGGTCCTGCTGGTGCTTTACCCTTACTTGCACCTACTGACTGCTGCGGTAGCCGAAAACTACCTGAGCCTGACTCGCCCACCTGACGAGTCCGAATAGACCTCTCCAACGTAGCTGATCTCTGGGCTGCTTCTTCCACTGTCTTACACATGAGAGGTACTATTGCATCCTGCAACTCCACTCTCAAACCTCTAATGAAATACTCAACCATCATATTATTATCTGATACTACATAAGGTGCATATCGGCTAAGCGCCATAAACCTCATCTGGTACTCTAAAACTGAAGAGTTACCTTACTGGAGCGTCCGAAACTGCTCTCTCTTTACTTGCTGCACTTGAATCAGAAAGAATGTATCGTTAAATACATCAAGAAATTCCGACCAAGTGATAGCCTCTTCTGTCCTGCCTGCAAAGGTGGTTTGCATCTTCAATCGCCACCATTCTAATACAAAACCCCTCAACTGATAAGCAGCTAACACAACTTTATCTGCTGCCAGACACCTCATGGTCGCAAAGACCCTTTCAATCTCATGAACCCAGTGTTCCGTTGTATCTGAATTCGGCCCTCCTGAATAAGTAGGCGGCTGCAATCTCAGAAACTTCTCCACTTGCATCACTGGTTCCTCTGCTAATAATACTGGTGGTGGTGGTGGCACAGGTGCTACAAAAGGCACCTCCACTCTTGGCGGAATTGGAGCAACAGGTACAATCTCTCCATCCCCAGGTGGCACTACAACTGGTGGTACCGGCGCCTGCTGATCCATCCTCCTTTGAATATCAGTGAGGCTTTCCCAGATCCTCTCTATCATACGGTGAGTACTTTCCTCTGGATCATCTCCTCCACCACCCCAATCTCTTCTATCAGGCATTTCAAAAAATTTTGCTCAAACAAAACATCAAACAAAATCACAACAACAAATCATCAGAAACCAGGGTCCCTACCAGCAGTGTACAAAGACCGAAATAAGGCTATGTATCTTTCTAGTTCCCTTATATTAACACGAACCTTGCTCTGATACCAACTGTGGCGGAACACCTCGGCCAAGCCCGTTAAACCGATAACGTACTTGATCCGAGTCCGCCTCCCGCGAACGAGCTGAAGCCTCGTAAGGGATAACAAACCACAGTCCGTGTAAACACAAAGGAACACACCATTTCATATATATATTTCACAAATTTACATAGGCATATTTCCACAAAACTAAAAGAAAGTACAAGAGCCTGGGGCATACCCCAAGGTACAACTGAAGAAAGTAAACAACTAATACACTACACTGCTGGATCTGCTACTACTAGCTGGAGGTACCGACCTTGCACCTCTATGACGCGGCTCTGAACTTGACGACGGTCGAGAAAAACGTCCTCCTCGCTCTCACCTATGGGGGTAGGGGTGTGCCTCGCTAGTCACTGGCTCAGTAGGGAACTCCCCCAAAACCGAGAAAACAAAAACCACAGGTACAAAGGAGTAAACAGTACCAACAATTTATAGAACAGCTAAGCAGGATATGTAAAGCTGTAAAAGTACTCACCGTCTGCCGACTACGAAAAACAACTGTAATAATTAAACGGCAAACCATTACAAGTGTACGAGCTAAAGTAGAGACCGCCAAACACGAGCACGTGAACTGGTTTGCGACACCAGATGACTGCTCACAAGCTAACACAGGTCTACCTCTCAGTCTCGCAGCCACGGATGAAAGGTCCAGCTGCTGCTCCACGTGAAAAGGTCAAGTAACTGTGGAGACCAACTAAACACCACCACCTGTGGACCACACGGTCGCAGGCCAATGCCTGGCACCTCCAGAGACCCTGGCCGGGCTCGCTAGAGTGAGGACTGGAATAGGACTAGATTGGGGACCAGTGTCGACTACTGGTGTTTGTACCCCAAACTACGAGGCGCGCTACAAGTGACTAAAGACAAACACAAGTGTCACTGTCCCACTGTCGTCTTTCCCTCAGACGGACGTAAAACTCAGACACAGGAGTGAGGGTGTCCAGGTCAGACGACACAGACCTCGACAGTACAACACAAGTACCGGGACAAAGCCCCGAGCTAACAGCCTGGCTCACAAAGAACCTGGGGCACCCAACTGGAGAGGTAACTATGGTAGGCGTCGACTACTCGCCACGTACAAAAACCACGTGCACGTCACACACAAACCACGTGAAGACTCACGTAACCACGTGCACTAGTAGTGCACCACACGTGAACACCACGTAAATACGTAAAGAACCAGCCAACTGTGTACGCAGTACGCTAGTCTCAGAAACCACGAACACTGGGTGCACCACGATTATCGTTGCACCACTCGATACCAACAGATATTCAATATATCAATATTTAAACCAAAAGCATGCTGACGGCAACATCGACTGCCGTCTATGGGATATAAACGGAAAGGTATCTGGCCGTTAAGCTCCCAGCTAAAGAACATGGCGTCAAACGATGTTGACGCCAAGCTCCTCAACTCCAGTTCCTGCAGAAACCCTAAACTGATTCTACAGGCATCCTTAGTCCCAAATCTATCGAGAAAACATGAGGAAATACTTCCTCGATCATGCATGAATCCTACTCAACTCGAAACAACATGTTTCCATTATTAAATTGCTCAAACCACCCGTGTACCCCGCATGGATACCATTACCCGAAAACATAATTATCATGCAGATTCATGCTTTCCAATTGCATTATCGCAACCTATAGGAACTAAAGGGATCGTTCCCTACCTCAATACGCACTTAAACCTCCTAAATTCTCCCACTTCACACCGAACCCTCTGCGAGCTCCTACGAAAATTGCACCACGTCTCGACGTTTCCTTGGCCAATTCGTCACCACCTCACGTTCTACGTTCCTCCAATTATCCTTTTACAACCATTGGAAGTAGTGGGGAAGCAAGAGGCATGAAGACAGGGCAAGGGAGAGAGTGATTGAGCTGAGGGAACTGCTCTCGGGTAGACTATATTCTGCAGGTCGCACAGGATGGCGTCAACATGTCTGTCGCCAATCAGACCGCCAAGGCTAGACGTCCATATCCCTTGTCTCCAAGTTCATACAGTAAACGTCAACACATATGGAAGCCTACAAGTCAACGACGACACCTGGCTGCCAACTCCTACTCAACTGCAGCAGGTCCTATTTTATTTCAGGACCCAACCTGCACCACACCTGCACACACCACACGACCAAACCACATTGGCCTCACAATGGCCATCACAACCATTATACACATGATCCATAAGGATTTGAAAACACGCGACGTTACAAATACTACACCCTGGCTCCCACTAGGTCTTCCTTCACACCGAAGGGAATACTACACCCTAGCTCCCACCAGGTCTTCCTTCACACCGAAGGGAATATAATACAAATAGAATAAAAGGAATTTCAGCCCCTATATCAAGCTTCACCAATCTAAGATCTGAAGCAAGCAGTATTGAGAGCAGAAGAAATAAACAAGAGGCTCTCTCAGGACTGCACAAGCTCTCTCAAGATTTTCACTACAGCGAGGAGAGTAAAGAGCGAAAGCAAAGTGGAATGAGGTTCTTGGCTCTGGAAATCTTTTCGAAGAAAGCTTGAACTAGGTTTTTCAATCTATCTTTCTTCTGATCTTCTGTCTTGTATTTATATCTCCAGTTTGAAATATATACGTTGAAGTGTCTGTTGTCTCTCTCTTAAGTAGACGTTAGACTGAATGATGCTTGGAAGCTTCCAGTCAACAGCCTTTTGATCACTTGTGCACGCAAAGAGATGATATCTTCTGAGATATCCTTTGGCTTCTAATTTGTCCAACGTTGTAAAGTGGAACTGGATCAGAGATCTACATAAATTTCAATTTTGAACAGCGGACAGCTAAGCTGTCTCTGATGTCAGCCAACGTTAAAAGAAATAGTCAAGAAAATAGTAAAGCCAAATAGCTGAATCTAAAAGACGTAATCAGAGTAAGCACGATAATGGACGATATCGTCTGCATGCATGCAGAGATATGTTCAGATCTCATAAATGCAGGAGTGTCAGAGAGATATATACATGGAATTTGACTAGTCAACGCTTCTTGAAGAAAGAGAGTATCAAGTCGATGTAAGACATAAAATCGATGACTATATGACTTATGAAATCGTTATGAACAATTCAGTTTGACCAAGTCGTTATGAGTCATAGCAAATCGTTACATTGACTGTGGATTTAATATGAACACTTAATAAATCGTTATACAAAGCAAATCGTTATGTTCACTGAAGAAATCGTTGTAAAACACTTAACAAATCGTTATACAAAGAAAATCGTTGTGTTCACTGAAGAAATCATTGTGAATTCTGAAGAAATCATTATGAAAAGCAAATCGTTACCAGTTCTGAAGAAATCGTTACGAGTTCTGAAGAAAACGTTATGAAAAGCAAATCGTTATGAGTTCTGAAGAAATCGTTATAATGACTTATGAAATCGTTATGAAAAGCAAATCGTTATGAGTTCTGAAGAAATCATTATGAAAAGCAAATCGTTACGAGTTCTGAAGAAATTGTTATGAAAAGCAAATCGTTACGAGTTCTGAAGAAATCGTTATGATGACTTATGAAATCGTTATGAAAAGCAAATCGTTATGATTACTTATAGAATCGTTGCGATAGGCAAGTCGTTGAGAGTTCTAAAGAAATCGTTACGATGACTTACAGAATCGTTACAGGATCGACTTGTTTGGAACAACATGACTTTCCAGTCTTACAAAGAAAATCGTTAAAACACTTATGAAATCGTTGTGACTTTCAACAGAAGTCGATGTGGACTTAGAGAAATGCACTTACCTGGCTTATTGATAGAAGTATTTAGTACTTACCATATGTGCTTGATTTTCCTTGTTTATTTTATGTGCTTAAGACTTATAGAATGCATGTTAGAAAACTTTGATATTGTTTTGTTAATCACCAAAATAAACATGTAATTAATTATAATTACATGGGGATGATCTGATCACCAGTCGACAGTCCAAGTGCTATTGCTGACTCTTGAAGGCCACAAGCTCTCAAGTGACTTGTCAAGTTCAATGGTCTTCATAGCCCTATTCGGTTTCTTCATCGACTCACGAGGTTGTCGACTCTTAGTTTCAGCAAGGAGGATGACTACTGACTCAAGATGGTTACCAACTTGCAGGGCCCACCAACTCAGGCCAAGCTGTGGCCCTATCGACTCGCGGTTCCACCAACTCATGAAGCTGACAAGTCATGATGTCAACAAGGGGGGATGGCTGCCTAATCGCCATGACTGCTAAACTTGCAGTTCCACCGACTCAAGCAACCGTCGACTCGTCAAGTTGGCGAAGAGAACAGCCACCGAATCATAATGATCGCCGATTCACAAGGCTAGTGAGCCACGACATTAACAGGCCAGAAGGATGCCAAATCACGAGGCTAGCCAACTCATGAGGCCTGCCAAATCGCTAGGCCACTGAACAGAAAGGCTGCCGACTCCAGGAGTCTGCCCACTCAAAAGGTCACTTAATGGAGAGTCTGCTAACTCACAAAAGCTACTAATAGATCTACTTGACAAAGCAGAGCCCATTTATCATGCAAGCGAGCCCAGTCTGCCAACTCGTGTCGACGTCAACCATCTCAAACTGAGCACAATAGTATGAAAACAATAGCCCAAAGCTGAGAAACTGTCAGAACATTGACGGGCCACAAGGCTGTCAGTAGGGCAACAAGTCAACGACCGTCGATGCTGACAGATTGACTCACGTCAAATTGAAAATGAGACTCAGTCGACGTCATGCGAGTTCACCCACGGGTGTCGCTGCGCTCGTCCCTCGCTTGCACCACCCCTGGGTGGGGGGCATTTGTGGACATCAAAAAAGAAGAAGCAAAATAGAGCAATATATGCCCATTTATTGGCCCATTATCTAATGGCCCAAGCACCCCCATACAAGGGGTCATTTTAAGGGACCTTTAACCTCCTCAATATAAAAGGTATCCCTGCAGAAAGCTAAAGGAGAGAGGGGCAGTGTGTACAAGGCTTTTGGGGGGGCTGCTTGGAAAGGAAGGCAGTGGAAGAGAGAACCAGAAGAAGAAGTGTAGCACCCTGATTTTTAAAATCATGAAAAATAAAAATTATTATTTAATAAATGAGATAAATCGATTTAATTATAATAAAGGGAGAATACATGGAATAAAAGGGAATTAATGCAATACCCATTAAGCTAAATTATTAGTGGGTTACTCTAATAACCCAACCCAATGGAATGGGCCCAAATAGGGATAGCCCATGTTGGAATGAGAATTAAATAATGAAATTCGTATCTAAATAATTAAATAAATAGTAAAGGGTAAGATAAATGATAAATAACCCTTATATATCTAAATAAAGAGTCCTAAACCCATCCTAACTCATTAACCACGAAATTAAACTCTTCCCTACCCATTAGATGGATAAATGAGAGGAAATAGAGAGATAAATGTGGATTTTCGTAATTAAAGGAGGAGAGAAGAGTTTGGGGTTGTATGGACTCTATAGGAAGCTTAAACACTTCAAATCTCCTCCCTATCTCCCCATTTTCATGGCTGGAACCCTAGAGAAGGAGGAAAAGGTTGGAGACCAAGGAGCAAGGAGGAGAAGACTTGGAGCAAGAAGGTTTTCCCGTTTTTCGTCTTCAACTTAGGTTTTCTTGTACTCGACAAAAGGTAGGCAATCTGTCAAGCAAAAATCGTGAAATAATTACCCTAGGTACCCTTCATGTACCTCTTCAAAGCCCTATGGTTTCGTGGTATTTCGTTCATCTATTTGGGCGAATTTAATTCGTGAAATCCTGCTGTTCTCATGAACTGAGATCTCATGTTTTATCTGATTCCCGATATGTACTTGTTCACATGCCATGATAAAATTCTCAGTTATACTACATCACACTAGCTTTCAAACGCCCCTGGTCTCGCTCGATTTCGATCTCCCATGAGGGA
Source organism: Colocasia esculenta (assembly GCA_014218235.1). Lineage (NCBI taxonomy): Eukaryota > Viridiplantae > Streptophyta > Magnoliopsida > Alismatales > Araceae > Colocasia > Colocasia esculenta. The sequence continues at coordinate 130,228,565 of CM024761.1, forward strand.
GAATTAAATCTTTGAATCTCTGTCTATTTCCTATACCCAACTCTTCATGTTGACCTCTAAACATCGTGCATATTTGATATCATGCCATGAAAATTTTTTCTAAAATACTAAATCGTGTTAGCTTTCAAACGCCGCTAGTTTCATAATTTTCATCAAGTGTACATCTCTAATTAATTGTTGAACACTGACTGCGCCTGTTTAGGTCACCGAAAAGTAACCTGATCAATGCATATCTAAACCTTGTCTATTTTCCAATTAATCGTGCATGTTGATAGATATACATGTCTACTTTCATTTAAAACTAGTTTCGTACTTTTTGGATCACCGTGCTATTTTATATGTAATTTATATCGTCTATATATCACAGAGGGCTCGCCCTGGGAAAAAGGGAAAAAGAACAAACCCACCTGTTATCGCGACGGCGCGACCCGCCGCGATAACAGTGGGGTCGCGCCGGCCGATGGCGTCGCGTCAAGAACGCGGCGGCGCGGGCCGCCGTGATTCACCCCGGACCGGGCCAGACCGCCAGGTCCCGTGTCGCGCCCGACCGCCCCGTCGCGACTTGAAACGCGACGGGTATGTCTGCCGCGTTTTCAAGAATCCGACCAGAACTGAAAATTGTACATATGCCCTGATTGTTTAAGCTTTATACCCTTTAATTAGTCATGATTAAATCATGTTATAGTTAATTCGACTTGGTAAATTAATAAATGACATTAATGATATAAATTTAATTATTTAAAATGACACTGCACGACTTGTCATATCATCAAGATTTCTTTACACTTACACACACACAACATTATTAAATGCCAATTGACCTCGATAATTATGCAATAATATATTCGGTAAATTATCGAAATAAATGACTAAATAACCTATTTTGTTAAATACAATTGTTTCCGTTTTTACTCGCGCATTTTATCTACCGTTACCGTTTCCCTCGGCCTACGAGCACTCTAGGCACGACGGACCCGTTTTTACACCTTTCCCTTGACTTGGACCACCTCTCCACCGGGAATACTCTCGATTGGACCAGGGACTCCTTGTCAAGACCTCCGTAAGTCTTCTTGGCTTTGGCGCACGTCCTTAGTCAACGAGTTGGTTGTACCCTAAAACCCGTTACACTCTTAGGGATCAGTACGATCCAAGCCTTAGTGTTCCTTCTCGTCTTGAGTTCACACCGGACCACCTAACCCGTGTACACAGCACGGCTAAGGGAGGTTGTGACTTCTACCAGACTGCCGGCACCCGACTTGGTGCTGTGCAACCGTTACTATCGTGTTTATCGTCGTTTTACGATTGTACCCCTCTCATCTACAGTCTCTTTACTCTCATCTGTTCACGTTTTCTCTACACTCTCATCTATCTCGTCTAGTGCTCTCTTTCTCTTCTTGGTACTCTATTGGCCATTCGTGTGATTGTCTAAGATAAAAGAAATGACTAATGCCAGCGCAATAGGACCCGATCAGGTCCTGGGAGGAGCGCCCGAAAAGTGCCAGTGCCCATGGAGTTAAAATGATCATAGGATGTGTTACGGCATGCATCCAGTGCCAGTTTACTATCTAGATTAATCTATGACAATCAAAAGTGCTATCTCTACAAGTGCAAGCGTGATCGTTACTAGTGCACCGTTGTGCAATTTACATGTTATATCATTACATGGCCATTCTATTATCGTTCTCGTTGAACTATTTTCCCTGTGCCAGTTGCAATTGTTCTCTCGTTATCGTGACATGCTCTACATGACTATACTCTCTAGTTATCCTGTCATTAAGACATTACTATTTAAAGCATGCTTGTGTCATGAGATATTAAGTCCTACTGGGCGTTATCGCTCATCCTGCGTATTTATTTAATGTGTTCAGGTGAGTCGGATGGAGATGACCACACATACGAGGACGGACTGAGGGAGATGCTCAAGAGTGACCATTCAGCCACCAGTGCTATCTAGTAGTAGTTAGTGAATCAGTTAGTCATAATGTAATAGTTTGATTTTGAATAAAGTACTCTGGGCCCTAGTTCTGGCTCTGATACGTTGATGTATGATGTCTGGTGGATTATTAATGAATTGGAGTTTATTTGGTATTATTCCATTGTGTAATGGTTTGCATTTATTTCTTGCTCTGTACTATTTATAACTGTAATCCCGCTCCGATATTCCGCGTCGGGGCGTTACAAGAAGGGGGCTGGGTTCTTGGGGTCTCCTGCGCAGCAAGAAGAGGAAGAGAGGCAAGGCCAAGAGAAGAAGGGGTTTTTTTCTGGTCTCTCGGGGTTCCTGGGCTGCGCTAGAAAGAAGCAAGGAAGAGAGAAAGGTTGCTGCTATTTTTTTTTATGGTTTCTTAGGGGTGTATTCCAGAAAAGAGAAGAGGGATAGGAGAGAGATGATTTAGGAAAGGAGGAGAAGAGGAGGAGGGCACGGTTCCTCATATGCTCTTCCTATTCTCTCTTTATTTATGTATCTTCTCCTTTCTCATATCATATAAAAATGTCTTCCTCCACATGAGATCTCGTTTTTTGTGCCCTTTGGATGTTCTCCCCTCCCCTTTCTTGGTTTGTTTAATGCTCATGTCCATTCCTTTTTTTACATAAGTGGTACTTGATGGTACGATGAAGAGATGTCCCATGTGTGCTTTCATGATTTCTATGTACCCCTTTGCCCACTTTAATGCTTGTTCTCTCTTTATTTCTTCTAGGTAATAAGCCGCCCCTCCTTCTTTGTGCCTTTATGCCCATGCATCCACTGGTACAAAGGAGGAGCCATGGCATACTATCTTTTTATGTTTTTCATGTTTCCCCTGGATATTTGCATGTTCTTTCACTTTGTTCATATGGAAAACCAAGATGAACTCTTCTGACCAATGGATTGAGGCTCCATGTGCCCACTCCAATGTGAGAGGGATTTAAATAACACCATGTGTAATGGGTTCCTCCCTTCTGTCCGATCCAATGGGTCTTAAGGGAACCCTGCCATTCTACAAGAGACCCCCCTCCTCACTACTGATTTTTATGCTTTTCTCTCTTGAATGTTCCCTGCTGAATCACCCTAATTCTGGGTCCAAGCACAAAAGGTTGGATAATTTGATACCCATGCCTCGCTTAGGACTTTAACGGGATGTATTTGGCCTCAACATCGCGCCTACATCGCATTTTTTGGGGTCAAAAACACATAAGTTAAGAGATCTCTTTTGAAGGTTTGCTGACGACTAACCTGAACGCGTGTTTTCAGCATTCTGGGACCGATCAGTGTGACATTTTGCTCGCCCGAAGGTCTGGAGGTGTCCGGGGAACATGTCAGTCCCTCCCCTAAAAATTTTGTGCCATTCCGACGTGATTTGGTTGGCCGTCTCGTTGCAAATGCACGTTGCTGACTCAGTTCTGCCTGACTGCTGACTCACCAGGCAGAACGCGTGTTTTCGGTGGTTTGAGATCGATCGGCACGGCATTTCGCCCATGTAAAAGGCTGAAATAGACCAAGGCACACCTCAGTCTCTCCCTTAAAAATTTCGTGCTATTCCAGCGTGATTTGAGTGGCCGTCCCTTTATAAGTGGACGTTGCCGACTCAGTTCTGCCTGGCTGCCGACTCACCAGGCAGAACGCGTGTTTTCGGCGATTTGAGACCGTCGGCATGGCTTTTCGCCTGTGTAAAAGATTGAAATTGACCAGGATATACCTCAGTCCCCTCCATAAAAATTTTGTGCCGTTCCGGTGTGATTTGATTGGCCGTCTCGTTGCAAATGGACGTTGCAGACTCACCAGGCAGAACGCGTGTTTTCAGCGGTTTGAAACCGGTTGGCATGGATTTTCGCCCATGAGAAGGGTTTAAATAGATCAATATACACCTCAGTCCCTCCCATAAAAGTTTCACGCCATTCCGCCATGATTTGGATGTCATTCCGTTGCGAGTGAGGGCTGTCGACTCACGTAGGCAGAACTGCTTACTACCGACTCATGCAAGCAGAGTAGTTTTCCTGCCGACTCACATAGAAACGAGACTCTATGAGGCCTCGGGTTAGATAATATGATATCTATGCCCAAGTTCCTAGACTCGCACATCATCGGATTGTCCACCGACTGTTTTCGGTCTCGGTACTCTTCGGTTCCTTTGTAGCCATGCCTCGGGAGCCGGTACCGTGTGCTGTTTCGGTAGCGCCGTACACGGCCAATACCCCGTTTTGGTACCATCTCCATTATGGTGGATGGATACCGCGACCTCCCCCGCATCTCATGAGTCTGGGGGAGGTGCTGCCGAATTTTCTCCCGTGAAGTTTAAACCGTTTTGTGTTTCTGGCGGGTGAGTCGGCAAGGACTCAGCTGGCTCCCAACTCACTGAATCCGTGAAGAGATTTGAATCAGTGAGTCGGCAGGCCTCGTACATGATGAGTCGGCAAGCCTTGATTTATGAGATCACTTGTTTTCGATCCCGGTATTCATCAGTTCCCTCGTAGGCAAGCCTCTGGAATTGGTATCGTGTGTTGTTCGGGTGGCGCCGTACGCGGCTAACACCTCGTTTTAGTGTCGTCTCCATCATGGTGGATGAGTACTGTGCCCTCCTCTTTTGCCATGAGCAAGGGGAGGTGCTGCCGAATTTTCTCGCGCATCCTTATGAGACCAAAATACTTTATAAGATTAAAAGACTTCAAAAATCATGTTGGCTAAGTGATTCGGCAGTACTGCAGCAGCCTGGCCGACTCAGCAGCCTGCCGACTCATGTTGCAGTAAGGTTCAGCCAACTCATTTGAGTTAGCAGTCTGTCGACTCACCAGTTCAGCAGGACCCTGCCGACTCAGTAGGCTGTCGACTCAGTAGTCTGCCGACTCACCAGTTCAGTAGGACCTTGCCGACTCACCAGTTCAGTAGGACCCTGCCGACTCAGCAGTCTGCCGACTCAGCAGCCTGCCGACTCATGTTGCTGCAAGGTTTTGCCAACTCATTTGAGTTAGCAGTCTACCGACTCAATAGTCTGCCGACTCACCAGTTCAGCAGGACCCTGCCAACTCAGTAGTCTGCCGACTCACCAGTTCAGCAGGACCCTGCCAACTCAGTAGTCTGTCGACTCACCAGCCTGCCGACTCATGTTGCAGCAAGGTTCTGCCAACTCATTTGAGTTAGCAGTCTGCCGACTCAGCAGTCTGCTGACTCACCAGTTCAACAGGACCCTGCCGACTTAGCAGCCTGGCCGACTCTTGTTGCATCAAGGTTCTGCCAACTCATTTAAGTTAGCAGTCTGCCGACTCAGTAGTCTGCCAACTCACCAGTTCTGCACGACCCTGCCGACTCAGCAGTCTGCCGACTCAGCAGCCTGGCCGACTCAGCAGCCTGGCCGACTCAGCAACCTGGTCCCGACCCAATCTATACTTTCGTTTGACGAAGTCAAACGGTACGCATAACACTTAAAGTCCTTTGACTCTCGGAGGCAGAACACTTGGTTGCCACTTCGGTGGCTGGCACGCTTGCGCTATGCAAATTGCAGATTCATCTCTCGTCATTATCACTCACGTAGCATTCGACGGGATTTGGATTAGCAATACGCATCCATGAGAATATGAGAAAACATGATAAAAGAGAATTTTAAAAAGATTTGTGATTTATTTATAAATCTATTTCCACATTTATAATCGGACAAGCAACTTCACAATGTACAAGGACCTTAAGATTAAGAGAAATGCTTACTACTTATTCCCAGGAGGCAATAAGCAGTCGGCCGTGGAAGTGTGCAGGCCGGCGTGGAGCGCTGTGCACACGCTCAGGCCCCGCCTACATTTGTCTGCAGGTGGAATGCCTAGACAGATAAGAACCCATTGATGCCACAAGATATCATCCAACTTAAGGATGACATGACAGCTATTCAAAGTGGATGCATTGCCGCAATGTGGAGAAACTACTGTTACATAAAATCAGCATTAGTATGTCATTGAACCTTGATAGCATTTTACAGCTGCTGATAATTACAGCAAGAATTCCATATCACCAGAAGTGAAAATAGTGTTGCTTTCGATTGGCGGATGGGTTCTGTTCAGTAATAGCTTGTGGGTCAATCAATATTAAGTAATCGGGGCGCTGCAATCTTCTTGATGTATACATATAGGCTGCTTCTCTTTATCCACACTTGGGTCCTTATCTGCAGTGATCGGGCACTGTGACAAATACAGAATGCTCAGATTGGTAATCCATCAACAAGGATGACATTTCTCTCAAAAGAAACTGCTCTTTTGGCTTCACTTGCTGTCGATAACTAGAAATCCACGTATGATTGGCCGCTTTATCCTGTAAGACCAAGAAAGTGAGATGTGAAGAGAGCATAAAGCATGGATGATGACTTGAGGTGATTGACCGATCCAGCGGTCACGAGGAAACGAGAAGATTTTACAAGAGAACCACGGGTGGTGAGACAAATTTGAACAAAAATATTGGAAGAAGAAATGGGGCAAAGTCCTTCAGAAAACATGGTTTTTATATCATGCCATCAGTCCTTTTCAAATGTCATTCCCACCATGCTAGGTAGAAAACATGACTTAGGGAAAATATCAATAAAGTACTGTCAATCATCCACGCTTTTCAGTAAATGGGGTATATGCCAGGATGTTGATAATTGTTAGAATAGGACAAAAATGTTCTTGCATTGAAAATAGCAATGCCCTCTCCACTCATCACCATAGGATTTAGAGTTGGATGGTCTAATGATGTTTAGATCTAATTGTAAGGAAATGCAAAGACTTTGATACAAGGACCACATGTTCCTTACAGAAGTTCAATAAGACAGTAAAATGGAGGTACCAAGAAGGTTTTCATTAATATTAATATGATGGTCATGTAAACTTTCTTGTTAAGGAGGCACCAATACATGCCTGAAAGAGACAAGCATCTGCTACATCTCCACACAGTATCAACTTAGTATGCATACAGTTTATCAAATCATTGCTTTCTTCCTATCATATAAGCTCTACCTGCATTACCATCTTCTTGAACGTTTTCAGATGGCGCGTCACCACCACAAGTTACAGTGGTGCCTGCTCCAAGTGCTGCCTGGTTTTGCTGCATCAACTTAGCACCATATGCGAATAAGTTCATCATCTGTCAAAGAAGCAAGTGTGGAAAAGGAGGAAACAAGTCAGGGTGATGCCCAAGCAGTTTCTATGGAAGAGGATTGATGGCTCCAGAAAGGATGGCTTAAAACCTGAGGTGATGGTTGCATGTGCTGGAATCCAAAGTAGCGTGCATACGACATGGGTACATGGGGATTTTGCATCTGATTTGGGAAATTAAGTGGGTTTGAAGGAGGGCAAAAGGAGGCCTGGTTTACTGTGGGATTTGAGGATACAGGTTGATTCACTAGTGGCATCCTTGGAAATGGAATTGGACCATGAACAGAAGGCATGGAAGTATGACCCATGCCCATACCCATCTGCGGCATGTAGTGATGAACACCGGGGAACATCATGGATGCCAGCCCGCTCCTCATCCACATAATCTGTAATGATGAAGAGGATTCAGGTGAACAGAACTGCTCAGGAACATAGGATAAGCAGTGATCAAAGATTGTCATGAGCTCCCTCACCTGCACTTGCAGTTGAAGTGATTTCAAATACTCGATCGCCTCATCCAACATGGATGCTTTGTCAGACTGGATGTCCACCAAACAATTGTTATTAGATCAACTGATGATTATAAGTAAGTAGGAGGGGGGGGGGGGGGGGGGGGGGGGGGGGGTGGGGGTGGGCAGACACTGAAGCAGATAAACATGACACCTTGTTGCAATGAGGAATGAGCTCTTGCAGCGCCTTCATCTTCTCGTTAATCCTGTCCCTTCGTCTCTGTACAAAAGGGTAGCAGTGAGACATTGTTTTCAAGAGCTCAATGCTCAGAAATGTTTCAATATGCATCAGAATCTACCCTCTCTGAGAGGTTATGGACTTCAGCTGCACGCCTTCGCCGGGCAGATGCAGATCTCTGAGACTGCCTACCTGTCTCCATTGATTCATACTCTTCTTCCTGCATGTGGAAGAACATCACATAGAAGAGAATTTTAGCTAATGAGCATACCCATATAATATAACAATGAGCACCATCTGTCAGATAGGAGAAAGGATGAGAGACCAGACGGTAACAAACCTCACTCTGGAGTTCAGATTCATCTGCATCCCGTCCCTTCCTTTTGTGGTTCCTGGTATTAGCACTTGGCTTGCCTGCCCTTCCAACAGTGCATCCAGATCCACCAGATGATGAAGTTATGGCAATTTCATGCGCGTCAGTCTGAGTTATTTCATGACTAAGCCGGCTTCGGGCATCCTCCTCTACACCTCTTCCCGAGGCAAGTTTTGCAGTGTTAGTATAACTCGGGTGGAAGAAGTTATGAAGTTGATTGCTCCCACAGATGCTCGACTCCTTTGCCAACATCGAGGATGACTCCCCAACTTCTCCTCGGACTATGGAGGAACGAGTGAAATTTCTATCACCAGCAGAACCTGCAATATTTGTGCCTTGTGGGAGGGAAGAAACAAATCCAGATTGATGGGGCATCACAGTTTCCGCAAAGTGAGGAATGTTATACTGTTCAAGAACGGACCCATAGATGTGCCATCTTTTTCAGGTGCTTCATGCCACTTTGTGGCTTTGTTTCCTTGTGCTTCAACCATGGGCGTGGATCCTGTTGTTGGCAGTTCATAGAGGAATTCCTGGCAGAATTCTTTCCCAAAGGAATCATCATCAATAGTGTATTGGAGCCACGGTGATGGCGCCTCCTGTACTACATTCGCTGAGCTCTTGATAGGTCCACCTTTTAGCACGGATTCGGATTTTTGACATTGCTTTATCTCACTGAGCGGCTTCATGGCCTTCCTATGTGTCTGGCTGTGCATAACCACATGACCATTTTGCCATAATAGTTCTACAAGTTCTTCTTCTGGCCTGTAAGAGGGACATTCATGAAAGAAAAAGGACACGGAACGGTCAGTCCTTGGTGTCATGAAGCATCAGCACACCACCCAAGTAACTACTTAGATACTGCAGTAGAAAGATGGAAAATATAAGATAAGAGGCAGAGGGAAGTGAATAGTCAACCATGCGGATTTCAAACTGTCAATTAGATAGAGGAGGAAGAGCATACCTGGAGTCATCCTGCACACGCCAATCTGGGACGCAGTGATTCATTGCCTAGTGGTGAAGTTCTAACAAGAACACAGCCAAAAAAAAATACTCAAGGGAACATCACAGGGTAAATGGAAGAACAACAAGATTGTTCCAAGAGATCAAAAGCAAAGGAAAATGAGTATGAGAGGAAGTACAGCAAAACATTCAGGTTCCAAAATGTTGTTCTGCAGAAAAAAAATTAAAGTATAGTGGACAGCATGAGGAAAACTCTTCATTAAGAAAGTGATGTAGGACAGGAAAAAATTAGCAACCGGCTGTACTGTTATCAGAATTTCGTACGGGAAGTTGTACACGGACAACCAGGAGGGAGATTAATGCTCACCGAATATAAACTACTAGCAAGGATAGACGACATACTTGATCCGCCCTTTCAGTAATGACAATTAACGAACTAGAATAGAATAGGGGAAAAAAAGCTGCCCAAGAATTCCGAAAGTGGCAAAACATGACAAAAAACTGACACCAAGCGGGTCACATATTTTTAAGGAAATTATTTGACGAAAAATCAGGACCCATGAAGTGGAACTCCAAAATATGTATGGTTGGTGTGAGAGGGATGATTGAAAGGGAAGAACTTTGCAACCGGGAAACAACGAAAGCAACGAGCAAAGCGCAAATGAAGGCATTGAAAAATGGAAATTTTGTTCTTGCGAGAGAAAAGGGGAAGTATAGCCAAAGCAGATGATAACCTTTTGTGACCTCCAAGAAAGGGGTGCAGAGAGAGAAATAAACAACCCAGTACTTTGATTACTGCAAAGTGAAATTCCGTTTGGTTTCTCATGGAAAGGGAGACTCTTCCCCAGGAAGTGTGTGAACATAAGCCAGATAGAAAAGATGGCAAACAAGGAGTCAGATAGCACAGATACTACTGTTTCAAAATTCAAAATTTTAGGGGAAAGACGGCCAAAACTCAAACCGCAGAAATGTCATATGGGTAAAGAAAACATGTCAAATGATTGCTTCAGGAAAATCTTTAAATTGCAGACATTTTGCTTACCTCTCTCTCTCTCTCTCTCTCTCTCCAAACTGTGGCACTTGGGAACAGCAACATAAAGAACAAGAGACCATCAAATAACAATGAAGGAAAACAGCCCTTAGAAGCAAAACAAAGGACGGAGAAAAGCACACCTTCCTCTTCTCCAAGTGTGAGCATGCAGAAGAAATGGAGACCGCTCTATAGGCAACCCTCCTCCCTCTTCTCTCCCCACCGCTTTGTCTCTCCTCTCTCTCTCACTCACTCTCTCACCTGTCTCTTTTCAAGAGAAGCGTGGGAGCTTTGCAAGGATTTGACTGTGGTTTTTAACCACATCTGGGACCTGCAGGTGGCATTGACATCATCCCCCACATCACAACCATGTTCTCCATTTACTCCCACTTTGTTGCGGCCAAAAAACTTGGGAGTCCCCCAACTCCAATGCATTTAAAGATTTTGAATAGCTCACTTCCCAGGCCATTATGCCTCCCCGGCATGACTAGAATTACTGTGACAATAAAATATTTCTATATAAAAGAGTATATATGCATATTCCATGTGCAGACATCTTCTCCAAAAAAAAATATATATATATATATATATAATATATGTGCAGACATAACTAACTGCTCGAATACAAACACAAGTGTCTGTAAGATCACTGAAGTCCAAATGGGGAAGGGACAGAAGGGGGTGGGAGGTGTCCTAGGCCTCCTCATTCATACCCGTCTCCTTCACATACTTGGGGGATTGGGAAGGTGGGGGCAAGCAGCATTAAATTATGGTGGCCAGATGCAGAGGATGCGCAGCCCCCCATTGCATTCATTATATCCACTTAGGAGAAACTTAGAGCATCTCATCAAGGTTAGTTCCAGGTCTGGGTGATCCTCTCAGTAATATTCTAAAGCTGGTGATTAGTTCCCTGTGTGCCCTTCTAGGACAAGAATCTGTACTGTTTCTTTGTGGGTGTCGTATAGATTCTGACTTACACAGGAAGTGTGCAGGTTTGATCTATTTCTTTTGACACCTTATTTTCGGCAAAAACCTCAGATTAATTAATCAATTCACTTTTTCGGTCAACAGATTAGCTAAGAGGCTTCCAAAATCGGATATCCTTTTTTTTTTTCTTCACATGAAAGACGAAGGTGTTGGCACCTGATAGAAAGCTAGTCGATCGATAAAGCGATAGAGAAGAGCAAAGATTTATGATTAGGATCTTCAAGTCATCACTTGATTAGGGTGCTGGTTGTTGGCATCTGACATAGGAAAAGATTAGGATTCGACACAGATTTGAGATACATAAGCATAAAGAGGGAAAAAATTCCTCGGGAGATGACTAGCTAGCACCATGTCATGTTAAATAGTCCCACATCATATCTGATGCACCAATTTGAAGATATCACATGGTCCAACATTAAAGCACAACTACCACTGAAATATAAACTGTGGAGTGTGGTGCATGACAAGAAAAATAACACTAGATTTTCTCCTCCCGAGGCTGCAGATTCTGACTTGGTTGGCACTGCAGCAGGTTTTGGTAGGTGATACCTATCTATTTCATCACCTTCAGCCATCTTCAACGTCTTTTCTTTACCTTTTATCTGTATTATACTAGCAAGGCCTCTTGGAAACGATTTATTTTGCCGCATCATGGAATGAGGTTCGATTTGAAGGAGTTGTTATTGTTCCCATGAACTATTTTTGAGCTATGATTCGTGGATTATTAAAAGTACATGCTATTTATATTAAGGTGAGGTTGGTAGGATTTACCCTACAAAATAGCTTCATTAAGACACAAAGTCAAGCTATTAGAAGTCACCTCCCGATGGGTAATATGGGAATGTAAGAGTTATGTCATTTGTATTAGAGTCAGAGTAAGAATTAAAGAAAATAATAACATTCCATAGAGACAATAGTCAATTTTACTAATAAAGGAATAATCATAATTTTATTAATCTCAAATCCCTAGTTCTATCATATCAGAGTTCATTTGACCACTACATAGGGCCCGTAACTGCTATTATATCGACTTGTATGAAATGAAGACTCTACTATAGCCTCTAGATAGCTCCAGATGCTCTTCACTATTGTCTATCCCCATTAAAATATAAGTTCTCATCTTGATTACTTAAAAACTATGAACTAAAGTAAGGTAAGCAAAACACTCTATAAAATTTATATCTCTATGTCAAGTAGTCTTCATGTAATTAACACATTAACAAGTTGAATATTTTAATAACATGATAATGATAAAACATGAGTACGTAAAGACAATAAATGAAGAGACATGGATATGAGATTGTGTAATGAACTAAGAAGATAACAAGAGATCGACGAGAGGTTATGAGGGCATAAATCATGAATTAACTTTACAAGAATTGAATAACCTATATCAAGAATAAGGAGGAAGAATTGGTCATATCATGATATAAAAACCATGAAGTCAGCATGTACATGTCAAGCAATATATCAAGTATTCATTCCCTAATTGATTGTTGTAGATTAATCTAGCAAGCAAGTATTTCAGTGTAATGTCAAATCATGGTCAATCAACTGTCAAAGGCACAAGTACTTTCGAACGATCCTCCTAAAAGCAGACTAGGCCCTATTAATGATAGACATTGAGATTGTTATGGATCATTGATTCTATGTAAATATCTAGACAATCTTAGTTTAATGGCTACGCGAATTCTAAAGAATAAGCTTACGTATGTAAGACTTAGATTTCATGATATACAAGAAATTATGATAGAGAAGAAGTTTAGGATATGATAGAGTCGAAATCATTCAAATTAAGTGCAAAAACATGGGTAGAAGGGGGTCTATATAGTCTGGAGATGTTACTGGCAATATTTGGTTAACCACGATTGGGAACAATGGAGCATTTAAGAATGTGTCTAACTTGACAGGCGCGTTAGGACACAAAATGCGGCATTCACCCCAAGTAAGTAAATAATGCGGCTAGGAGGTCTAGCATGTTTAAAGACACACTAGCTGATGATGGTGCAACTATCAAACTAGACAAAAAAACATGGCTTGTCAAACTAGACATGTCACGTCCCTGATTTTTAGCAGCAGACACACATTCCGAAGCCATAGATAAATAACTAATACAAGTAGGGCACACAATTCAATAGTAAAAACTCTTCCTCTAGTAATTATAAATGAACATTACAATATCCAATAACAAAATAAAAACACTCACTACTCACTAATCTATCTATCTCTCACAGAAAGGTAAAAAATATAATAATGACCACTCTAGAATTAAGAATGACTCTCTTGATGATCAGTATGTTTGATGATTAGTCTGTTCCCATGTAATTTTAATTAATTACATATTTATTTTGGTGAATAACAAAACATGATTAACAAAACCCTGTCAAAGATTTCTAACATATATTCTATAAGTTTTTGAGCACAGGAAAAATCTCAAGGAAAATCAGCATTTGGTAAGTATTAATACCTATGTAGAAATATCAATACCAAGTTGTAATTTCTCTAAGTCCACATCAACTTCTATTGAAATCCACAACGATTCTTTAAGTCATCGCATCGATTTCTTAAGACCTCGTAACGATTTGCTCATCGCAACGATTCTTTAAGTCATCGCATTGATTTCTTAAGACCTCATAACGATTTGCTCATCGCAATGATTCTTTAAGTCATCGCATCGATTCCTTAAGACCTTGTAACGATTTGCTCATCGCAACGATTTCTTAAGACATCACGTCGATTTCTTAAGACCTCGTAACGATTTGCTCATCACAACGATTCCTTAAGACATCACATCGATTTCTTAAGACCTCGTAACGATTTGCTCATCGCAACGATTCCTTAAGACATCACAACGATTTCTTAAGACCTCGTAACGATTTGCTTATTGCAACGATTTCTTAAGTGTTCATAACGATTTCTTCATTGAACATAATGATTTGCTTTCTGCAATGATTTCTTAAGTGTTCATAATGATTTCTTCATTGAACATAACGATTTATTTTCTGCAACGATTTCTTAAGTGTTCATAACGATTTCTTCATTGAACATAACGATTTGCTTTCTGCAACAATTTTTTAAGTGTTCATAACGATTTCTTTATTGAACACAACGACTTACTTTCCATAACGATTTCTTCAGTGAATATAACGATTTGGTCATGTCTCATAACGATTTCATAAGTCATGCGTGAATCAACTTCATATATAAAACAACTTCTTTTTTCTTTTAGTCAAAGCGTTGAATAGTCAAAGTCCACGCATATCTCTCTGACATGTGAACATTTATGAGGACTGAACGTATCCCTGCATGCATGCAGACGATATCATCCATTATCGTGCTTACTCTGTGTGCATCTTTTAGAACAACTATTTGGCATTACTATTTATGTGATTATTTGTTCTAACGTTGACTGACATCAGAGACAGCTTAGTTGTCCACCATTTAAGCTTGGAATATGTGCAGATCTCTGACGACATTTCATCTTACAACGTTGGACTAATAGAAGTCAAAAGATAATACATAAGATTTTGCGTGCACAAATGGATAAAAGATCGTTGACTAAAGCTTCCAAGGACCATTCAATCTAACGTCCACCAAACCAGAGACAACGGATACTTCAACGAATACATTTCAAATTAGAGATATAAATACGAGACAGAAGCTCCAGAAGAATTATGAAGTGGAGAAGATATACTGTAAGGTTTCGTATAGAGCACAGCGGAAACGCGAATCCCTCAGGTAGATATCGTTGCTGGTGGTCGGATCGAACAAAAACGGAGAAACCACGCACAGGCAGATCTCATCTTTACCTTTGCGGGGTTGCGTAACTCCCGAATCCGGGGAGGAGGTGGCGCAGGAGGCGCCGGTGCTTCAAGCCGTTCAAGTGTCCGGCTCCAGACGTATCCACGCGAGCTCCGAACGCAGACGGATCTCCTCGTTCTCCACGCGTCTCCAGATCTCAGCTCCACCATGTGCAGGAGAGAGGAGAGAGGAGGGGGGGCGCCCTGGGAGAGAGAGAGGAGGGGGCGGCCAGGGTTAAGCCTGGAGCTTGGCCCAGGGTTTAACTCTCAGCGTATATTTATAGACACCGCAGTTTTTCACAAAACCCAGTCATTGTCTATAAAGAACACCTTGCCCAGTCTGCGGAACTCTTATGCGTGTGACCCTCTAGGCCCACTGCTAGTCCAATTTTCAGCCCATTAAGCTCAATAACTCTTTATTGACTTATGGTAATTAATTAATCTCATATTAATTAATTACACAATCAATTATCGTCTCACGATAATTGACCGGGCTTCCAATCAAGTTGGGTGCCAAGCAACACCACTTGATCCTGGAAAGCATTGGGGTTCAGCAACCCATTCAAGGAACCTTTTGTATCATCAGTTACCACGTGACTTTAATCCTTCGCTCGTACAATGCTCCCGAGTGCACTTAGGGTATGGTCAACTGTCAAACCCTAATGTGTGTACTCACTTGGTTTAGATGCCGCATAACAATATCAGAAAACTCCTTTTCTGATAAGTAGTCTTGCCTTGGCCAGGGACTATCAAGCATCCTTCCGTAGAGCATTCACTCTCCTATTACCGAGAGCGAGCGATCCCATATTGACCACACAATCACCTTCGAAGGTATTCCGCTAGATCCGATCACTTAACTGATTAAGACCTCATGGCTAGAGATCTATAAGTCAAGGTCAAAACCCAGAAGTCCACCAACAAGGTGTCCTTGGTGTCTCAGTCTAAGGACCAATCACATCACGCCACTGTGACAATGAATCTAGCTGGTTGACAGTTAGGTAACATTACCATCCAGCGATTCATAACGGATCAGTTCAGTGAACTCATTCTCCAATGAGCACCTACAGATTCACCTTAGTGTCTCCACACAAGTGACTATGAGACCAGTCACCCTCATCATATGAGCAGGTGCAACTATACTAGTCTAACCGGATATTCAATGTCCTTCTTGAATATCCTCCGACTAGGAACATTAAGAATATACGTTTAAAGGATATTAATCTCATTGTTATGATCTCATCATAATTAATATCCATTGCATATTCATGGACTTCATAATGAAACGATAAACGAATTACACATAATGAATATAAAAGCCTTATTATTATTATCAAAGAACAAGATTGTACAAGTTATGATTGGCTTGAGGACACCCATAACTAACAATCTCCCACTTGGACTAAAGCCAATCACCTTTATGTCTTAAACCCATAGACTCTAGGTGGCGCTCAAACACAATTTGAGACAGAGGCTTCGTCAATGGATCTGCAATGTTGTCGACTGAAGGAACTCTTTCCACCAGTACATCTCCTCTAGTGATTATCTCCCTGATCAGTGAAATCGCCTCAGAATGTGCTTCGACTTCTGATGAGACCGCGGCTCTTTCGCTTGCGCAATGGCCCCATTGTTGTCACACAGCAATGGGATTGGATCAGAGTCACCTGGCACCACACCAAGGTCGGTGATGAACTTCTTCATCCACACTGCCTCCTTGGCGGCTTCAGCTGCAGCAATGTACTCAGCTTCTGTCGTCGAGTCTGCAGTGGTTTCTTGCTTGGAACTCTTCCAGCTCACTGCACCCCCGTTCAAAGTGAACACAAACCCAGATGTAGACTTGCTATCATCTGGGTCTGACTGAAAACTCGAGTCAGTATATGCCCGAAGTTTCAAGTCCCCTCCTCCATAGACCAGAATATATCCTTAGTCCTTCTCAAGTACTTAAGGATACATTTCACAGCCATCCAGTGTGTTTCACCTGGATTTGCCTGATATCTGCTCGTAACACTTAGAGCAAATGCCACATCAGGTCTTGTACATAGCATGGCATACATGATAGACCCTATAGCCGAGGCATAGGGGACTCTATCCATGGCTGCCCTCTCTTCAGGAGTCTTAGGAGACTGCTCCTTAGAGAGAATAATCCCATGTCTCATAGGTATGAGACCTCTCTTGGAATTTTCCATGCCAAACCTTTTGACAATGGTATCTATGTACATGGATTGGGTCAAGCCAAGCATCCTCTTAGATCTATCTCTATAGATACGTATTCCCAATACGTAGGATGCTTCTCCCAAATCCTTCATGGAGAAGTTCTTTGACAACCAAACCTTTACTGATGATAGCATCCCTACATCATTCCCAATGAGTAAGATGTCATCAACGTAAAGTACGAGAAAAGTGATAGCACTCCCACTGATTTTCTTATACACACATGGTTCATCTTCATTCTTAATGAAGTCATAAGATTTGATAGCCTCATCAAACTTATGTTCCAACTACGAGAAGCTTGCTTCAATCCATAGATGGATCTTTGAAGCTTGCATACTTTGTCTGGACACTCTTTGGATGTAAAACCCTCAGGTTGTATCATATACACTTCCTCCTCAATGTTTCCATTAAGGAAAGCGGTTTTTACATCCATCTGCCAGATCTCGTAATCAAAGTATGCAGCAATGGCAAGAAGAATTCTGATCGACTTTATCATAGCAACTGGTGAGAAAGTTTCGTCATAGTCAATTCCTTGCCTTTGACGATACCCCTTTGCCACCAACCTTGCCTTATAAGTGTCGATCTGTCCATCTGCACCGATCTTTCTCTTAAAGATCCACTTGCACCCAATAGGTACAATACCTTCGGGCAAGTCTACCAAGTTCCAAACTTGGTTGGTGTACATGGACTGCATCTCAGAATTCATGGCATCTCGCCATTTCCCTGACTGAGGACAATCAACAGCCTCTTGGTAGGTCTTTGGATCATCATCCTCATCATAAGACATGCCTTCACTGATATGTCCAACATATCTTTCAGGCTGTCTAGGTACTCTACCAGACCTACGCTGAATGTGTGTATATTCCTGAACAGGTTCCGGAACCGATGTTTCACCTGGTGGACTTTGCACAATTTGTGGATCTAGAACCTCTTCTAGATCTACTTTACTCCCTACTGTCCTCTTGGGTAAGGTACTCCTCTTCCAAGAAGACAGCTCTCCTGGCGACAAACACTCTTTGTTCACCAGAATGGTAAAAGTAGTACCCAAACGTTTCTTTTGGTATCCAACAAACCTGCACTTATCGGTTCTGGATTCCAGTTTATCTGGGTCATGTCTCCTCACGTGGGCAGGACAGCCCCAGATTTTAACATGTTTAAAATCAGGCTTTCTACCCTTCCATATCTCATATGGAGTGGAAGACACAGATTTACTGGGAACCCTGTTCAGCAGATATGCCGCTGACTCTAGCGCATATCCCCATAAGGAAACTGGTAACTGTGAACGGCTCATCATGGATCGCACCATGTCCAACAAGGTACGATTTCTCCTTTCCGATACACCATTCATCTGTGGTGTATAGGGAGGAGTCCATTGAGAAGGATACCATTATCCTTTAGAATTGTGTGAACTCTGTACTCAAGTATTCACCTCCTCGGTCTGACCGTAGGATTTTAATACTTTTTCCAGTTTGTTTCTCAACTTCATTCTTAAATTCTTGAATTTCCCAAAGGCTTCAGATTTGTACTTCATTAAGTAAACAAATCCGAACCTTGAGTAGTCATCCGTGAATGTAATGAAGTATGAGTAGCCACCCTTGGCTTGGGTAGACATTGGACCACATACATCCGAATGTATTAGTTCCAATATGTCCTTGGCCCTATCTCCATGTCCACTAAATGGAGATTTGGTCAACTTACCCATTAAACAGGATTCACAAGTTGCATATGATTCATAATCAAATGGATCTAAGTATCCATTCTTATGCAACTTTTGAAGCCTATTCTCGCCAATGTGACCAAGCCTACAATGCCATAAGTAGGCAGTGTTCACACTATTCTTACTTCTCTTAGGAGAAACATCAACATGGAGATTTTCATAAGAGACATCAAGCAGATACAAACCATTCACCAAACTTGCTAAAGCAACTAGTTTATTTCTCAAATAAACTGAACAACTATTGTTCTCAATGGTAAACATGTATCCAATTCTGTCTAAACAAGAAACAAATAATGTTCTTAATGATACTAGGCACATAGTAGCAATCATCTAATAAAAGCAAATCTCCAGAAGGTAACTTGAGCTTCACTGTCCCCACAGTGTGTGCACCAACACTTGTGTCGTTTCCAAGCCTCAAGTTCACCTCGCCCTTGCTCAGCTTCCTTCTACTTGTCAGCACCTGCACATCATTGCAGATGAGAAGCACATCCAGTGTCTAAAACCCAGATGTAGAATCTCTAATAGACAAGTGAAGATCTATCATATAGATACCTGAAGCTTCGCCAAGCTTCTGCTTCTCCTGAGCCTTCATTGCAAGATAGTCCTTGCAATTTCTTTTCCAGTGCCCCTTTTTCTTGCAGTGGAAGCACTCGCCCTTTTCTTCTCCTTTGCTTATGTCCTTCTTTTGTTTCTGCTTAGACTGCTTCTTTGCATTGCCTTTCTTAAAGGCTTGCCCTGCTCTCCTCTTCTTGTTGGACTTTCCAACCATGAGAACAGTGGGTTTTTCCTTCTTAAGGTTGCCCTCAGCAGTCTTTAGCATGTTGAGCATCTCAGCTAAACTCACCTCAATCTTGTTCATTGTGAAGTTCACAATGAACTGGGAATATGAATCTGGAAGTGACTGGAGAATGAGGTCCGTGCTTAGTTCCTTGTCAAGAGGAAAACCAAGCCCCTCGAGCCTCTCAATCCACTCTATCATCTTCAGCACATGAGTCTGTACTGAAGACCCCTCTGCCATGCGAGCTCTGAACAGGGCCTTGGATATCTCATATCTCTCCACCACTGCTCTGCTCTTCAAAGAGCTCTTGCAAGTGCTGCATGATGGATCTAGCATCCATGTTCTCATGCTGCCTTTGCAACTCATTGCTCATTGAGGCAAGCATGTAGCATTGGGCCAGAGTGGAATCCTCCTTCCACTTCGCAAACTCAAGCGTTTCCCCTTCAGGTGCATCAAGGGTGGTTCAGCTGGGATCTCACCCTCCAGGACATAGGCAATGCGCTCAGACCTGAGGACAATCTTCAGGTTTCTGAGCCAATCCGAGTAGTTCGGGCCTGTCAATTTGTTGGCATCCAGTATGCCACGGAGTGGGTTACCTGACGACATTTTTGCCTATAAAGAAATGTAAACACAATTAGCAGATATTCATAATAATAATTAAATCTAGATTAGGACTTTGATCAAGATTAGCCCCCACTATTTTCCGGCAGACTGTATAACCCTCAGATATACAGAATGGGAGACCGACGGTCTCCTAGTGGGGATCGGAATCTCACAGACTCATAGCATGATCTTGTGGATAGCACACAACAACCATACTATGATCTGAAAGCGGTCAACCCTTGACACTTGCAACTCTTGCAATATCCGATCTTATTTTGGCCCCTGAATTTTAATGACCTTGTGGATAGCACAACAAGTCATTAAATCCAGTCTAAGCATACCATCATTACGTAACGAGCATAGGGATGTAGCCCTTGTGGATAGCACACAAAGCTACACCGGTCCTCTACCTGTTTAAGCATCATCATGCCATAGTTTTAGTCTGTCATTAGACTTGACAAGCCTTGTGGATAGCACAACAAACTTGCCCGATCTAATGGCAATCCTAAAACTATAATGATGGAGGGCCACGTAATTCATTCTAAATGATTACGCTACGGCTTAAAGTTTGAACGAGGAGGGATTTTGACATATTTTATCTTGGTCTCTATATCTGCGTGCTATTGATATATAGAATTTGGAATATCATATATTTAATTATATATATCATAGCACATTCCACACATATCAAATATATGAAGAAATACGATGGATGATCATGGACTTTAACCTAGAGTGGCATTACCAGAGCCAGTTGGTAATCCACAAATATGGTGAACAAATGGCAGCCCCGCATCTGATGCTTTAGCTTGATGTAACTTTATCTCTATGAAGGTCCTGCATGGTACTCTCCTTCATCTCCTCTCGCCAATCCGCTTCTTATAATTACAAGTAATATTTAAATTGGGCTCGCAGGCCCATAAATGTACATCAGATAATAATAAGAAACCTTGAACAAGTCAAGGGGAGTACATAACAGGAGGGAGATAGAATGTACAACCCAGATTTAATAGAGGGAGAGAGGAGGCACGCAGTCCTCATAAATTACATCATTTGCCATTAACCATAACATTCATCACATGATATCTAAGTCCATGACCATCCATCCACATACATCACATGCATCAACAAGCAATTATCACATAATTACTTCTGAAATATTTTACTTCAAAAATATAATAATTATATTTTGAAAACCATTTAACTAAACAATTTAGCTAACATGGATATCATCTAATCAACATTAGATACGTCATTCACCGTTACTGCATGAAGTCGCCAATTTACAGTTAATTAATTTATGAGAATCACATTCTCAAATAATTAACATGCATTAATTAGATAGAAGGAAATAACTAAACAACTTTAGAATTCCTTAAACTAAACTAATTAAGCAATGGGTCATACATATGAAAAATAATTTACAGAGAGTTAAAACATTTTAAAACTCTTAAAAACTAATTTAGAATTTTCTGGAATTTTAAGAATTTTTTTGGCATTAAACAATTAAAAACCATTAAAAAACTTAAAAAATTGGGGAAAAAGGGGCCGGTTGAATCTGGCGCGGGCCGGATCCGATCGCGGCCCGCTTGGGACCCGCGGGGGTCTGCCCGCGACTTACCCGCGGGCGGAACCCGCACGCGACCCGCGCGCGGCCCCGCGGCCGGCCCGCGCGGGGTCGCCCCCTCCGCCCGACGGAGGGGCGCGCGGCTAGGGTGAAACCCTAGCCGCCGCCGCACTCCGGCGGAGGGCGCCCCGCCGGCCCCGCTCCGCCGCCTCCAGCGGCCGCGGATGAGCCGCCGGCGCCGGAGATCCCTTGCCACCCTCCCACAACCGCCCAGAAAACCCCGAAAAACCCAAAAATGCAGAACACGCCCCCCCCCCCTTCTGGACTATCCAAAAAACATGGCGGCGGTATCTGCAGGGGTCCGTGTGGCCTCCACAAAGGCCAAACGCGCCACGAGGGTTCTTCGCGAAGCCCTTGGTACCAGGAACACTTCCATGTACCAACGGGAAGTGCACATCCCATGTGCGACCCAAGAACAGGTAAAATTGGCGATTCATGCATAACGAACGCGAATCGACAAAAATGCATAAATATCATACACAAGACGCCGATTCCGAACGTACCAGCAACCTGTCTCTGATACCACTGTAAGGTTCGTATAGAGCGCAGCGGAAACATGAATCCCTCATATATATCGTTGCGGTGGTCGGATCGAACCAAAACGAGAAACCACGCACAGGCAGATCTCATCTTTACCTTTGCGGGGTTGCGTAACTCCCGAATCCGGGGAGGAGGTGGCGCAGGAGGCGCCGGTGCTTCAAGCCGTTCAAGTGTCCGGCCTCTAGACATCCACGCGAGCTCCGGACGCAGACGGGATCTCCTCGTTCTCCACGCGTCTCCCAGATCTCAGCTCCACCATGTGCAGGAAGAGGAGAGAGAGGATGGGGGGGGGGCGCCCTGGGAGAGAGAGAGAGGGGCGGCCAGGGTTAAGCCTGGAGCTTGGCCCAGGGTTTAACTCTCAGCGTATATTTATAGACCCGCGCAGTTTTTCACAAAAACCCAGTCATTGTCTATAAAGAACACCTTGCCCAGTCTGCTCGGAACTCTTATGCTGTGACCCTCTAGGCCCAACTGCTAGTCCAGTTTTCAGCCCATTAAGCTCAATAACTCTTTATTGACTTATGGTAATTAATTAACATCTCATATTAATTAATTACACAATCAATTATCGTCTCACGATAATTGACCGGGCTTCCAATCAAGTTGGGTGCCAAGCAACACCACTTGATCCTGGAAAGCATTGGGTTTCAGCAACCCATTCAAGGAACCTTTTGTATCATCAGTTACCATGTGACTTAATCCTTCGCTCGTACAATGCTCCCGAGTGCACTTAGGGTATGGTCAACTGTCAAACCCTAATGTGTGTACTCACTTGGTTTAGATGCCGCATAACAATATCAGAAAACTCCTTTTCTGATAAGTAGTCTTGCCCTGGCAGGGACTATCAGGCATCCTTCCGTAGAGCATTCACTCTCCTATTACCGAGAGCGAGCGATCCCATATTGACCACACAATCACCTTCGAAGGTATTCCGCTAGATCCGATCACTTAACTGATTAAGACCTCATGGCTAGAGATCTATAAGTCAAGGTCAAAACCCAGAAGTCCACCAACAAGGTGTCCTTGGTGTCTCAGGTCTAAGGACCAATCACGCCACTGTGACAATGAATCTAGCTGGTTGACAGTTAGGTAACATTACCATCCAGCGATTCATAACGGATCAGTTCAGTGAACTCATTCTCCAATGAGCACCTATAGATTCACCTTAGTGTCTCCACACAAGTGACTATGAGACCAGTCACCCTCATCATATGAGCAGGTGCAATCTATACTAGTCTAACCGGATATTCAATGTCCTTCTTGAATATCCTCATACTAGGAACAATTAAGAATATACGTTTAAAGGATATTAATCTCATTGTTATGATCTCATCATAATTAATATCCATTGCGTATATTCATGGACTTCATAATGAAACGATAAACGAATTACACATAATGAATATAAAAGCCTTATTATTATTATCAAAGAACAAGATTGTACAAGTTATGATTGGCTTGAGGACACCCATAACTAACATATACAACATATAGAGTACAAGCAATTCAAATCTTCTGCGAGAATCCTAGAGCCAAGCATCCCACTCAAAATTGTCTCAAGCTCTCTGCTCTCCGTGCTGTATTAGAAATACCAAGAGAGCCTGTGTAGTTCTGAGAGAGTGCACTGTTAGATCTCTTGCTCTCAGGGCTATTAGCTTCAGATCACTGCTTGTAAATGCTTGATCTAAGGGCTTGCTTTTCCTGCTAAATGTTTGCTGGTTGTTTCCCTTCTATTGTGAAGGAAGACCTGGGGTATCCAGGGTGTTTTAGTTCCCTTCTGTTGTGAAGGAAGACCTGGGGTATCCAGGGGTGTTGTAGTTCCTTCGTGTGAAGAAAGACCAGCTGAGCTAGGTGTTGTAGTGTCCATAGGGGACTGTACCCTAGTTAGTGGAATCCTGAGTTGTTGCTCAGGGACTGGACGTAGGACTCCTAAGGAGAGGAGGTCTGAACCAGGATAATTCCTTGTGTTGTGTGATTGATTCTTGTGTGTTTGTGTTTATACTAACCTTCACTAACCTTCATCGAAGAACATCTTTGTGTGAATGTTTTAAGTACAGGTATTGGCTAAATAATTTTAAAAGACCCATTCACCCCCCCCCCCTCCGGGCTCGTCAACTGGGCAACAAGTGGTATCAGAGCGAGTCTCTTCGACAAAGAAGAAGATCTAATGATCTGAAGAGTAAAGATCCATGGCAGCCCAAAGTCACTTCGAAGGTCAGTCAGTCAACCGACCACCATTGTTCGATGGAGAAGATTACACTTACTGGAAAACTAGAATGGAGTACTTTCTGTAAGGCCACGATTATCAGATATGGTCCATAGTAGAAGAAGGCGATCTCCTAGTCACAAATGAGAAGGCTCAGTGGACAGATGATGACAGGAAGAAGATCTCCTTGAACTATAAAGCTAAAAGTATTCTGTGCTGTGCCCTAAGTAAGAAAGAATTCAACAGAGTTTCAGCCTGCAAATCTGCAATGGAGTTGTGGGAAAAACTCAGAATTACTTATGAAGGCACAGAAAAGGTGAAGGAGACAAAAATTGACATTCTTGTAACGCAATATGAAAGATTCCAGATGCAACCAGGTGAGTCCATAACCCAGATGTTCAGTAGATTTACAGATATCACAAATGGGTTAGCTGGACTAGGAAAGACTTATGAAATGGGAGATATGGTCAGGAAGATCCTTAGGTCTCTACCATCCTCATGAACCCCAAAGGTAACCGTCATTGAGGAAGCCAATGATCTAAAAAGGATGTCCTTGGAAAAGCTCGTCGGGTCCCTTATTGTAAGGCCCTTGATTTTTCATCTTTGGGTGATTTCCTATGTATGTATAAATGTATGCCATTGATGTATAAATTCTGTTGTACATAGTACTTATGTGTTCACATTGTATGAATAAGTATTATTTTAATGGTGCATTCTAGATTATAAATATATATATAGCATGTGCGGTGTACATAAATTTTCTGCAGTTTTAAGTTCTGTGCAGACGACCTGTTGGCGTCAACATCAATTGACGTTGACCATAAATCAGCGGCCACATCGATGGACGCCTACTCAGAATTGGCGGCTATTGATGTTGACGTTTACCTTCCAGACCAGTTGCGATTTCAGATCTGGAAACGCCATCGGAAATGTTGCCCTTGATTTAGGAAAACGTTCCCCAACGGTAACCCAACCTTACCCAACTTCGTCTCCGACCCTAGCCCTATAAAACACCCTAGCTCCGGCCAGATCTAACCCTTTTGGCTCTTGAGTCAAAACCCTAGTTCTCTGTGTGAAACCCCAATCTTTGAGCTCTGAAATCCGGCGACTGGAGGCTTCATCCGGCGTTCTACAATGACTGGAGGAGAGTTTAAACATTTGAGAAGACTTCTATGACACCTAATCGCGCTCTGCATCAACACAAAACTCGGACCAAGGTAGTTTTGAGGACTCTTTGGCTCTGGCCGAGGAGGGCTTCTCCGGCTTAAATCTTTGCTAGTAGATTTTCCAAGAGGCAAGTACCCCATCCACATCATTCCTACATGTATCTAGTAAGTCCTAGGAATTTTCCAGATTTTATTTCGAGTCTTGGAACCCCAATTTCACCAAGTTTCATACGTTCAGTTTGTGTTTTGCACAGACAGGAACTTAACGGCAGGATCCCTTGCCGTTAAGATCTGAGTTGGTGGCACACTATGTTGCCGTTAACATGAGTAAACGACCATACCATTGCCGTTGAGTTCTTCAGGCAAGAACAGTGGACTGTCTGCCTTTATAAGCTAATTTTTTTGGACTTCTGTGCATGAGGATATATGGTAAATTTTATATGTTACGTAATATGTGTAGTGGAGCATGTTGTATAATTTCTGCGAAATTTTGTTCAGTGTATTATTTATTAAATTTTTTTGAAATACATGTTAAATAGATTATGTGTAAATTACTGTTTATGCTATCCTTGCGGGGTTTAAGTGATAAAAATTTTTCGTCGTGCTTAAGTCGATGTCAGAGCATGTTGTTAAAATTTGGGAATTTTCTGATGACTATGTAAATTTTTAGATTTTCTGAACTGAAAAATAGTGAGCATGCTTAATTAGTGCAGAAATTCCATTAAACGATATGGAAACAGTTAAATCTCTAGAATTTGACACAGGATTAGAACTGTTAGTATACATGTATATAATGAATTGTGAATCGAACAATGAAAATCCATGTTAATTTGGTTTTTAATCTTATGTGATTTCACTGTTAGAATTTTCATAATTAGTGTGTAATTCAGAAAAATGCTAAAATTTATATGCATGATGGTAACCTGTAATAGGTGTTTGGTTAAAATTTTGTACTGAAATGATGACAATAGCTATATATGTAGATTTTGTGTCCAATATTGATAAATAAATGCACGTTAATATGATTAGTGTTAAAATCTGCTAATTTCAACATGATTAGACTTGTTTGAATCCGATAATAATGAGAACAGTAATACCATGTTAGTTAACACTGAAGTATGTAAATGTGTGAGTATGTATTGGATGTTAGACAAATGTGTAAATGTGCCAATGGGTGACACTGCTACCTTAGAGGGCTGTGGAACTGTACTGTGGTAAAGTCCCCACGGGAAGGTTCATAGTGTGTGATGTCCCACGGGCATTGGGATTAAATCCTGGAGGCGAACAAGTATCGCTGGTTAGGGTGGAGAGTGCTTCTCCCGGTTCTGCGCAGTAACTAAGATTTATCACTGTAATGCCTAGGTGATAGATATGTCATGTGATTAGTGTGTGCCCTTCTAAAAGGTGGTTTGGGCTATGTGTCACGGCATTTAATAAATGTGAACCTGTGTTTAAGTGAAAGTGAAAGTGTAAATTGTGTAAGTGATCATGTGTTAATATGAATTCTTGTGACAGCATGTAAATTGATAACTTCTTAAATGATTATAACAGGTGCATAGCAAAACAACAACCTTCTCATGAGTATAAATGTATTATCTATGTGAAAATGATTATAGAATTCATGTTAAAATTGTCTCTTATTTATGTGTACAAACTCCATGTTTAATTTGACTAATGTTTAACTTGTAAGTGTGTGAATGTGGTTAAATGAGCTAGTTTAATATATGGAAAAGTGTGTAGAAGGCATGTGTTAGGCTTTAAGTTATTGAAAATTTTGTATAAGTCAATTTCCATGTGTAACATGTGTAGACATCATGTTTAGGATTTTTACTCAAATTAATTGTTAAATCCATGTTTATATGATATTGTGTAGTATGAAAATGTGAAAGTTATGTGATGCATGTAAGTTTAGTGTGTTTGGTGTTACTTGTTGAGTTCATTTGAACTCACTCTTGCTTCGGCGTACAGGTACAGAGATTTCTACTTCTTCCGAGGAGATCGTTAGGAGCGACTCGGAGCGGGATTAGGAGACCTTGTTTTAGACTTGGTGTTGTACTTTATTTTTCATATGTATGTAATAAGAGTAGACTTACTCTACCTTTGGGATTGTGTACTTATTTAGTGGAAAGTTGTGGACAATGTAATTATTTCATTTCTCAGTTATGAAAAGTTTAGATTTCTTTTCTTCTATATATATGGACTACGAATAGAGTGTGGATGATGGAATAAGAAGTTACTTTTGGCTATTTCTTTTCCGCTGTTATGTGAATGTATTTATGTATATTTCAGCCTATCGTATAACTTTTGGGTAAATGTCCCACTGTAGCGGTGATCATTATATCGATGTGGGTTGGTGTAACCGTACCGGTATAAAGAAGGCCGTTACAGAGATTGGTATCAGAGAATCACGCTGAAATTGTACATAAATATGCACATACCATCATCTTCATTGTATGCTAAGTATGTGTAGATTGTCCACATATATAAGTAAATAAGTAGAAATTAGATAGTCTAGTTCTAAATTGTGATTAAATCATTTTGCAGGATATGGCTTCACGTGGTAGGCGTGGTGTTCCTGCTCATGAGGGTGAGCAGAGGAGAGATGAGCTTCGGCGTGAGGATCAGGGTGAGCAGTAGGCCCCAGCACCCCAAGGTCCTGTGCTTCCCCCATCGCCACCAGTAGACTATGGAGTGTTCATGCAGGGTCTAGTGCAGGCCATGCAGACGCAAGCCCACACTCAGGCTGCACTCCAGGCTCAGCTGGAGGCTCTGGTTAGAATGATAAAAAGGGTAGTCTGTTTTACTTGATGATATGTTGCTATGTTACTATGCTATATATGTTGCTTATGATGTTTGTTGTGGCAAGCTCAAGTGCCAGTTCCCCAGGCTCAGGACCATGGTGGACCCTCCATCATGGAAAGGTTCAAGAGGATGTCGCCACCTTCTTTTAAGGCGGAGAGCGATCCCTTATTAGATGAGAGCTGGATGAGGGAGATCGAAAAGATTCCGGGCTATTAGGTGCGCTGAGGATGACAAGGTCACTTTAGCCACCTATATGCTGCAGGTATGTGTAATTAATTCGGTGGTTATTTCTTTAAATATAGATTTTGTTGGTTAGTCCTTATGGATGGTTTTGGCAGGAGCGAGCCGACGTGTGGTGGTCCTCGTTGTTACGTACTCGGTTCGAGGATGGTGCTGTGGAGGTTGGCTGGGATGAGTTCGTGAGGCTCTTCCGAGCCAAGTTTGTTCTGAAGCACATCCAGGATAAGATGGAGCATAAGTTCCTTTCGTTGACTCAGGGCTCGATGACCATACTGGAGTACGAGGCCAGGTCTGCAGAATTATCAAAGTATGCCCCTCATATAGTAGCTGATGAGCGCAGGAAGACGAAGAAGTTCGTGATGGGTCTGAGACCATCACTGAGGATGACGGTGGTGGCTTTCGACCATCGTACCCTCGAGCAGGCGCTCAGCGCAGCATGTCGACAAGAGGGAGAGATGGAGCAGTACCTGGAGGAGAAGAAGGCTTCTCAAAAGAGGCCGGCAGCTCCATTTCAGAGGCAAGAGAGAAAGAAGGCGACTTTTCAGTCACCGCAGCGTCCCGTGGCATCGAGAAGCAGTCAGGTACCTTCTCAACGTTCCCCTAATGGTAAGAAGGAGTGTCCTCAATGCGGGAGGGCACATGGTGGTGCAGAATGTTGGATGTTGGTGGGGAAGTGCTTGAAGTGCGGGAGCAGCGAGCATATGATCAAGGATTGCCCCAGACTACAACAGGGAGGTCAATGTGGAGCGGCACCAGCCCAACAGTAGCAGCAGCAACGCCAGTGACAGGATGACCAGGGAGACCTCGAGCCCTAGCTCGAGTGTTTGCGTTAGCTCGTGAGGATGCCGAGTAGGCGGATCATGTCACTGAAGGTACGATTTTGTTCTTAGGGTGTGCATGCTCGGTTTTGTTCGACACGGGTGCTACTCACTCATTCATTTCCGAGCGTTTTGCTAGGCAGTTAGCTTTAAAGTCAGGCTTGGAGTCTAAGGATTTAGAGGTCCCTTTGTCTATGCACACACCTGCGGGCACAGTATCGACTAGGAAGTGTATTCCGTCTTTACCAGTGTGCATTGAGGATAGAGGCCTAGCAGGGTGTTTCTTCTTGCTAAAGATGAAGGACTACGATGCTATTCTTGGTCTGGATTGGCTAGAGGAGCACTATGCGTTAGTAGATTGTTGTGGGAAGAAGATTGTTTTTCGCATTCCTGGCGAAGATGAATTTTCTCATCCTTTGCCAAGGAACTTGGTAGGAAAGTTTGTCATCTCTGCCATGAGGGCGATGAGAATGGTGAACAAGGGTTGTGATGCTTTTATGTGTACGAACTCCACGTTTAATTTGACTAATGTTTAACTTGTAAGTGTGTGAATGTGGTTAAATGAGCTAGTTTAATATATGGAAAAGTGTGTAGAAGGCATGTGTTAGGCTTTAAGTTATTGAAAATTTTGTATAAGTCAATTTCCATGTGTAGACATCATGTTAGGATTTTTACTCGAATTAATTGTTAAATCCAGTTTATATGATATTATGTAGTATGAAAATGTGAAAGTTATGTGATGCATGCAAGTTTAGTGTGTTGGTGTTACTTGTTGAGTTCATTTGAACTCACTCTTGCTTCGGCGTACAGGTACAGAGATTTTACTTCTTCCGAGGAGATCGTTAGGAGCGACTCGGAGCGGGAGTAGGAGACCTGTTTGGACTTGGTGTTGTACTTTATTTTCATATGTATGTAATAAGAGTAGACTTACTCTACCTTTGGGATTGTGTACTTATTTAGTGGAAAGTTGTGGACAATGTAATTTTCATTTCTCAGTTATGAAAAGTTTAGATTTCTTTTCTTCTATATATATGGACTATGAATAGAGTGTGGATGATGGAATAAGAAGTTACTTTTGGCTATTTCTTTTCCGCTGTTATGTAAATGTATTTATGTATATTTCAGCCTATCGTATAACTGTTGGGTAAATGTCCCACTATAGCGGCGATCATTATATCGATGTGGGTTGGTGTAACCGTACCGGTATAAAGAGGGCCGTTACACTTATACCCCATGAGATAAATATGGAGAGACTGGGAGAGTACTCAAGCAAGAAGAAGCACTCCAATGCTTTGAAAGCCGAAGAAGAATCATCAGAAGCAAGCTCAGATGACAGTGAAGGCATTGAGGATAGTGAAAATGAAGAAGCAATGCTATCAAGAAGATTGCAACGAATTTTAGCTAAGAAGAAGAAGTTTCAATCTGGTAGAAATTTTTTCAAGAAAAACAAAGAGTTTAAGAAGCCAGAAGGAAAGAATCTGAAGAAAGGAGAACCGATATGTTATGAGTGCAAGAAGTCTGGACATATCAAGGCAGAATGTCCAAAGCTTAAGAAAGGTGAAAACAAGAAGAAGGATAACTTCAGAAAATTCAAGAAATACAAAGAAGGCAATGGCAGCCGCATGGGAGAACACAGCGACTTAGACAGTGAGTCAAGCTCGAGCAGTGATGAAGAAGAAGCCAACTTGGCTTTATGGCAAATACAGAGAAAAAAGGTAACTTCTGACTCCTCTTTCGATTATTGTAATGATTCAGATTCTGATAATTTAGAAAAAGCTTTCAATGAATTATACAACAAATATAGAGAAGTAACTAAACTGTTAAAAGTAAGCACGAAAAATTACTTGTTTAGAAAACACTAACTCAGACCTAAAACAGAAAATGAGGAACGGAAAAGCAAATAATTGAACTTAAAAGAAGAAATGAATTATTATGTGAAGACTTAAAAGATAAAAATAAGCAAATTATCAAATTAGAAAAACAGGAGAGTTCAGATGAACTAAGAAAAGAACTCAAGGTTTTAAATAAGAAATAAAAAGTTGTCTAGCACATTAGAAAAATTACGAATGGTAAAAACTCCTTAATATTAAAAAGTGCTAGAAGATCAGGTAAGAAGAAGAATGGATTAGGTTATACCCCCCAGATAATGAAGAAACCATAATATATCCCAAAATATACCCAACTCCAAAATTTGTACCTGAACAAGACATCGCATACAAAGTTAATTTTAAATATATTGAAAAAATAACAAAAACATCTTGCTGTAGCCATTGCAATATGTTAGGTCATATAAAAATAACATGTCCAACTAGACATAAGAAATGGATAATAAAAGGAAAAAATGATGATACTAACCCTTCAGGACCCAAAAGAATTTGGGTACCTAAAACTTAATGTTTTTATTTCAGGGTAACCTTCAAGCATCCAAATGGTATTTGGACAGTGGGTGCTCAAGGCACATATCATGGAACCGGAAGCTGTTCACTCATCTTCAGGCTGAAGAAGGGACTGTTACATATGGAGATAAAGGAAAAGGAACAGTGATAGGCAGCAGTTCAGTAAATAACAAAGGGAAAACAGTTATTGAAGATGTACTGCTTGTCAAAGGGCTAAAACACAACCTCATCAGCATCAGCCAGCTTTGTGATAGAGGTCATCAGGTTCAGTTCCAAGAGACAAAGTGCAGTATATTGAGGGATGGAGCAGTGATCTTCGAAGGTAATAGAGAGAAGAACTTATATGTACTCTATCTCAAAGAACTTAAAGAGCAAGACGTCTGTTTAGCAGCAAATAAAACAATCAACTGAGCTGTGGCACAGAAGATTGGGCCACTGCAGTTTGGATGGCATGAACAATCTCAGAAAGAGAAATCTGGTGGAAGGTCTGCCAAAGGTCAACACGAAAATGGATAGCATCTACAGACCATGTGCAAAGGGAAAGCACACTAAGAGCTCCTTCAAGTCAAAGACTGTGGTGACCACCTCAAAACCCTTAGAACTCCTTCATATGGATTTGTTTGGGCCAATGCTCCAGATTTACATGAGTGTCATTTCTAGAGCATAAAGATGACACACTTGAAAGCTTTGTCAGTTTCAGCAAGAAGGTCCAGAAAGACAAGAAATTCAGTATTATTAGTATCCGGTCAGACCATGGAGGTGAATTTCAGAATGAAAAGTTTGCATAATTCTATGAAAAATGAAGGAATTGAGCATAATTTCTCAGCACCAAGGACACCACAGCAAAATGGAGTTGCTGACAGGAAGAATAGAACCTTATTGGATATGGCAAGAACAGTGCTGTCAGAATATGACTAGCCAAGGTATTTCTGGGCTGAGGCAATGAACACAGCAAGCTACATCATCAATAGGGTGATGATCAGGCCAATCCTGAAGAAGACAGCGTACGAACTATTCAAAGGAAAGAAGCCAAAGATCAGTCACTTAGGACATTTGGATGTCCTTGCTTCATCCACAACAATGGAAAAAGGGATATTGGTAAGTTAGATGCCAAATCAGATGAAGGCATCTTCATGGGATACACTTCTAAACCTAAAGGCTATAGAGTATTTAACGAACGCACTTTATTAATTGAACAGTCTGTTCATATCATTTTTGATGAAACTAACCCTTCCTTGAGAAAGGAAGAAGATAGTGACATTGATGATGCAGATGAATTGTCTAAGAAATTAAAGGATACATCAATTGAAGACAAGGATGATCCACTCTGGAAGACTTGCAACAAAAGGACATTACACATGATAATATTCCAAAGGAGTGGAGATACAAGAAAGATCACCCACCTGAGAACATATTGGTGATCCATCTGTAGGGGTAAGAACAAGAGGTAATGTAATACCTTGTGATTATCTAGCATTGTTTCTCAAACGAGCCTAAGACAGTCAATGAAGCTCTCACTGATGAATCTTGGATTATAGCCATGCAAGATGAACTTAATCAATTCAAGAGAAACCAAGTATGGTCACTTGTTGCCAGACCATCAGACCATCCGGTTATTGGCACCAAGTGGGTGTTTAGAGACATATTGGATGAGACTGGTGTAATCTTAAGAAACAAGGCCAGACTGATAGCTCAAGGCTATTCCCAAGAGGAAGGCATAGATTTCGATGAAACCTATGCACCTGTAGCTAGACTTGAGGCTATTAGAATTTTACTTGCATATGCATCAGCATTAGATATAAAACTATTTCAAGGGATGTTAAGTCAGCATTTTTAAATGGTTTCATCAAGGAGGAAGTTTATGTGGAACAACCCCCGGGTTTGATGATTCAGAATTTCCGAATCATGTTTTTAAACTTCACAAGGCTTTGTACGGTTAAAGCAAGCACCTAGAGCCTGGTATGAAAGGCTTAGTTCTTTTCTTTTAAACCATAGATTCAGTAGAGGTCAAGTAGATAGCACCCTTTTTATAAAGACAAAGATAAAAAATATATTACTTGTTCAAATTTATGTAGATGACATAATTTTTGGTTCTACTGATGAATCTCTTTGCAAGTATTTTGAAAAGCTCATGCAGGGAGAATTCGAAATGAGCATGATGGGAGAGCTCAACTACTTCTTGGACTACAAATCAAACAAGAAAGGAAGGTACTCACATCTGCCAAGCAAAGTACACAAGAGAACTCTTGAAGAAATTTGGATTCGACAATGCCAAACCTCTGTCAACACCTATGAGGACATCAACAAGGATGGACAGTGACAAGGATGGTAAGAAAGTAGATCAAAAGATCTACAGAGGTATGATAGGTTCTCTACTCTACTTAACAGCTAGCAGACCTGTTATTCTATTTAGTGTTTGTATGTGTGCTAGATATCAAGTAGATCCTAGAGAGTCTCATCTTATTTCAGTTAAAAGAATCTTTAAATATTTATCTAGAACTCATGACTTAGGTCTTTGGTATCCAAAATCATGTGAAATTAACCTAATAGGATATTCAGATGCTGATTATGCTGGATGAAAAATAGATAGAAAAAGCACCATTGGATGTTGTCAATTTCTTGCAGGATGTTGATATCATGGTCCTCCAAGAAGTAAAATTCAGTGGCACTATCAACTGCTGAAGCTGAGTATGTTGCTGCTGGAAGTTGCTGTACACAACTCCTGTGGATTAAACAACAACTTAAGGACTATGGGCTTCACATCAAAACAATCCCACTATTATGTGACAACACAAGTGCCATAAACCTCACCAAAAATCCAGTACAACATTGAAGGACGAAGCATATTAAGGTTAGATACAATTTTATTCGTGATCATGTAGCAAATGCTAATTTAGAAATATCTTTTATTGATACAAATGGTCAGTTAGCAGATATCTTCACAAAAGCCTTACCCGAAGAGAGATTCACATCTCTTAGAAGGGAATTAGGCATGTGTATTTTGTGAAAGGATTTCTGTGTTAAACTGAAACATAAATTTTCAGAATTTAAGTAATATTTCTCTCCATGGCGTTAAGTAAAAAAAAAAAAAAAATCTATTATCTTATCTTGGCGGTCTCCTTTATAAAAGTCCTCTAGGATAGTCAAACTCGTTTGTCATTTTCTACCGCCTTTTTGGCGCCTTTTTTTCGATAAAGCATCTATTTATGCCGAAATCGATGTGGGAACGACTCATCCCCTACCTTTCACCTTTTCCCTCTTTCGTCTGGTTGCCTGAGCCGATACCCTAACGACTCCGGCATCGACTCTCTGTGAATTTGAAGCCTCTCTCCGTTTCCCGCGTAGAATTTCTTGAGGGCTTTCACTCCTGCCAGCATCTCATCCCTCCAGAAAACCTCCTCCACTCAAATCCATGGCCGCGACCGTTGTTTTCGGTAGTCTTGGGGGCTACGGAGCTGAGTACCTCTCACCCGAGCAGCAGGAGAGGTTCACGTTTGTGAAGACCAAGCTGTGTGGCAATAAGGCAGTGGATGTTGCAGATTTAGAGAAAAATGGAATGCACAGTATAATGGAAGCTATGAACAGGATGAAGTGGACTGGAATCGCAACCCTTTCAGAGGTAAGCTACCCGGACCTTGTAAAGGCGTTTTATGTTTGTTTGAAGTCAGAGGCAGATGGGTCTTTGATATCTTCTGTCAAAGGTACCTAAATCAGAATAGATCTTGATTTGTTCAAATCTTTGTTTGATGTGTTCACATCTGGGCACAGTGGGATCCACACAGAGGATACCCTAGTTATGGGACTTGGGATTGTTGGTCCTGAATATAAGTTAAAAGATGGGAAACTGGATATAAACCAGTTGAATGCCTTCAATCGTCTTCTGCACTTCATAGTCTATCAGATATTAGTCCCTAGAAGTGCCACTTTCTCAACTTGCACCAAGGCAGACTCAGATGTGATGTATTGGGCCATTCAGAACAAAGAGATAAATATGGCCGAAGTTATGATAGAGAGGATGAAATTTGCCCGTGATCAAATTTGGGATACTAAGAGCAAGCTGAATGTATCTTTGCCCTACGCCCACTTGCTCACCAAGATTTTCAGACATTCTGGCATGAACTTGTCTGGGGCAGTAGTTGAGAAGATGGGCCAAGCTATTAGGTCCAGAAATATAAGAAAAAGTGGTTTCTCAGTCGTCAATGGAGTATGGACCAAGGCCTCTGTGGCTGAGGGTGAAGCCATAACCGACGAAGCCCAAGAAGCCCAGCAAGATGTAGCAGCTGATATAGCAGAACCAGCAGCAACAGTAGTAGTGCCAGAGGAACCAGCAGCAGGAGCACCAGCTGAAGTTGCAGAGGTAGCAGAAAGGGAACTAGAAGCGTCAGCATCACGTGCAGTAGCAATGGAAAGAGAAGGTGCAGTGGAAGCCTCAGTAGCTCCAGCAGAGACAATGATGGAAGAAATTAGTAGAAGAATTGAAGACATTCCTCCTGAGACCATTATTCCTATTGGATCAATATCAGATGATCCTCTACCTTCTTCCAGGATAGCTTCAGTGCTTCAAGATGTCCTAGATTCCATTCAAAGCACTCCAGTTATTCCAGAAGGTGATGGCAATACTATAGAAGAGGCTGTGGCATCTGGCCACATGGAAGATACTGCGATGGAAGATGCTCCCATTCAGGGGGAGCAAGAAGGAATTGCTAAAGTTGCTCCCATTCAGGGGGAGCATGAGACTGAGAAAGAAGCAGCATCACAGGGGGAGCACACTGAAGATGTCCCTGTGAATGAAAGGCAAAATGCAGAACATGCTGAAG
Organism: Colocasia esculenta; assembly: GCA_014218235.1. Classification (NCBI taxonomy): domain Eukaryota; kingdom Viridiplantae; phylum Streptophyta; class Magnoliopsida; order Alismatales; family Araceae; genus Colocasia; species Colocasia esculenta. The sequence continues at coordinate 130,265,406 of CM024761.1, forward strand.
TTGAAGAATCAGTGGAAAAGAGAAGCAACAGTAAGAGAATTGCACACAAAAGGCCAAGGAAGATATAGAGGAAGGTAAACCTGAAGCCTATCCTAAATCGGTTGGATGCTCAAAGCAAGACCCTGTGCTCAGTACAGTCTAACTTGGAGTCCATTCAAATGAGCCAGTATCAACCACCAAGGAATTTCTCAGATTAGAAATGCAATGAAGTGGTTTAATCAGGAAATGGGGAGTATGAAATCCATGCTGTCTGAGATCTGAAGGCGGTTGGAGCTCCAGCTCCTCCTCCCCCCTCCTGCAGCTCAGAGAAGTGAAGTAGATTCTCCTAGGCCTTCAGGGCCATCTGAGCAGGAGTCCGGACCATCAGGGTCAGCAGTTCAAGAGTCAGGGCCACCAGGGCCGGTTCCAGCAGCAGAAGTCAGTGAGTCCGGGCCATCCGGGCCAGCTGAGCAGGTGCGAGGGCCATCAGGGCCATCAGGGCCAATGGAGTCAGAATTTGTGCAGACTGTGGCTGAAGAAGAAGTTATGGCTCCTGAGCCCCCAGCTCCTTCTTCCTCTCAAACCCAGTTCCTCCATCACACCTTCATCCTCTACAGCTCCACCTGCCCCTCAAACCTTCAAGAAACCTCAACCTAGACCCATCTCTTCACCAACACTTTTCCATCTCACTCCACTTCCTCTTCTACATCTTCAAAACATATTCTTCCACCTCCACCCATCTTCGAGATCCTTCCAGCATCCTCTGCTGGAGCCTCCTCTTCCTCTGGTCTCTCCTCTGGACCAGCAGATGAACCCTTCTCTGTCTGATTCTTTTCTTCATCCTTTCTCCACCCTCTTTCATTACTATAATATCCCTGAGAATGCTCAACCTGAATCTCCTTTTCTTGAAAAAGTCAAGGATGAGTTTGAAAAAGCCATTCTTAGGTCTGTACTGAAAGTTGGGGATCATATTCATAGGGCAGACTCTTCTAGTTCTGCTCCTAAAAAGAGGAAAATTTCATCCACTTCCTCCCTTCCTCTGAACCTAACTATCCCCCTATGTGGTTTTCTCTCACAGTGGACAACAGAAATAAACCACTATATAGAGAATATCTTCAGAAGGTTGTTTTTGCCACCATCATCAACCTTCCCTTCCTAATCTTTCAGACCATTTAAGTGTTGTTCTACCTATACTCCTCTATCTAAAACTGAAAAATCCAAAATTTTCTGTTGCTCACTCCAAGACTGAAGAGCAATGGGCCAGGGGCACAAAGAGCTCTATAACAAATTCTTCTAGCTAGATCTTCCAGATTCCCTCTAAGGGACCATTCCCTAACTTATCAGAATGGTTCCAAATCCACCATAAAAATTCTTAGGGCCCATTCATTAAGAAAGAGATCAAGATGGTCAGGCACTTCCTGTTGTTCAACAATTTTAGATATGTCCATCGACTCCCAGAAGTTCAGTGGGCCAATCAAGCAGGCAATCACAGCTCTTACTACAGCTGTAGCCCACACTGAAGCTGTCCAAATTGATTTTACTACCCTTCAACTGCCAGAGGAGATCTCTCTTCCCCAAATTCACTTCCTAGTCATGGAATCCTCTGTTGGGTCTATCATTTTTGAACGTTTGCCAGGGTTATGGGAAGAATTAAGGTACAGAAAGGCTTTCTGGTTGCATTTCATAGATTTCTCTTTAGAGAATATCACCAGGGCCATGTCAGTGCTGAGGTTCTTGCTCCCATCCTGTCAAAATGTGAGAGATTGAATTCCTCAGAGTGGACTAGATTTTATCCTCTTTCTGCTCAACAATTGTCAGATCTAAATGAAGCTCAAGCCAGGGAAGGTAAACCTCCAGTTTCTCCTACTACCTTTTTGGACATGAACTCCATTCACCTTGTCAATGATCCCCTTAAGACTTGGGTTGAAAGGTACAAGGTTTTTGTAGCCATGCGCCAAGCACTGCAGCATAAGCAGAATTTCTACCCAGTCTCCATGGATCAGTTCCTTGCTTGTGCCAGCTTTAGGACAATCATCTTTCTCAAGATGTCCATGGATATGGGCTCCTATGCTGATTTCCTTGACCAACAACTAACTTTTCATCTTCGCAGGATGGCTCCTTCCATGGGACCAACCTACTCTATAGCTCCTGGTGTGTTCAAGCTGTACTTTGAAGAGCAGGAAGAACATGCATGAGAAACTATTTCTCATTTTGCCTCTCTTTTGTCTCCTGCTTATTATCTTCCTGTACCTCCTTAAAATTAATACAATATCTTTGATTATGTGCTTCTCCTCTTCTTCTTTGTCTCAGTGCATCTTTTTTCTTAATGACAAAAAGGGGGAGAATTTACGTAACATTTCTGACATACAAAGTCTTAATTTCAGAAATATAAAGCTTTATATTACGTATGCTTATTGTTCGGTTTTGTTAAGTTTTGTCATCACCAAAAAGGGGGAGATGAAGATCAGTATGTTTGATGATTAGTCTATTCCCATGTAATTTTAATTAATTACATATTTATTTTGGTGAATAACAAAACATGATTAACAAAACCCTGTCAAAGTTTTCTAACATATATTCTATAAGTTTTGAGCACAGGAAAATCTCAAGGAAAATCAAGCATATTTGGTAAGTATTAATACCTCTGTAGAAATATCAATACCAAGTTGTAATTTCTCTAAGTCCACATCGACTTCTATTGAAAACCACAACGATTCCTTAAGTCATCGCATCGATTTCTCAAGACCTCATAACGATTTGCTCATCGCAACGATTCTTTAAGTCATCGCATCGATTTCATAAGACCTCGTAACGATTTGCTCATCACAACGATTCTTTAAGTCATCGCATCGATTTCTTAAGACCTCGTAACAATTTGCTCATCGCAACGATTCTTTAAGTCATCGCATTGATTTCTTAAGACCTCGTAACGATTTGCTCATCGTAACGATTCTTTAAGTCATCGCATCGATTCCTTAAGACCTCGTAACGATTTGCTCATCGCAATGATTCCTCAAGACACACATAATTTCTTAAGACCTCATAACGATTTTTCATCGCAACGATTCCTTAAGACATCACATTGATTTCTTAAGACCTCGTAACGATTTGCTCGTCGCAATGATTCTTAAGGCATCACAACGATTCTTAAGACCTCGTAACGATTTGCTCATTGCAACGATTTCTTAAGTGTTCATAACGATTTCTTCATTGAACATAACGATTTCTTTCTGCAACGGTTTCTTAAGTGTCATAACGATTTCTTCATTGAACATAACGATTTTCTTTCTGCAACGATTTCTTAAGTGTTCATAATGATTTCTTCATTGAACATAATGATTTGCTTTCTGCAACGATTTTTTAAGTGTTCATAACGATTTCTTTATTGAACACAACGACTTACTTTCCATAACGATTTCTTCAGTGAATATAACGATTTGGTCATGTCTCATAACGATTTCATAAGTCATGCGTGAATCAACTTCATATGTAAAACAACTTCTTTTTTCTTTTAGTCAAAGCGTTGAATAGTCAAAGTCCACGCATATCTCTCTGCCATGTGAGCATTTATGAGGACTGAACGTACCACTGCATGCATGCAGACGATATCATCCATTATTGTGCTTACTCTGTGTGCATCTTTTAGAACAGCTATTTGGCATTACTATTTCTGTGATTATTTGTTCTAACGTTGACTGACATCAGAGACAGCTAAGCTATCCACCATTTAAGCTTGGAATATGTGCAGATCTCTGACGCATTTCATCTTACAACGTTGGCCTAATAGATGGCAAAGGATAATACAGAAGATTTGGCGTGCACAAATGGATAAAAGATCGTTGACTAAAGCTTCCAAGGACCATTGAGTCTAACTTCCACCAAACCAGAGACAATGGATACTTCAACGAATACATTTCAAATTGGAGATATAAATACGAGACAGAAGCTCCAGAAGAATTATGAAGTGGAGAAGATATACAACATATAGAGTACAAGCAATTCAAATCTTCTGCGAGAATCCTAGAGCCAAGCATCCCACTCAAAATTGCCTCAAGCTCTCTGCTCTCCGTGCTGTATTAGAAATCCCAAGAGAGCCTGTGTAGTTCTGAGAGAGTGCACTGTTAGATCTCTTGCTCTCAGGGCTATTAGCTTCAGATCACTGCTTGCAAAAGCTTAATTTAGGGGCTTGCTTTTCCTGCTAAATGTTTGCTGGTTGTTCCCCTTTTGTTGTGAAGGAAGACCTGGGGTATCCAGGGTGTTGTAGTTCCCTTCGTGTGAAGGAAGACCAGCTGAGCTGGGTGTTGTAGTGTCTATAGGGGGACTGTACCCTAGTTAGTGGAATCCTGAGTTGTTGCTTAGGGACTGGACGTAGGACTCCTAAGGAGAGGAGGTCTGAACCAAGATAATTCCTTGTGTTGTGTGATTGATTTCTTGTGTGTTTGTTGTTTATACTAACCTTCACTAACCTTCATCGAAGAACATCTTTCTGTGATGTTTTAAGTATAGGTACTGGCTAAATAATTTTTAAAAGACCCATTCACCCCCCCCCCCTCTGGGCTCGTCAACTGGGCAACATCTCTAAGTGTACTCCATGCTCGGCACTTAAATCCCATCATTAAGCTTATCCTTTCCTTCGCTACTTGAAAATGTTAGAGAGGATAGGTATGAGCACGCTCGCCCATTAATATTTATATATCAATGTGCGGGTAATGATATTAGTGATTACCATTTTATGAAGCAGAATTTCTACAAGAATGAGATGACAAGATATGTATGACAATAAGCAAGAGTCGTATGATAGGACAATAGTAGTAGTTCAATGGGTTCGTAGTAATTCATGTAGTCGACTAATGTTAGATAGTGAACAAGAATTCAACAACAACTACGTATCAAATGAACAATACAAGAATTGACCATATTTCACAAGTAACGAACAATCACTCAAATAGTCAAACATTTCATATCAATACAACACACATTTAAATCTGGCACACATTCCAGTGCCATGCCATGCTCCACAAGTCCATACTCCTACGATTAATAAGTACGTCGAGGCACTCCTCCCCAGGACCAGACATGGCCATTATTTGCACAGGCATTGATCATTGGATCGAAATCCCAAGTAGTGTCGATCACACAAAACATATTATAGCCAATGGATCCTAAGAATAAGCACATAGTAACAGGAGTATGATTTCTCATGGATTCCAAAGATACATTGAGAGTTAAAAAATAACAAGAAGTACTAATTTTAGTGTAACATCCTTCCCTTCTTGGTTAGCCACCTTCTGCTGAAGGTAGTGACGTATCAGGCTATACCTTTTGAAGACGACAGGATGTCTGTCGTGTTCTGCTCTTGAACGTGACGGGCATATCGTTGCGTTCACCTTCTGACCGCAGCATGCACTTTTATCTTGTTGTCGGGATACTTTGGACACGTGTCAAGGAGCATGTCATCTGAAGGCGACATGTCAGTCGTCGCGTTCAGGGTGTCAAGCCTATGAGGTTGACACGTAGTAGGTCCGATTGTCAGGTCTGACCATGACTTTTGGGTTGTGACAAGTAGGTCGTCGCATTCATTGCTGAATGCGACCACCAAGCTAGCACGTTCTCAGGTTCGTGGCCTATATAGGCTAGGGCAGCATAACTCTTCTGCCCTTCCTCCATTTCTTCTTCCTCTTCTCTCCTTTCCCCCCTTCTGGCCGAGAGCACCTATGGTGGAGTTTTGGTAGCTTGGGCATGGTGGCTTCTTCTCTGACATGTGACCTCGTCTCCGACGTGTAGGAGGACGTACCTTGCTCATGGACGGCGTGAGCGTGGAGCTTGGAGCGAGGAGGAGGTGGCCATGCACACGAGAAGACCCCAATGGGTTAGCTCTTCTATTTGAGGTAGAGACCGTTATCCTTCCCCCTAGTTCTATCATGCCAGAGCCTCCATTCCCCTTCTCCAAGCCCCATAGACTCCATGCTAGGTTGTGTATTGCATGTTGAGGTTCTTCTTATGCTTGAATTGGGGGTGTGGGTTGAGTGATATCATGCTTGCATGTGAGGCTTTTGGAGTGTAGATGCATATCCTTGACATGAATGGGGTGTGGATGAGGATGGTTTGTGCTATAGCATGTGTTTACATCATTCTCCATGCTCCGCTCCCTCTGTGTACACCGGATTTGCCATTTAGGGGCATTTTGGGAGGCCTCGGGTTGGCACCCAGGTCTCTATCTATGGTCGCGACAAGGAATCTTTTCTCGACCCAGAATGCAACATGTCGCCTCATCGCCTTATGGACTGGTAGCGATGCTCACCCTGTCGCATTTTGGTTGCGACAGGGTGGCCGTCTCCTTCTGATCTGGTTTACCTATGGGGTTGTGGGAGGTCTCAGGTGGGCACCCGGACCTCTGTCTGTGGTCACGACAAGGTTATGTTGCGACCTACATCGCTACTCTTCCCCAATCATGACAGGTCGGGTATCGCCCTTGTGTCACCTCCTCTGAGAAAGCGACAATGACCTTGCCGCCTTCTCAGACAAAGAGTGACGTTGTGACCTGTTTAGAGTTTTCCTTCTACTACGTCTCTGGTTTCTTGGCACCTGTGCTATTCCTAGCATGGTTCTACATTAGTCGTTCGCTCGATGCTAGGCACTTGAGGGCTTGTCCCATGAGAGGTTGTTACTGTTAACTGGGACCCCTGGTCCCCGTGCGCCCATTGAGGGAGTTCTTTAGGCGGCAGGCGAGCTCTAGTTAAGAACTCTAGAAGAAGAGGGGAAAACGGTGGGGACAACGACATAGAGTCGTTTGCAGAGCTCTCTTGGCTGAGTCTGGTACGCCGATGTGGTTTAGGCGTTCTTCCGACACAGATTAGCTAGCCCTTCTCACTGCCTCATTCTACGTGGTTCCGGTACCATCTAGAGGGGCCAAACATAGGACCGTAGTCTAGCCAGACTATAGCAGTTGTGTGCAGGTTACGTTAGTTCCGCGTCTCACTCCGACAGGAGGTGGTAGACATGGAGTGGTAGTCGAGGGTAAGGCATGTGACACTCCTGAACGGTTGACTAGTGGTAGTTGTTCTCTGTGGCTAGTGTCCTTGTCTAAGAAGTTGTTCACTGTCTATGTTTATAGCCTTGGGGTTCATCCTAGTGCCGTGGTTTACAAGGTTTTCCGGTCCCGGTGTGTTTAGACTGATGGCTGTGTAGTTTACTTTACGCTTCCGCACTTACTCTATCAGTAGAATAGATTAACTTGCTTCATTTTTGTTAAACCATATATCTATTCTGCTTGTTAGAACTAGTGGGAGATTGGTAGTCCCTACTGGGCTTCTCCGTGTAGCTCATTCCCTTCTTTATAGGTGAAACTTCACAGTAGTACCTTCTGCGGTGGGCTGAGGAGACAGGGCGGTAGTAGACGGTGCCCTCGTTGAGCAGTGTTCCCTTGTACTTCTGACTCTTCACCCTCGGGGTATGCCCTTAAAGGATCTGTTATCCTTTATTTTTAGTACTTGTATTTTGTTACTTTGAGACTGTACTGGTCACGTACTTTGTGTTGGATGCTTTTTCTTCACTTTTTAGTACATTTTTAGTGCTTGTTGTCATTACTTAATTCTTTTACATATCTTGTTAGACTGGTCTATTAGACCTTCCGGGTCTTCGGGCCCTTGGGCGGCGGTGCCAGCGATCGGATTCTTGGTGGGAGTCAGGGGTCTGGGCACTGGGGTCGTTACAGCGGAATCAGAGCAGGAGTCTATCAAGACTTGTAATGGAACTAAGTGACAAAGCAAAGTCCCATAGAAAGTACAAGTAACACTACTAGCCATCTGGTTAAACTGCTAACTTGAGTATTAGTTGTGTCGCAGGACATGGCTCCACGTCGACGCAAGCAGGTTAGAGAGCTGATGGAGCATCAAGACGATGCGCCATACGGGTCAGTTGAAGCCGAGCACACACCGGCGGATGCTCAGCCTCAGAACGATTACCAGCAGAGTGTCCCATTGCCGCACGTATCACAACAGTAGTCGTATCCACCCTCGCCTCCTCCAGAGGTGATGGAGTAGTGGTGGAGAGCTATGTTCCAGGCTTCTTGGCAGTACCAGTAAATGCCGACCGGTGGTCAGCAATTCGCAGAGATGGTAGCAGAGGAGCAGCCGCATTTGACTCCATACGCAGCACTAGTACAGCCAGAGACCCCACCAGCAGTTTGGCAGCAGACTCCAGTAGTGGCAACAGCACTCGAGGACCACACGACACTTTTGGAGAGGTTCCTCTGTCTTTGGCCTTAGACCTTCTACGGCGACTAGGATCCTGACAGAGCAGAGAGTTGGGTCCATGAGCTCGAGTGTACCTTTGAGACCATGGATTGTGCAGAGCAAGATCAGGTTCGACTAGCAGTCTATCAACTAAAGGGGTCAGCCCACGAGTGGTGGAGGATAGTGAGGAAGACTAGCTACCAGGGTAGGATACTGGACCAGATAGCTTGGGAGCAGTTCTTGGAGGTCTTCCATGGCAAGTACTTCCCCGACTACGCACACCATGAGAGGAGAGACCGTTTCCACGAGTTGACGTAGGGAGAGCAGACTATGCTGTAGTACCACCAGAGGTTTGTACAGCTTTTGTGACACATCCCTTACATAGCCACTAGTGAGCAGGCTCGCACTGAGAGCATTAGCAGGTTACAATCGGAGTTGAGGTAGGCCATTGTAGCACCCCGGAAAAAAAATTTGGTATCTAAAAATTCGAAATAATAATTTCTATAATATTGAAATAATAGAAACATACGTACCATTATCGTATATGCAAGAACACATTGGAAAATTTTGTAAAAATTATAATTCAACCACAAACCTTATTCCTAAGTGTTCCACGAAGAAATTCATGCAACGAAAATCAGATTGGCCAAGTGTACGTCAAAATGCGACTAATTATCCAAATTAGAGAACTAAATCGGAAAATCGTTAACATGAAAATATAACATGCTCTTAAATTAAATGAACCTGTCGGAAAGATTTCCAACATCATGTATTGATGACCAATTATCGGAATTGGACCAATGGACCTCTCATAGCCATGAATAAATTCAAGTAAGAAAATATAATAAATTCCGTAACTCTATTATTCTCTAATTAAAAGGGGAATTCTCATAAGTTAAATTCTATAAAGTGATGGGCTTTGTTAAATGGATCATGTAAAAGTTATTGGGCAGAAATTGGGATTTTTAAAAGATGAATAATAGAATAATACCCAAAATTCGTATCTTAAATATGAACTAAATAGAAAAGGGGTATTAAAACATTAAAATAAGTGATTTGGGTTAGAATTGGATTCCTAACCCTACCCTAATTAGTTGGCCATGAAATTGCATCCCAACATAACCCTAATAGGAGTTCGCAAGCTTAGAAGGAGGAGAGAAATATGGAAATATCAGAATTTATGGGGAATTAGAGTCCCATTAGGAAATAGCAACCCAAGGAGCTTAAATACTCCTTAAACCCTCCATGGCCGACCCTAACTCGTTGCTGGGGCTTCCTGGACGTGGAGAAGAGGCCAAGGAGAAGAGGAACTTGTGGGGAAAAGGCTGGACCGAGCTCCAACCTCTGCACTTCGAGTTCTAAACCCTAGAAGACAAAACGACACAAAGGTAGGCGTTCTCATGAGCAAAACTTAACTAATTTCGTCTGTAGATTGTTCCAAACCTCAGGAACAAAAGCCCTTTTGTCTCATGACTTTTCGTCAACCCATCTTTTGTTCTTTATTTTTGATGTCCTGAAATCACCATGACCCCGAACCATCATGTTTAATCTATATCTCTATGTATACTTGACACCATGCTACGAAACGTTTATTGGAGATACTGATTGATGTCAGGAATCTTTTGCCTCTGAAAACCCTAATTTTCATCCATCGTACTGTGCAAATTAAATCGTTTACCCTCACTGTACCATGTTCTGAGTTCTTCATGCTTATCCATGTTTCAAAACCTATTAGGACCAAGGTTGTTTTCAGATTCCTATTTACTGTAAGTTCTTTCACATGTCTAGATCAGTTTGCAAGTAATTTCACAAATTTTCGTCTACTGTACAATTAGTTCTTGATTTTTGAATGACCCATAATCCAAGGCCTGTCCTTTTTCCGCTCGGACTCAGGCGTAGGACCTGAGAACGCGACGGCCTGATAGGCCACGTTCTCAGGACTGGTCGCGACACAGTTCCTGTCGCGTTCTGAACGCAACAGGCAGTACCATCATGATCTGGCTTCCTGACTTGACCTCCCTGTCGCGATCTTTGAACGGCTCTGTCGCGTTCTGAACATGCCCTGTGGCGACCCTTACAGGGGTAAATCGCGTTCTAGATTTTTGCATCAAAACCTTGTATTTTGCAAGACTTGACTTTCTACAGTAACCTGTCACCCTTGTTATTTGTCTTAAAGACCAATAAACGAAGTTGTAAATCTTGGATATGTAATTTGTTAATTAAAAGTCATTCACATGATTATTTCATCTCCATGATTCTCTTTAACACATGCACACACTTGAACCATCCAATATGGCTTAACTTGACATGAATATATCTCATAATATATCTGGTAATTTATTTTAATTATATATTTAAATTTCCCTATTTTAAAATGGACTTGTCTTTGTTTTCTCGCGATGTTTTCGGAATACCGTTATCGACGCTCCACTGTTCTAGAATTCCTCTAGAACGTCGAGCACTTGTTTCTATATATACACCTTCTCTTGACTTGGATGAACTCTCTGTTGGATACTCCTTATGCCGGACTAGTGAATCCTTGTTCAAGGCCTCCGTAAGTCTCCTCTGTCCATGGATTCCCACATGGTCGATGAGCTGGTTGTACCATAATACCCATGATACCCTTTAGGGTTCAGCAAAGATCCAAACGGCCTTAGAATGCTCTCTCTCTCTCTTGCTTGAATCACGCCGGACCTTTGAACTTGTGCATAACATGGCCAGTGGAAGGGTAGTGTATTCCACCTACCTGCCAACACCAATCGCGTGTGTTGTGCAACTATTACTCTCGCCCGTTTACTCGACGTTTTATGTGCAATGACCCGTAGTTCTCATCTATACTCGACTCGCTCATCTATTCACACTCACTCTACTATCTCGTCTATTCATCTAATGCTCTTATCTATTTCTTGCTACTCTCTATTGGCCATTAACTAATTGTCTAAAGATAAATAAAAATAACCAATACCAGTGCAATAGGGCCCGATCTGGTCCTAGGAGGAGCACCCAAAAAGTGCCATTTACCCATGGGAGTTAAAATGATCAGGATGTCGGCATTACATCCAAGTGCCATATTAACAAGATTAATCTAAGACGATCAAAACAAAGTGCTATATCCTCTCGTTGTCTATTGACAAAACAAAGTGCTATATCCTCTCGTTGTCTATTGACAAAACAATGTGCTATATTCTCTCGTTGTCTATTGACAAACAAAGTGCTATATACTCTCGTTGTCTATTGACAAACAAGTGCTATATTCTTTCTTGGCTATCTACGGATAACCAAAGTGCAATACTATCTCGATTGACGAAAGTTAATCAAAAGTGCTATACTATCTCGATTAATGAAAATCAATGAAAGTGTAATTTACTCTCTAGATGGCCAACTACTTTCTCTCTCCTTGCTATACATGTTACATGCTATTGCGTGACAATGATGTTACTTGCTATCATATGGTATCATTTTCTATCGTGACTTGATCAAAATTCATTGTGCTATATTTGATTCATCTGCTATTTGAACCATGTTACTTGTGCTATTACTTTCTCGACTTTACACGACAAGCTCTATCAGTAGTTACTATGTCCTTTAAAGTATTAATTATTTAAAGCATGCTTGATCCTGAGATTTAAGTCCTACTGTGCATTATCGCTCACCCTCGTTATTTGTTATTGTGTCTCAGGTAAGTCAGACGATGACGTTACACACACCAATGGGTTAGGATCGGAGTATTGACCGACCTGGAGTCAAGTCATGAAGTTACCCTAGTACCATGGAGTCTAGTAGTTATTACATTAGATTTCTTTTCCAATGTAATGATGACATTGAGCTATATATATATATTGGCTCTGAATTAGTGGTTGTAATATTCTTAGTAAAATTTTAATAAGATGAAGAGTTTTATTCGAATTATTGTTCATTAGATGCTCTGAATCATTCAACTATTGTACATCTTACTCTACTATGTACTTTGCTCACATCTCCCCGATTTATTCTGCTGCTAAATTGGCGGGGCATGAAAGTTGGTATCAGAGCCTAGGATGTCTTGATCGGATATCTTAGGTATATGATGTTCTAGGATGTCCTCATTGGATCTCTTAGGTCTAGGGTATCCTAAGATAAACTGCCATGACACGTGTCTAAATCAACCAACATACCCAAGTGAGGATTGGGTAGAACTGTGGTTAAGATCTAATATATACTTACACCTATTAGTTCAATACTACTTTCGTATCCTAATGCCAACCTTATTCTTGAAGGAACTTTTAAATAGATGCCGAACGCACGCCACTGCAAGACAAGATGAGGTCAACTCAAAAGCTAGTTCGGGCATGTTAGAAAGTCACCCAACTACTAGAAGAATCCTTGAGGACGACCAAAAAGATTAGAAAGATGACCAACAAGAATGGGAAAGGAAGACACCAGGATGGAAAGAAGGCAAGCACATAAAAGAAACGTAGCAAGAATGTTTACAAGACCATCTACATTCGTTGTAGTAAGTCGGGATATGTGGCCAAGGAATTTTGGCGAAGCGTTGGTGCATGTCTACGTTGTGGTGATTTGGAGCATCAAATGTGAGACTGCCCTCTTCTAAAGGAACCATCCATAAACACCAAAGATCTCGAGTCTACGACAAAAGGGAACCAGCCAAATGGTGATAAAAGAAAAATAAGGAAGAGTAAGAAGAACGACATACAATTAGCCCTTATTCGCAAAGGACGATGCGAGAACTGCAATAGGATAGGCCACATATCGGAGAAATGCTGGAGGAAAGAAGGTGCTTGCCTATGCTGCGGAAATCGCAACAATCGCATTTCCGAGTGCCCTATACTTAAGAAGTGGGACAAAGAGAAACGCCTGACTGGGCAAAAGAAGCCTAGCCGACTTCAAGCTATGTAGGGAGTTGAGACCACCGGGGAGGGTGGAGTCGTAGAAGGTGACTCTAAATTTATAACGATTAATACCTTTAAGCAGGAAATGATGAATTAGATGTAACCGAAATAGTTGTGGAATTTGGGGACCAAATTCTTTTTAAGTGGGGGAGGATGTAGCACCCCGGAAAAAAAATTCCGTGCCTAAAAATTCGAAATAATAATTTCTATAATATTGAAATAATAGAAACATACGTACCACTATCGTATGTGCAAGAACACATCGGAAAATTTTGTAAAAATTATAATTCAACCCCAAACCTTATTCCTAAGTGTTCCATGAAGAAATTCATGCAACAAAAATTAGGTTGGCCAAGTGTACGTCACAATGCGACTAATTATCCAACATGTCAGAAAGGTTTCCAACATCATATATTGATGACCCATTATCGGAATTGGACCAATGGACCTCTTATAGCCATGAATAAATTCAAGTAAGAAAATATAATAAATTTTGTAACTCTATTATTCTCTAATTAAAAGGGGAATTCCCATAAGTTAAATTCTATAAAGTGATGGGCTTTGTTAAATGGATCATATAAAAGTTATTGGAAAAAAATGGGATTTTAAAAAGATGAATAATATAATAATACCCAAAATTCGTATCTTAAATATTAACTAAATAGAAAAGGGGTATTAAAACATTAAAATAAGTGATTTGGGTTAGAATTGGATTCCTAACCCTACCCTAATTAGTTGGCCACGAAATTGCATCCCAACATAACCCTAATAGGAGTTGGCAAGCTTAGAAGGAGTAGAGAAATATGGAAATCTTGGAATTTAAGGGGAATTAGGGTCCCATTAGGAAATAGCAATCCAAGGGGCTTAAATACTTCTTAAACCCTCTATGGCCGGCCCTAACTCGTTGCTGGGGCTTGCTGGACGTGGAGAAGAGGCCAAGGAGAAGAGGAACTCGTGGGGAAAAGGCTGGACCGAGCTCCAACCTCTGCACTTCGAGTTCTAAACCCTAGAAGATAAAACGACACAAAGGTTGGCGTTCTCACGAGCAAAACTTAATTAATTTCGTCTGTAGATTGTTCCAAACCTCAGGAACAAAAGCCATCTTGTCTCATGATTTTTCGTCAGCCCCATCTTTTGTTCTTTATTTTTGAAGTCCTGAAATCACCATGACCCCGAACCATCATGCATAATCTATATCTCCATGTATACTTGACACCATGCTACGAAACTTTTACTGGAGATACTGATTGATGTCAGGAATCTTTTGCCCCTGAAAGCCGTAATTTTCATCCATCATACTGTGTGAATTAAATCGTTTACCCTCACTATACCATGCTCTGAGTTCTTCGTGCTTATCCATGTTACTAAACCTGTTAGGACCAAGGTTGTTTTCAGATTCCTATTTACTGTAAGTTCTTTCACATGTCTAGATCAGTTTGCAAGTAATTTCGTAAATTTTCATCTACTGTATAATTAGTTCTTGATTTTTGAATGACCCCATGTCAAAACAGGGAAGTCTTGGAACGAATCCAAGACCTGTCCTTTTCCCGCTCGGACTCTGGTGCAGGACCTGAGAACGCGACGGCCCGATAGGCCGCATTCTCAGGACTGGTCGCGACATAGTTCCCGTCGCGTTCTGAACGCGATAGGCAGTACCGTCGCGATCTGGCTTTTTGAACTGACCTACTTGTCGTGATCTTTTAACGTCCCTGTCGCGCTCTGAACATGACTTGTCGCGACCCTTACAGGGGTACATCGCGTTCTAGATTTTTGCATCAAAACCCTGTATTTTGCAAGACTTGACTTTCTACAGTAACCTCTCACCCTTGTTAATTGTCTTAAAGACCAGTAAATGAAGCTGTAAATCTTGGATATGTAATTAGTTAATTAAAAGTCATTCACTTGATTATTTCATCTCCATGATTCTCTTTAACACATGCACACACTTGAACCATCCAATATGGCTTAACTTGGCATGAATATATCTCATAATACATCTGGTAATTTATTTTAATTATATATTTAAATTGCCCTATTTTTAAATGGACTTGTCTTCATTTTCTCGCAATGTTTTGGGAATACCGTTACCGACGCTCTAGTATTCTAAAATTCCTCTAGAATGTTGAGCACTTGTTTCTATATATACACCTTCTCTTGACTTGGACGAACTCTCCGTCATATACCTCTTCTGCCGGACTAGTGAATCCTTGTTCAAGGCCTCAGTAAGTCTCCTCTGTCCATGGATTCCCATATAGTCGACGAGCTACTTGTACCCTAATACCCATGATACCCTTTAGGGATCAGCAAGATTCAAACGGCCTTATAATGCTCTCTCTCTCTTAGCTTGAATCATGTCGGACCTCTGGACCTATGCATAACATGCCAGTGGAAGGGTAGTGAATTCCACCTGACTGCCAACACCAATTGCGCGTGTTGTGCAACTGTTACTCACGCCCGTTTACTCGACGTTTTATGTGCAATGACTCGTAGTTCTCATCTATACTGACTCTCTCATCTATTCACACTCACTCTACTATCTCGTCTATTCAACTAATGCTCTTATCTATTTCTTGGTACTCTCTATTGGCCATTAACTGATTGTCTAAAGATAAACAAAAATAACCAATACCAACGCAATAGGGCCCGATCTGGTCCTGAGAGGAGGGCCCGAAAAGTGCCATTTGCCCATGGGAGTTAAAATGATCAGGATGTTGGCATTACATCCAAGTGCCATATTAACAAGATTAATCTAAGACGATCAAAACAAAGTGCTATATTCTCTCGTTGTCTATTGACAAACAAAGTGTTATATTCTCTCGTTGTCTATTGACAAACAAGTGCTATATTCTTCCTTGGCTATCTACAGATAACCAAAGTGCAATACTATCTCGATTGATGAAAGTTAATCAAAAGTGCTATACTATCTCGATTGATGAAAATCAATCAAAGTGTAATTACTCTCTAGATGGCCAACTACTTTCTCTCTCCTTGCTATACATGTTACTTGCCATTGTGTGATAATGACGTTACTTGCTATCATGTGGTATCGTTTTCTATCGTGACTTAATCAATATTCATTGTGCTATATTTGATTCATCTGCTATTTGAATCATGTTACTTGTGCTATTACTTTCTCGACTTTACACGACAAGCTCTATCATTAGTTACTCTGTCCTTTAAAGAATTAATTATTTAAAGCATGCTTGATCCTGAGATTTAAGTCCTACTGAGCGTTATCGCTCACCCTTCGTTATTTGTTATCGTGTCTCAGGTAAGTCGGACGATGATGTTACACACACTAATGGGTCAGGACCAGAGTGTTGAGCGACCTGGAGTCAAGTCATGAAGTTACCCTAGTACCATGGAGTCTAGTAGTTATTGTATTAGATTTCTTTTCCATTGTAATGATGTCATTGAGCTATAAATATATATATATTGGCTCTGAATTAGTGGTTGTAATAGTCTTCGTAAAATTTTAATAAGATGAAGAGTTTTATTCAAATTATTGTTCATTAGATGCTCTGAATCATTCAACTGTTGTACATCTTACTCTACTATGTACTTTGCTCACGTCTCCCTGATTTATTCCGCTGCTAAATTGGCAGGGCGTGACAGCCATGGCTGGCCGCCTTTGTGACACCTTGGCGTTAGCAGTGGCTAGAGCTACTGCCTTAGAGAGGGAGTCTCGTTTCCAGCTGCAGCAAGTAGCAGGTTCTGTGAGGTCTACCCCGTACTAGCGCCCTTCAAGCAGCCGAGGGAGTGTATCTTCTTCTTCTTCTTCCGGTATAGGCGGCACTGGCCAGCGCTCGAAGTTTAAGAAGATATTCACTCATCGTGGTAGACGGTGTTTCTAGAAGCCGCCTTAGCACCGAAGTCAACTAGAGCCTGTAGAGCAGTCAGTATAGTAGGGGGCAGAGCAGGGTCAGCAGGACACAGTTTGTTACCACTGTGGGCAGCCTGGTCACTTCAAGCGAGAGTGCCTGATGAGGCAGGGGAAACAGCAGTTAGCACCACCACAGTACATGCATGAAGCACTGCAGATGTAGTACCCTCCACCCCAGAAAGCATAGCATCATTAGTAGCACTAGGGTCAATTCCAACCACCAAAGCAACGCTAGCAGTACTAGCAGCGCCTGCCCCATTAGCAGCCACAACGAGGACATGGTCGCGGACACGTGATGAACATCACCAGAGAAGAGGAGGAGGCCTCAAATATGGTCGTCGGTACTGTTCCTATACTTGGAAGAGCTGTGCATGTTTTGATTGATCCCGGTGCTACACATGTTTTATCTCAGAGGAGTTCTTTGGTTCCCTTACTGAGCTTGCTCCCAAGCGGACCTGTGACCTAGAAGTTGAGCTGCCGATGGGTGACTACGTACGTACTCTGGGTTTCCTAGAGGGTGTCACTGTCGAGGTGCAGGGCCATCTTTTGTCAGCTAGATTGTTTGCCTTACAGATCCATGACTTTGACGTCATCCTTGGCATGGATTGGTTGGAGGCACACTCTGCATTGGTGGACTGTCAACGGAAGAACGTGCAGTTCGAGATACCTAAAGCACCTGTGCTTTCCTTTCGAGGTACACGGAACTACCCGCCGACCGTTGTTTCTTTCTATAGAGCTCGGCGCCTGTTCCGAGATGGTTGTGTGGCTTTCCTTGCTTCTGTGAGTCTCTCGGATTCTGGTGAGTTATCGATTTTAGATGTGCCTGTTGTTTGTGATTTATGCTGATGTATTTCTGGAGGATCTACCTAGTTTACCGCCAGAGTGGGAGGTAGATTTCTCCATTGAGTTGTTTTCGGGGACGATGCCTATGTGCAAGGCACCGTACCGGATGGCGTCAGCGGAGCTGTGGGAGTTGAAGTGCCAACTCGATGATCTACTCGAGAAGGGCTTCATTTGTCCGAGCTATTCGCCTTGGGGTGAGTCTGTCTTGTTGTGAGGAAGAAGGATGGTAGTCTCAGGTTGTGCATCGATTATTGGTAGCTAAATCAGGTTACAGTAAGAACAAGTATCCATTGCCTAGGATTGATGACTTGTTTGACCAATTGCAGTCTACTTTAGGGTTCTCGAAGATTGATTTGAGATCAGGTTACTACCAACTGAGGATCAGGGAGTTAGACATTGCCAAATCAGCCTTCCGTATCTGCTACAGCCACTTCGAGTTTGTCGTGATGCCTTTCGGGCTTACGAATGCACCAACAACTTTCATAGAGTTGATGCACAGTGTGTTCCAAGAGTACCTGAACAATTTTGTGGTAGTGTTCGTGGACGACATCCTGGTGTACTCAACGTCAGCGGAGGAGCACAAGGTGCACTTGAGGCTCATGTTGGAGGCACTGAGGAGTCACCGCCTTTATGCCAAATTCAATAAATGTGAATTTTGGCTGAAGGTGGAGCACTTTTTAAGATAAAGTGGTTTTAGGTACAAGTGTGGCAGTGGATCCTGCCAAGGTCAAGGCTGGGGTTTCTTGGGGTCAGCCCACTACAGTTGTAGAGGTACGTACTTTTCTGGGGTTGGTAGGCTACTACAGGAGGTTCTTCCAGGACTTGTAACGACCCTCCTTATACCGGTACGGATATACCATCCCACATCAATATAGAGAGCATCGCTACAGTGGGACATGTACCCAACACATGTACAATAGACTGAAACGTACACAAATATAACACATAACAGCAGAATAGAAAGAACTGGAAATAAATCTCTTATTCCATCATCCACATTTATACACAGTCTATGTAGTACAAAAGGAAACTAACTATTTCATAACTGAGAAATTTAACAAACTACATTATCCACCTCTTGCAAATATAATGAATTTCATAACTCAAATGTAATACAAATCCCCCTTTTATTACATACTATGAAAGGAAATACAACGTTGCTATCTCCACAAGTAATCTCTACTCTCGCTCCGAGTCACTCCGAACCAACTCTCGGAAGAAGTAGAGACACCTGCAACTGTACGCCGAAGCAAGGATGAGTCCAAAGACTCAGCAAGTAACTTCCATTCACACTAAGCAAACCTATCACATGGCTAATTGCATTTTTCATAACACAACTATACATATTGCATGGATTAGTTAATTAGCTAAGGAAAAACCTAAACATGATAATTCTACATTTACAACACATGATACTTGATTTATATTTTAATTCTAAAAATTTAAATCTATCACATGCTTTCTACACATTCTTTAACATAGAATCTAATTTCACTTCATCACATGTATGTTGCAACATAATAGCAATTAAGCATAGAGTTTACATTAAAAGGAAAAGACATTCCTAGCATGACTTCTATGCAAAATTTCATGTTCATATCACATTTCTAAACATAGTTAGCTTGTTGTTTTACATGAAATTTACACATTCATAACAGAAAATACATGCTCTCATATCACATTTACATATCTACATGTTTGGTTACTCATTTACATAATTTCACATTCACTTTTCACATCACTACAATTTCACATTATTAACATTTATATGCCGTGACACATAGTCCAAACGACATATAGAAGGACACACACTTATCACATCACACATATATCCATCACCTAGGCATTTCAGTGATAAATCATAGTTAACTGTGCAGAACCGGGAGCAGCCCTCTCCACCCTAACTAGCGGTGCTTGTCCACCTCCAGGATTTTATCCCAATGCCCATGAGATTTCACACACATATGAACTTTCCCGTAGGGACTTTACTACGGTGCAGTTCCACAACCCTCTAAGGTAGCAGTGTCACCCATTGGTAGCAGTGTCACCCATTGGCACATTTACACATTTTCCACTTTTAAACTCACATTTAGTGCACAATTTATCACATCTATTTCATGCTTACACAATAACATATGGTTCAGATTTACCTAATCATGGTACTACTATTTACAGAATTTAACTAACCATAACAAAATCTTAATCATGTTGAAATTATCTAATTTATCACATTTTACATTAAGTATGTTTAAATTGGCCATTTTCTCATGAATTAGTGAAATCAGTACCTAATGTTGTTAGATTTACATGAAAATTTAACCCCACACCATTTACAGGTTAAGCATCATGCATACCAAATTTCATATTTTTAGAATCATACAAGTTTATGGTAATTAAAACATGCATTCTGCCTATTTTAGTAAGTACTCAGTTAAACATGGTACACAGGGACATATACATATTTCTCTGTTCAAAAATCTGTTCCAACTGTCATGACACTGTATACAATTTTTTTGAGAATTTATCTGGCATTGTACAATTTATTGGACTTTTAAAACTAATTATGCATACTTACTATTTTACAGTTCAGAAATTTTAACTAATTACACAGATTGTAGAAAATCCCCAAATTTCGTGGTATGATCTGTCATCTATTAGCATCATGCAAAAATTCTATGACATTCAAACTCCATGTGAATCACTAAACTAGAATTTACAAGATTAAAAACATGTTTAACATGCATTTCAGAAAATTCAGATAAATAGGGTATTCCACAGAAATTCAGAACATTTACTCAGCATGGTCCAATAATGGTATTATATAGCATATCACTTTTACATTATATCCTCATGCGCAGAAATCAAAAATAGATCATTCATAAATAAACAGGCACTTTGTCACTATCTTGAAGAACTTGGAGGCAAGGGGGTAGTCGTTTACCCATGTTAATGGCAACAAAGGGTGCCGCCAACTTAGGATCTTAGCGGCAAGAGATACTGCCATTAAGTTCCTGTTTGTGCAAAACACAGAATGAACGAGAAAGATCGATTGAAGGGGGGTTCCCGGACTCGAATAAAAGTCCGTAATTATCTTAGGACCTACTAGACATATGTGTGGATGATGTGAAGGGTTTACTTGCCTTATAAAAATCTACCACCGAAGATTTGTCTAGAAGAAGCTCTCTTCGGCCAGAGCCAAAGGGCCACCAAATCTCCCTCAATCCGACTTCTGTGTCGATGCAGACTGCCACCGGTGTCGGAGAAGCCTTCCCAAACGTTTAGACTCCCCTCTAGTCGTAGAAGATCGCCGGAAGGAGCCACCAATCGCCGGATCCACGGGTCCAAAGTTCGGGGTTCGTACAGAGAAACTAGGGTTTCTCAAGAGAGCAAAAAGGGACCCTATCTCAACGAAGAGAGGGGTTTTATAAGGTCAAGGGTTCGGGGACTTGATAAGGTACGGGTTGTAGCCGTTGGACGACAATTTCTAAAATAGAGAGCGAAGAAATCATGGGCATTTCCGGATCTGAAGCACAACAGATCTGGGGAGGTTGACGTCCAGATCCTTGGCCGCCTGACTGGGGTTAGCGTCCATCAATGTGGACGCTGACTTGGGATTGGCGTCAACTCATGTTGACGCCTACTGGACACTCGGCTAGAACTAAAAACTGCATAAAACTATATTTACACAATACAACTACATGCCATTTACCATACATACTTTAAAATACTATTTATATGATGTAAATACATAACATACACAACGAAATATACATATATGTACAACACTACGCAAGTAGTTTATATGTATACATAGCTACACACACAAGCATTAATTCCTCACACAATCAAACACCTATATAAGAGTGCAAAATTCTAGGGCCTTACACCCTCTCCCTCTTAAAGAAACTTCGTCTTCGAAGTTAGACTGATACTACTCAAACAACTGAGGATACTTCTTCTTCATTGCGTCCTCAAGCTCCCATGTAGCCTCCTCTCGCGAGAAGTTGTGCCATAACACCTTCGCTGACGCAATGCTCTTGTTCCGGAGAAGCTGAACCTTCAGTCAAGAATAGCTATTGGTTGCTCCACATAAGAAAGATCTGGCTGGATCTCCACTAGCTCGTGGCTAATAACATGAGATGGATCTCTGACATATCTTGAGCATAGATATGAGGAAAACGGATGAACAATAGCTAACGCTAGGGGTAAAGCTAGCTCATATGCCACGTTGCCCAAAGTCTGAGAATCTCATACGGGCCATGAATCTCGAACTTAACTTACCATGCCTGCCAAATCTAACTACACCACGAGTAGGCAAAATATTAAAAAAGACATGCTCACCTACCTCAAACTCCAAATCCTTTCTCCTGCTGTTGGCATAAACTTTTGCCTATCCTGTGCCGCAACAAGCCTTTTCCTAATCAGCTGGACCTTATCCGAAGTCTACTGAACTAACTCCGGACCAACCAGCTGCCTATCACCAGTCTCCTCCCAACATAAAGGAGATCTGCAAGGTCTTCCATACAACGCCTCAAATGGAGCCATACCAATACTGACATGGAAACTGTTGTTATATGCGAACTCCACAAGAGGTAAATGGCGCTCCCAATCATCCTTCCAATCCAAAACACATGCCCTCAACATATCCTCGAGCTTCTGGATAGTCCGCTCGGACTGTCCATCTGTCTAGGGATGAAACGCTGAACTGAGCTTCAACTCCGTGAAAGGTTTGTGGAATTCCCAATATGGTAATCTAGAAGGGGGGTTGAATAGATTACTGTCTATTGAAACGTTTATCACTTCTTTACGCAAGAACACAGATTGTTGAAACAATATTTAGAATTCAAACTAAGTGTGGATGTGTGTGATTGATAACAGATAGAGAACAAACTATAAAGCGTGAGTAGAGACATCGTGCCTATCAAACATCTAACGTAAATTCGTGCAATCCACAAGACACGATGATTTACGTGGTTCGGTGTACACAACTTGTGTATCCTACATCCACGGGCCACACACACACGCAGAACTACCTGCTTATGAGCTAGTTCAACAACTACAACTCACACACACGTGTTATCTGATGTGCAACCACGATCAGATCAACACCCACACGTGAATCAAGCACAAGGACTGCTTGAGACACCACAACACACACACACGTATTTGTAAAAGTAGAACAGAGAAGAGTTTTAGAGTTGAAGAACAAATCCAGATTGTAAACTCTTCTTGTGAACGTCTGACTGGACTTCAAGCTTCGTCTTGATGATCACACTTTGATGAAGATTCTTGAATCCACAACGTTCAGGCTTCACCTCCGCTGGGAACACTCTCTCTTGGTTCTGGGCGGTAGGTTGAAGTAGAGCAGCAGAACAGGTCTTCTCTTGAGAGACTTTTAAGGTTCTTGGTTGGAGGCTGCTTCTGTACGAGATCCACTTGACAAAAGTTGCTTATATAGTGGGTTTACATATGGAGAGTCGTGGTAGAGAGAAACACCATCTACGGCAACTTGGAAACTTTTCGTATCTGAAGATCTCCTTCGTCTGTCGACAGGTCTGGGTGCATCTGTCGACAGGCAGAACATTTTTGCAAAAGCCAGAAGTCTGGAACTTCGGTTCTGTGCAATCTGTCGACAGCAGATGGGCATCTGTCGACAGATATCTGCAATTGTATAAAAGAGAGATTTCTGGAAGTTCAGGTCTGTGGGATCTGTTGACAGTCGACTTTGCATCTGTCGATAGATGGATGTTTTCTGAGCTTTGTGTCTTCTGGCTGATCACACCTGTGCAATCTATCGACAGGTACATTGGGGTCTGTCGACAGGTGACCTAGTTCCTTGCTTTTGTGATCTTTTTCACTTGTTTTGTGAGAGTTTGGCTTTATGAATTTGTACCTACATGATAAAACATGTATTGTCAAGTATAATGAATACATAGATAACCAAGTATTGTATCAAGTTCTTTGTCATGTATCAACCTCAATTAAACTATTCATCATAAAAAAACATGTTGTTAAAAACATTAGAATGAAATGGCAACATTCTCCCCCTGTTGATGATGACAAAATTATTCAATTAGTGCACAATTGAGGTTTCTCCCCCTTTTGACAACATCTAAAGGTATTCACAACAGTCACACACAATAATATAACAAAGAACTGTGATTTCATTGATGAGATATGAAGCATACACAGTACAAAACGTGATGACTGAAATGAAAGGGAAAGAAATTACAGGACCATGAAGTGGAAAAACATAACTAGACATGACAGACACATGTAAAAAAATATAGAAACAGACAGTGACTCCTTGACCCATAGACTCTTTATGCAGCATTATTGCCAGGCGGTGCAGAGGCCCGACGGCTTTCCTGAAGCCTATTGAGACGCAACTGCAGTTGGACTTGAGTGTCCGCTATTGCTTCCATGTTAGCATCAACTGTGTCCAATCGTGCATGAATCTTATCAAATCCAGTGGACATCTGGAGTTGCATCTGAGCAAGAAGATCACGCAGAGAAGGCTCATCATCTGCATCACTAGCATTATCTCCCGGAGCATCAAGAGGCTCAGACTGGGAGTCTTCATCATCTGCTTCTTCATCATCATCAGCAGCATTGCATCATCATCATCAATCTCATGATCTACATCCATGGCAACAGCCGGTGCCTTTCCTTTGAGCTCACGAGTGACGACCCCATCAATGAGCTTGTATCCCATCCTATGTGCAGCAGTGAGATCGAAACTGCTACGGGAGTTGAGCATGATACATTCACTGTCCGGAATGTCGATTCCAATGAACTTTAAGAGGGAGGTAATTGGACAAGCAAAAGGCATGGACCTCCGGGGTTGTAGAAGCATTGGTGGATGAGACCAACCATCAGAAGAGGGAGATTTATGGGTTCACACTTGAGGAAAAAGGTGAAGAGTGATTTATGAACATCGGTGACAAGTTCCCGACTGCCATGCTTTGGCGCAATCATGGTTGTAAAGATGTGATGGATCATCCGGTTCAATGGAGGGAAGGAATTGGCATTCAATTCGGCAATTTTCTTTGTGCCATCATATTCTTCAAGAATGAGGAGGTAATAGTATACAGAAGCATCCGGAGTATGGGTGAGGATGTCTGTTCCGGAGTTGGGGATTTGAAGGGCCGTGCTAATGAGGTTGGCAGAGAGTTGGAAAGTGGTGCCCTTCACAGTTGTGTAGAAATGCTTGTCCTGAGAGAAGCCAAGATGATTGAAGAAGTCATGTACGGCAGTGGGAGAATAAGCCGTGTGACTGTAGAGAAAGGACGTCCACCCCTGAGTGTCAAATAGGGGTTGGAGGTTGGGAAAGTGATCTGCCAAGGATTCAAAATCTACATACCTAGGCTGAACAAACTTGCTGAATGACCCCTTAGAATGAGTGAGATGGAGACGGGGAGGAACCACAAGTTCGGGCAAACGGTCCCCGAATCTTCGTGCGGCGTTCAGTAGTAGCCCGGTCGTCGTCGCCGGCTCGAGATGAGGAGGGACGGCGGCGAGATGCCAGTTTCTTTGCCTTGGGAGCCATGGAGAGTGTGGAGGGATGAAGTGCAAAGAGGGAGGATCAAGAAAAGAGGCCCACTGTAGAGATAGGACAGGAGAGATGAGAGGTAGGGTTTGGTCCAGGAGGAAGCAGGGGCTCGGTTTGGAGACGACAAAGAGGGATTTGAAGGTGGGGAAGAAGAAAGGGACGTGGTTGCCTTTTTAAATAGGGTGGATAGGAGTTTAGAAGGCAAGGGTCCCACCAAATCTGTCCCCAAACGACGTGCCCGTTGGCTTTCCGAAATCGGGTCTACCGCCGGCTGTCGACAGACGCCAGGGGATCTGTCGACAGATCCTTCAGAAAAATCTGTCAGAAAATTTTTGTATGGATTTTGAAGGAGAAATTGTGAGCAATGGTTAAACATTGTATAAATAAGGTGTAAAATGGGTATACACACATTGGAACCCACCATAGAAGGGTATTAAGGCCCTCCCATTTACCTAAATGGTTTAGACATAATACCTAGGAGTTTCAAATTAGAGCATTAAGAGAACACCTTACGGTCTTAGAGAAAAGACACCAATACCCTTGTTTGCTTAGGAACATTGTAGACCAACACTATCCTAGTTATGATGATCAAATGATGACGGAAATGAATTCTAAATTTTTGATAACCATAAACAACAATGACCTCGTGATTTAAGACACAGTGGAGGCTTCACTCTATTTCAGTTTTTTTTTTTTGCTTGCAACAAAGAAATGCAATGGGAAAAGTGGTATTTAAGATAACTTCTATCCTTTTGACGTGAGGATAGACATGACAAGTGCCCGTACCCCCTGTTACTCAGTGGAAGTGTCCATCATACCGTTGTATAGAGTTAATGAGATAGATTTTTGACGCGAGGGCAGACATTGTGATGCCCATCTCCCCGGTTACTCAGCAATACACATCATTGCTCTACCTTTTACCCAATTGTAGATGACTTTTGTCTATTTTTTGTGTTTTTCAGAAATAGGTAGCTTTTCTCCAATTCAGATTAAAATTCCAGATCAAAGAATGTATATGATTAGCAGTCAATATTAGACATAAAGTTCAATGACCATAAGACTTTTCAAGTTACTTGAGAATAGTGTTTGCCTACAAGGAAATTATTTAAAAGAGTTAGGTGTTTATCCTCTACGATGGTTCAATGTTTTCAAAATAATGTAACTTAAACCCGTGCATGAGTAGTATGTCCAAATCATGGTTGTTTAGGGAACAACATCAATATCATGTGAATATGATGGAGTCAAACATGTATAAACACCCAATAAACATCTTAAATGAAGGACATGAACCTGCTCATTAGTTTGAGAAGAAATAGTCATGAATTGACAAGACAGAGTGAGGCTGTCGACAGCTAGAGGGAGCCTGTCCACAGTTGAGCACAGACAGAAGACTAGGGTTTCAGAACTGTGTCTAGCTGTCGACAGATGATTTGTCGCCTGTCGACAGGTGTACACAGAGTTCGAAGAATGATGTCTGTGGAGCCTGATATGTCGACAGGGAGTCATGGCTGTCGACAGCAGCTTGTGCAGAGTGGAATCATGGTTTGAATGAGGGATTAAATGAATAGAACAAGTGAGAGAAGTTGATATGGATGAGATATAAATGACTTCCTTCACTAAAACACTCATCTAGCTGATTTTACTCCCCCATAGTGTGTGCATATGAATCCACATACAAGCTAGGAAATCAAGAACACACTTTCACAAATAAATCAACCAACAACACACAAGTTCATGTATGAGAGCAGATTATGAAGAGATTCAAGTTTTGAAAGGAAGAGGGAATGGGCAAAGTGAAAAGAAACTAATTCCTTATATAAAGTAAATGACCCTTCCATGCAACATAACTATGGATACTTGGCGGAGATAATTTCTCACGCATAATGAAAGTTTCCAAACAAGCATGACTTGTTCTTCTACAATTCACCATTTGATATACCTCATAGTTGGTGCACATAAGGGACAAATACTTAGTATCTGGATAAGTTTCATTGCAATTTGCACAATCCCAATTCCCGTCTCAATGTGGTGAATCTATCTTCAGCCAGTGGTTGGTAAAGATATCAGCCAATTGTTTGTCAGTGGGTATGAAGCTTATTTCCAAGGATTTGTTGGCAACTTCATCTCTCAAGAAATGGTGACGAATTTCTATGTGTTTTGTCCTAGAGTGTTGAATGGGATTCTTTGATAGATTGATGGCACTAGTGTTGTCACATAGGATAGGTGTGCATCCAATATCGATGTTATAGTCACACAATTGACTTTTTATCCACAACACTTGTGCCGCACAACTCCCTGCAGCACATATTCTGCCTCTGCAGTGGAGAGTGCAACGAGTGTTGCTTCTTGGATACCCACGAAACCATACAACCACCAAGGATTTGGCAATACCACTAGTGCTTTTCCTGTCTATTTACATCCAGCATAGTCAGCATCAGAGAATAAACTAAGTCAAAGCTACTACCTGCTGGATACCAAAGACCCAAGTCATACGTACCTGAGAGATATCTGAAAATTCTTTAACTGCAATTAAATGGCTTTCCTTTGGACTAGATTGGTATCTAGCACAAAGGCAAACGCTGAACTGAATGTCCGGTCTACTTGCAGTAAGATAGAGGAGTGAGCCAATCATACCTCGGAATTGTTTGGCATCTACCGGTTTACTTTTCATCTTTTTTCAGTTTTATACTTGTGCTCATGGGTGTTGAGGCAGACTTGATTGTTCAAACTGAAGCCTTTTTAGTAACTCTTTGACATAATTTTCTTGGTTTATGAAGAAGCTATCCTCCATTTGCTTGACCTTCAAACCAAGAAAGAATTGAAGCTCCCCCATTAGACTCATCTCAAATTCATTGTGCATGTGTTTTGAAAATTCCTCACACACTGAAGGGTTAGTAGATCCAAAAATGATATCGTCCATATAAACTTGAACAACAATGATGTGTGTGCGAACTTTCTTTGTAAAGAGAGTTTGGTCTACTTTACCTCTTGAGTAGTTTTTGCATACAAGAAACGTGCTTAGTCTGTCGTACCAAGCTCGGGGTGCCTGTTTCAAACCATAAAGAGCCTTGTGCAGTTTATATACATGGTTAGGTTTCTCATGATCTTCAAAGCCCGGTGGTTGAGAGACATAGACTTCCTCTTTTATGTAGCCATTCAAGAAGGCAGTTTTGACATCCATTTGATACAATTTAAACTTGTTTGAGCATGCATATGCTAACAAGATTCTAACTGCTTCTAGCCTAGCTACAGGTGCAAAGGATTCTTCAAAGTCCACACCAAACTCCTGATTATATCCCTTTGTAACCAATCTAGCCTTGTTTCTCACCACTTTACCTTCTTCATTGAGTTTGTTTCTAAAGACCCATCTTGTACCTATGACAGATATTTCAGGTGTTTTAGGAACTAAACTCCAGACATTATTTCTTTGAAATTGTCCAAGCTCCTCATGCATAGCATCAATCCATGAATCTTCTTTTAAGGCTTCTTCAATATTCTTTGGTTCCACTTGAGGGACAAAAGCTAAATGGTCCTGTTCAACTATTTGATTAACCTTAGATCTAGTTTGAACCGACTCATTTAAGTCTCCTATCACATTCTCAAGGGGGTGATCTTTAGAGTACCTCACATTGGTGACTGTTGAAGGCCCGGGTAGATCTTGCATTTGAGGAGGTTGTTCTGGAGGAGGAAGTGCTTCAGGTGGTTCATGTTGAAGTTCTTCCTCATGTGGATCTTGGTCAGGTACATCGTCTTGATTTCTGAACAGATGACCGTCCTCTTCATCATCATACCTGCGAAGAAATCCACTCTTTGATTTTGAAACAACTTGAAAATTTTCTTTTCCTTTTCTTTGTAGTTCCTCAAGGGTTGTTCCTTCAGTTTCATCAAACCTGTAAGCATTTGCAATGTTAGGCTTGATTTGAGATTCATCAAAAATTACATGTGGAGTTTCTTCCACAGTTCTAGTTTTCAGATTAAACACCCTATAGGCTCTAGAGTGTTCTGAGTATCCAAGAAAATACCTTGATCGCTCTTGGCTTCAAACTTGTCCAAATCATTTTTATCATTGTTATGTATGAACACTTTTGAACCAAAAACTCTGAAATACCCAATGGTGGGTTTCTTACCTTTCAGAAGTTCGTAGGGAGTTTTCTTGAATACCGGTCTTACCATGGCTCTGTTAAGAATGTAGCATGACGTGTTTACCACTTCTGCCCAAAAGGTTCTTGCAAGTTGATTCTCGACCAGAAGCGTGCGAGCCATCTCCACCAAGGTTCTATTTTTCCTCTCCACAACCCCATTTTGCTCTGGAGTTCTTGGGGAGGAAAACAAGTGTTCTATACCTTGGTTCCTGCAAAAATCAGTGAAGGAGTTGTTGTCAAATTCTCCCCCGTGATCAGTGCGGATGGAGCATATTTTGTTGACATTTCCATGCTCAATTTTATTGAAAAATTCTTCAAAAATATTAAGTGCTTCATTCTTGTGAGCCAGAAATTTCACCCAAGTGAACCTAGAGAAATCATCTACAATGACAAAACCATATCGTTTGCCATTGATACTTAGTGTTCTCGTAGGTCCAAATAGGTCCATGTGCAACAGTTCATAAGCTTTAAAAGTACTCACCGATGCTTTTGATTTGAAGGATTTCCGGGTTTGTTTTCCCTGTGCACATGCATCACAAAAATTTTCATTTTTATTGAAAGGAATTTCAGGAAGTCCACTTACCAGTTTGAGCCTCATGATCTTGTGCAACACATTATAACTAGCATGACCAAGCCTACGATGCCACAAATCATTATTTTTTGGATCATCTAAGTCAACCATATAGATGTTATTTATCCCTTTTCCAGAAAACTTCAGACTTCCTGTTTCTTTATCAAGAATTTGACATGAATCAGACTCAAAGACAATTTTATGACCCTTATCACACAATTGACTTATGCTAAGCAAATTGTGATGAAGGCCAGCAACAAGCAACACATTGTCTATTGAGTTAGAGACAAACTTACCGACCTTACCTGAGCCGATGATCTGGCCTTTGTTGTTACCACCGAATATGACTTGACCTCCGTCTTTTTCCACGAGCATACAGAATTTTCCTTTGTCGCCCGTCATGTGCCTCGAGCAGCCACTATCCAAGTGCCATTTATTTTGATTGTGTGCTGCTAGGCATTCCTGCACATGTGAATCAGACAAGAGGTTTTGGTACCCAAATTACTTTGGGTGCCAAGGTATCATTCATGCCAAACAGTAAATGCTTCGAAATCCAAACTTGTTTGAATTTTAGTTTATTTGGATTGTTCCAGCATTGTTTTTCAATGTGCCCAATCTTTTTACAGATTTTGCATGAAGATAGTTTCTTAACAATATTGGGCTTGACATTCTTTGGAGCATGCATTGGCATTTTTCTTTTCTGTTGCTTTGTTAGTTTTCCTTTTGAGCTTGATTTCCAGACCTGTCGACAGCTCTCTTTGGGGCTGTTGACAGATCTTGGAATTGTGCCAGCATTAGGCTTCTTTGCCTTGATTTGGGGTTGCTTACCCTTAGCTTGGGTTTTGCTGTTCTTTGTGGGGGTATTCTTGCTTGTGCTTGGGCTTGATTCAACAAAAGATGTTATCAAATTTTCTCCAATTTTCTTTTGTTTTACTGGTTGGTACCCAAGCCCATGTTTTGGAACAAAAACATTTGACCCCAAGATTGCATCAAGCTTTTGTTTCCCTTTAACAAACCTTGACAAGTCTTCAGATTTGCCCTTAAGATTTTCTTGAGTCTTTTCCAATTTTTCTTTCAGTTTATCATGCTCAGCTTGAAGAGTTTCAAAGGAGTTCATTAAATCATCTGTAGCACCCCGAAAATTTTAACTACATAAAAACTCAAATAAATGGAAATAAATAATTTCCATAATATCGGAGTATTTAAAACATATGTATCATTATCGTATGTGCTAAAACACATCGGAAAATTCCGTAAAAATTATAAATCAACCCTAAATATTATTACTAAATGTTTCACAAAGAAATTTGTGCCAAGAAAAATCAGATCATCCAAGTCTAAAGTGTTTCGTGACTTATTATTGTAATTCATGAATAAGTCGTAAGGTCATTATCACAAGTACGTGGATGAGTCAGAAAATTAAATAAAAATCATATACGGACTTCAAGTAATATCCTCTAATGACCCATCAAGGAATTTGGTTCAATAAAAATCATTTGGCTAGGTTAAAGTTATTGCGACCGATTCTAAATAAGGAAACAAGTCGGAAAACCGTTAACACGGAAATACAACGCAATCAAAAATTAAATAAAAGTGTTGGGGAGACTTCCAACATTATATATTGATGACCCATTATCATAATTGGGCCAATGGGCAACATTTGGCCCAAAAATCAAATAAAGCTAGAAAATACATAGAAATTCGTAACCATAAATAAGCTCAAATTAAAAAGAGGCAATTAGAGTTGAATTGGGATGCAATCATACATTCATGGCAACCCAATTGGTGTCTAACTATGAGGGGAGGTTTCCTAATGCCTCACACACTCAAAGGGAGGAAGAAATCTTAAAAAATAGGAAACCAACATGCCACCCAAAACCCCCTTTCCTAGTTATAGGACTCCTAAACACCATGGTTACTTAAATACTCTTCACCCAAACCCCAGGGACGAGTTTAGAACGCTGGGGTCGTGTGGAGGAGTTCTTGGTGGCTGGGGAGCAGGAGATCGTCCACAGCAAGCCGTTCTTCTTCCCCTTCTCGTCTGCTGCGACCTGCACAAACCACCCTCTTGAAGTCGACCAAAGGTGAGTCAAACCTAAACCAAACCTTGCAAGGCCTATACCCCTGGAAAGAGGGTCCAAGTCTACGTTCTAACCCAAGTGGAATGCCCAATTCCATGCAGTATACACGGAGTAGTAAGCGTTTTCCTCCAAGTGGTCTGAACACGGATTTTTTGGAAAACGGGACTTCTTCAACCCATAAGGTAGGTTTTCTCGGGCCAAACCTTAACATATCCTATACCAATGTGTAGAGCATCAAGTTAACTTTCATTTCCCACTGATTTCATCGTTTTCTATTTAGTACATCATGAGTTATAGGCGTTTTGCCAAAGTCGCGCCTGTCAGGGTCCTTTCCTGTTCAAGTCGATTTATCATACATCTTGAGGTCGTTTAAAATTATTTAAAAATCATAGTTCGCACCTATTTCATGTTCCATACAACTTTTATGTTGAGACTTTTGTCTAAACATCATTAGTTAGAGAGTTATAAGCGTTGTAAGAAAGCCACTACAGGAAATTGCGTTTTCGAGTTGCACTTCCTTTTTCGTTCTTCATGTTTTTTTTCATTAGATTCAAGATCGAATTAGATCAAACCACCAACATCAAAGTTCTTCTACTAGATGTTCTTGACAATTTTCATGTTGAAAGTTTTATCCCAAAAGCACTAGATTAGGAGTTATAAGCCGTATAAGTTCCCTATATCAACCCAGTCCAAGTATGACAACCCAAACCCTCTCTAGAAGGCGACGTATCGTCCTGTCGCATTCAGAACGCGACTGATTTCGTGTCGCGACCTGGCCTCTGCGCAGTGTTCGCTTCAATGACTGTAACGTTTTCTATAGACCTCGGATTGATGCGCCGTTTTTTTGTTTGATTCCTTATTCAAAGGGCTTAAATGTGGTATATTCATGTGTCAGATTTTCATTTGAAATTAGTGAGTTATGACTCTAGGAGTGGAAGGGTTGGGACTACATCTACTTCCTAAAAGGCATATGTTCCGGTTTCTGTCGTTTTATGCCACTCTTCATATGTGTGAGTTTTGAACTATTATAGAAAGGTTCTACAAGGTATTATCATGCTATCCCGAGGTCAGTTTAACATGGTGTCCAGTGTGTAAATTACATATCTTGTGTCTGAGCATTACATGATGTCTTTTAATGGCTTAAAAGTGATTAACACATTTAAAATCTATAATTACATGAACGATATTCTAATTGCTCTCCTAATGACGTGATCATTCAGGCAACTTATGATTACTCTTCTTACTATTCTAGCTTGACTAAAATGATAATTTTGTTGCCATAAAAATCTTGCAAACCATGATTTGTTAAAGTGCATAGTTTCATGTCATGCCATCATTTTAAGTACTTTCCGTGAGTTAAGACCGATGCTTTGTGAATTGAGACACTCGTACATCACTACACACTTGCACATCTAGGCAGCCCTTTTCTTGGGAAATTTGAAACTCTCTACCGGTCATTCCGAATCGGTAGACTAGCGACCTTTTCACCAAGGCCTCCGTAAATCTCCTCTGACCATGGATTCCCACATGGCCGACGAGTTGGTTGTACATTGAAGTTCCCTGGAGATAGCGTGCACTTCCTTTCTCTTCTTGATCTCGTGAGTGTGACTTACAAACTAGACTAAAGCCATTAATGTAAAGATTGAACGTAAGTATAAATTGTACCGTTATGCTGCCAAATTTATCTCTTGACCATTGTTCTCATGAAATCATGTTCAATTTAATTATTACTTCTTCTCATCATCATCATGAACATGACATTACACATGCTACGTTTTGAAACTCTCATTGGCCATTATTAATGACTGTGGGTATCTACATTTAAAAATTTACATGAGATGCTAACAGGGCACGGCGTGTGTCCAAGGGCTCCAATCTATCCCCAATGACGGCGAGTCATAAATATACTGTTAACCATGGGGTATAATGATTACTGGCGTTGCATCTGCGCTGGGAGTACTTTCTTGCTTGTTGAATGATAGATACAATACCACATACACGTGTCCTGGTGTACATTCTTGATAGATCTTTTCTCGGTGTACATTAGTGTCTACGTGCCGGATTAGTGTTACTTGATCGCGCTCGTACATTCTTGCTTGCTTGCTTGCTTGATATGGCCATCCTGCATTCTTGACATCAATTGAAATCTTGCATGCTTGTACAAAGTGATCTATTGCTAGCTCTATCTCGTCACCTTGTTCACAACTCTTTTTCTACCATAATCACTCTCTCTAGCTTGTTTCATGTATCGTGTTAATGAGTTTTATATCGCACATGCATACATGACATTCATCGTGCTTACCTAGTCTAAAATGCTAATCACTTATATCATTGCCCGCACATTGAGATATAAATCATACTGGATAGTTTTGCTCATCCCCTACCTTTTACCCAATCTAGGTGACTATGAAGTTCAAAGGAAGAGCAAGTCAAGGATGGGAATGCGTCCGAGTGATGACGTTCCAATTATAGTCTATTTATAGTTAGTTATTTGAGTGTTAGAACAATGTAGTAGAAGTGAGATATTATGTACTTTCACTTTATGAGTCTTAGTCCTGTAATAGTTTCCATTTGGAATACAATGAGTGAGATTTGAATAAAAGATTAGTTGAGTTCAATTTTGGCCCTATGATGATGTATGTTGTTATACATTTAGTGCATGCTAGCTAGAGGCTTATTTGCCGATGTTCACATCTCGAATTATCGACTCGAATTCTTCGAACTAATATCCGTTGTGTAATTCTCGGGACGTGACATCATCTTTTTCCTTTTGAACTTCTTGAAGTTTAAGTTTCAGGCTATCCATCTCCTCATGGTGAACTTCCTCATCAATCCTCATCATTTCAATGTCTTTGAGTAATGATGCAACTTGTTCATGGTTTTGTGTGTTGTTAGCAAGAGAGTTAACTTTCTTTTGAGTGCCTTGTTTTCAGATTTAAGTTCAAATTTTTTTCAAACATAACAGTATAAGCCTCGTCCCATTCATCACTGAGTAGCTTTCAAAGGAGAGTTTACCTCATTTGAGGTCCTCACTTTTCGCCATGAGACAATGGACTTCATCATCTCCGGAGGTAGCTTGACTGTTGTCGTCCTCATCTTCATCGCTCCAAGTGCCAGCATTGTCTTGGCTTTCTTGAACGTGAACTTGTCCTTTTTCAGCTTTTTCTTGAGCTCGGGGCACTCTCCTCTCATGTGCCCTTGCTTCTTGCACTCGTAACACACAATCTCAGATTTTTTGTTAGTATCAAATTTATTGGAAAATTCTTCTTTTGGAAAGGTTTAGAGTTACCTGTACCTCTCCTCTTGTATTCAGGAATTCTTGAATTGCCTAGTGAGCATGGCCATTTCGTCATTTTCACTCTCACTAGACGATTCAAACTCATCACTTTCCTGAATGACCTCCCTTTTGGAAGCTGAGGAATTTTTCCTGGAAGCCTTGAGGCAAGTGGCTTCCTAGGATTTTCATCAGTTTCCTTTATTTTCATGTTGATTTCATAGGTCATCATTAGCTAATGAGTTCATCCAATTTCATTTTTGAAAGGTCCTTCGAATCCTCAATGACAGTGGTTTGGTGTTCCATGAAGATGGAAGAGACCGAAGTATCTTCCTCACCAAGTCACTCTCCGAGTATTCCTTTTTAAGACCTTTCAATCCATTTATTATCAACATGAACCTAGCAAACATGTCTGAGATGGTTTCATCGTTGTTCATCCTAAACATCTCATATTCGGAAACCACCATGCTTGCTTTAGTTTCCCTTACCGGACGTACCTTCATAAATTAGCTCGAGTTTGTCCCACATCTCTTTTGCTGATGTGCACGTGGAAACTCTCGAGTATTCGTTGGGATGGACCGCGCACTGCATCATGTTGAGGGCGCTCCAGTTGAGTGTCCCCTTTGCGATCTGGTCCTTTGGTCCAGGTACTCCTCGTCCTCAGGAAGGAATATTCGCCTTTGTGGACTATTTTCCACAGCTCGTAGTTCTGTGCTCTCAGGAACACTGCATACGATTTTTCTAATAGGGGTAGTTAGTTCCATCAAAAATGGTGGCCTGGTCACTGAGTGACCCTTGGCCATAAATCCCTTGCTAGATTCCATTAGACCATGAATCTCCTAATCGTAAGATCAAACAAGTAAATCAGTAAATCGGAGAAACTCGGCTCTGATACCAATTGAAAGGTTTGCGGAATTCCTAATATGGTAATCTAGAAGGGGGGTTGAATAGATTACTGTCTATTAAAACGTTTATCACCTTCTTTTCCCAAGAACACAGATTGTTGAAACAATATTTAGAATTCAAACTAAGTGTGGATGTGTGTGACTTGATAACAGATAGAGAACAAACTATAAAGCGTGTGTAGAGACACCGTGCCTATCAAACATCTAACGTAAATTTGTGCAAACCACAAGACACGATGATTTATGGTTCGGAGTACACAACTTGTGTATCCTACATCCACGGGCCACACCAACACGTAGAACTACCTGCTTATAAGCTAGTTCACAACTACACTCGCACACACATGTTATCTGATGTGCAAACCACGATCAGATCACACCCCCACGTGAATCAAGCACAAGGACTACTTGAGACACCACAACACACACACGTATTTGTAAAATTAGAACAGAGAAGAGTTTTAGAGTTGAAGAACAAATCCAATTGTAAACCTTCTTATGAACGTCTAACTGGACTCAAGCTTCGTCTTGATGATCACACTTTTGAAGATTCTTGAATCCACAACGTTCAGGCTTCACCTCCACTGGGAAGACTCTCTTCTGGTCTGGACGGTAGGTTGAAAGCAGAGCAGCAGAACAGTCTTCTCTTGAGAGACTTTAGGTTCTTGGTTGGAGGCTGCTTGTGACCGACCCTCATTATACCGGTACGGTTTATACCACCCATGTCGGTATAGCGAGAGTCCTTACAGTGGGACATTTACCCAAACGATACAAACAGCTGAGATACACGCGAATATACAACAGAGTAGCGGAAGTAAAAGACAACTGTCTTCATTTATTCATCATCCACATTTAACATACATGAAGTTTGCAATTAACAATAAAGAACTAAAGTTCACATAATTTAAATTGCTGAAATATAAATACATAATGTCCACACTCATACATTCTTTTCATGATACTCTAATACAATGTTCAAATTACATATTATGAAATACACAAGTCACAAAGAACTCCAAAGACTAATCTCCGCGCTCGGAGTCCGTCTCCACTACTCCTCCAAAGGTGCCACGTCACCAACTACACCTGTACGTCGAAGCAAGAGTGAGTCTAAAGACTCAGCAAGCACCACTACTCATAACATACACTATAAGTCATAGCGGTTTCTACATGCACCTTCAAATTTCAACACATGGCATGCTAGTCATTTGAAAGTTTCAACCTATCATGAAAGTTTTACCATTAATACATGGATCATGCATTCAGATTTCTAAGAATAAAACTTTACCTATCACATGCTCTCTATTCATTTACTCATGAAATTTTGTCTTTAAAGAACTAAGACATGAGAGCTACCAACATGACACTGTGCATATATGAAAGGAAAACACACTAGCATGAGTTTTACATGTTCTAAGCACATACATAGACATTTTCACATGATTTAAGTTGCTGGTTTCACATGGTTTATGGCTGTTAACCTACACATGAGAGCTACCATGTTGCTTAAAACATATCATGTGAACCAACAATCATGCTATTTTGTACCCTACGCATCAATTATCCCTACATGGATTCTAGACATTTTTGCACATATAACATGATGATAACACATAAAATTACTGATTTCACATGGTTTCAGATTTGTCTCACATGGATTTCAATATCATCTCTCCTCACATTTAGAATTTCACATTTTCTTTACACAAGTTTCCTCTTC